>CM028131.1:1216740000-1217322500 GCA_016271365.2 Neoceratodus forsteri | reverse complement strand
CGTGTATTCCAAATTTCAGGCAAATCCGTTGATCGGTTACAAAGTTATTAAGGTGCAAAATTTTAGGTTTGACATGTAAATGGCTCCTCAACCCTAACTATGGTAGCACTACCGTGCTACTATACATACATACATATATATACACACACACACACACACACACACACACACACACACACACACACACTCTCTCTCTCTCTCTCAGTGACCTTGCTGTGACATGTCACATGACCTCCTGCTCCGTCTGTAACTCAGTTCCCATGGCCCCGTAGCCCCGACATACACAGTCTGGGAGTGTTTTTTGTTTATTCCACAGCACAGGCTTGTGTTGATGCCAAGTGGGGGCTGAGCTCAGTAACGGCCAGGACGGTCGCGGAGCGGAGAGGGGTCAGAGGACACTTCGGTGTGTGTGGGGGGGTAGACACAAGCAGCGGAAGAACCGAAGCAGCAGCGCAATGCAGGATGGGCACAACTTGGAAAAAAAGTAAGACTGTGGGAGCAAGACTGTCGGACTGTTTATTCAGGGCTCAAGTTGAAAGAAAAAAAAAAAAAAAAAAATCGGAGCTCAAGCCCCAAATGCACACCCCAAGCGACGTTCCTGATTGTGAGAGGGAGTCAGTGGAAGGTCGCCACGGACACAGGAGTTTTTGGGGGACCTTTTAATATATATATATCAAAATATATATTTTTTTTTTTTAGGACGCTTCACCCCAACAATAACACTAAGAGCCCAGATGAACCAGTTCAAGGTGTGCGACACTGGGGAGTGTAAAGTTATGTTTGGGAGGGGTGTATGGGGCAGTGGGTGCTGAGAGGGAGGGTCGGGGGTCAGAAACAGACTTTGATATCTATACTTGGTTTTGAACAGTAGAAGACAGCATGTCCATATAAACTGTTCCCCACCTCAGTGGGTACTCACTGATCTATTCCCCGTCAAATATTTATCTATCTTTCCCTTAAATTCTATCAATGTTCTACTATTTACCACTTCAACTGGTAGTGTATTCCAAACTCTCCCTGTTCTATTTATGAACGAATAATATTCATTATTCTTTGATACAGTTTTTAACCTAATCTGCTTTTTACATCTTCTCAACCCCTCTGGCTTTTCTTGCATCTCTAACCTCATTTCACTTGTCAGTTCTTTTATCATTTATTATTTTAAATAACATCATTAAATCCCCTCTTTCTCTCCTTTGTTCCAAGGTCCAGAGTCCTGTCCTTTTTAATCTTTCACTATATTCATACCTACCTAATGTTCCAATCATCCTTGTATATCTTCTCCGCACTCCAACACTTTTTTTTTTTTCCTCCCCTCTTTGTATATGGATTCCATAACTGTGACCCATAATCCAAGTATAGCCTAACATAAGTTCTATATACTGGTACCATACATCCTATTGACATTTATAAAACTTCTTTTAATATTTCTCACCATATTATTGGCTTTTTGTATATCCACTGTTCGCTGTTTATTGTAATTCAATTTACTGTCAATAACTATCCCACAATCTCTTTCTTCATCAACTTCCTTCAGTTCCCATCTAATAAATATGTTTTTACTCCAATTTCCTTTTCCTAGGTACATTACCCCTGATTTTTCTATACTAAATTTCATCTTATTCCTTTCAGCCCACGTCTCAATCTTTTTTAAATCCCCTTTTAATCTTTCCTGCTACTCCAGTGTTCTTACTGGTCCTCCTACTTTAATATCCTTGGAAAATGTTACTGCTTGATTTGTAACCCCTAGATGCAAGTCACTGATGTATAGTGAAAACAAAACAGGTCCCAACTCAGATCCCTGCAGGACCCCACTTTCCACTTTAATTGCTTTACATAGTTCACCTGTTATTCTTACTTTTTGAGTTTTATTACTCAGCCAATTTCTTATCCATAAGACAATATGACTATCCAATCCCATTTTTTTTCCTAATCAGTTTATCATGGGGTACCTTATCGAAGGCTTTCTGAAAGTCCAAAAATATTATGTCTATAGGTGTATTATTTTTTAATTTCTCTTTTATGCTTTCATAAAAGCATAAATAGTTTGTACTACATGTCCATTTTTTTCTTAAAACCATGTTGTTTCTCATCCTTATAGCCTAATAATTCCAAGCCTTCTTCAATTTTGGTTTTCAGTATACTCTCAGCGACTTTTCTCAGGATTGCAGTAAGACTTACTGGCCCATAATTTGACACCACTGACCTCTTTCCCTTTTTAAATAAAGGTACAACATAAGCTTCCTTCCATTCTTCCGGTACCTCTCCTGTTTTAAAGGATTCATTAAATATCCTTACTAATACTTCTGATATTAAAGGCAACACCTCTTTAACGTATCGTGGATGCAACAAATCGGGTCCAGCAGACTTATGTATCTTTAACTTTATTGATTATTCTTTCCACTTCTTCTTTTGTTGTTTCTATTCCCCAATTTTGATTTTTTTTCTACTTTTACTTTCCCTACATCATTCCCGCTTTCAAATACTGACCCGAAAAATTTGTTTACTACATTTGCCATTTCACTAGCATTTTTAATTTCCTTGCCACCACTATTTAATGGCCCTACACCTTGTTTCTCTCCCCCTGTTGATTTATATATGTATAAAAACATTTTCCATTATATTTTCTAAATGCCAATTTAGACTCCAGTTTTATTCTTTCTTTATATTCTGTTTTACTTTTTTTTTGTTTTAAACAATTTTTATAATATAGTCTGGCATCATCTGTTCCTAATATCTTCATTCTTTTAAAAGCTTTCTTTTGGCATGATTTTATCACCTTATTAGTACACCATATTGTCATTTTTTCCTCTCCTATTGTATAGCTCTTTATCTGAAACATGCTCCCTTTTACAGCTTTAATAACTTATTTTTCAATTCTTCCCACATTTGTCCTACTGTTTTACTACCTAAATTCTCTTTCCAATTCCATTGTTTTGTCTTTTAATTCTATTAAAATCTGCCTTATTATAATTTTTAATTACTGTTTTACTCCTTACTCACATAACTTTCTGTTTAATACTGAAAGTCACCATAGCATGATCACTATTTCCCAGTTGTTCTCGTATTTTTATTTCTTTAATAATATCCGTTCTATTAGTGAACAACAAATCCAAAGTAGTTTCTTCTCTAGTTGGTTTCCATATTAATTGCTCCAATCCCACTGTTTGCAGCTGTTGCAAAAATAGCATACTATTTGCATTTATACTACATTTTTTCCAACATATCAGGATAATTAACATATCCTGTTATAACAACATCACCTTCTGCTGTCATCTGTCCAATTTCTTCATTTATTATTTTATCCATTTCCTTCCTACTATTTGGTGGCCTGTAATATAATCCAAATAGAATTTTTTTTCTATCCCACTTGCTACTTGAATCCATAGTGATTCTATTTTTTTCATTTTCACCTTCTTTATATAAACTACTATTTATTCCTTCTTTAATATACATAGCCACCCCCTCCTTTTCTATTCCTTCAATCTCTGGAATATACTTTATATCCTATGTTCCTATTCCATTGTACTTCAGAATCCCACCAAGTTTCAGTCACCACACACGTCTATATTTTCATTAATTAACGACTTCTAACTCAGCCTTTTTTTCCATATTTAGGCTTCTGGCATTAAGTAACCATACAGACATCCTTCTTTTATTTTGTTAACCGTATGTGTTTGTTCTAGTTTCTCTTTTTTTTTCTTTAGTCTGAACTCCTTCATTTCCCTGCTCCCCTTAGTCTTTAGTTTAAATTACTACCTACCGCCAACTTAATGTCCATCCCCAATTTTCTGCTACCTTTCTTACTTAAATGAAGTCCGTCTCTACAAAAGTAGGATGGCTCATAGATATAATCCTCCCAATGTTTTATATAACTCATATTATTATATAATGTCCATTGTCTGAGCCAATTATTTTCCTTATTTTTTCATTTTTTATGTTAGTTTCTTTTGCCACAGGTAAAACCTCTGAAAAATAAATCTTACATTTTAACTTCTCTGCTTCCATCTTAATATCTTCAAATTATTTTTGTATTTTTTTTTTATTCTTGATTTCTGATATTATTAACCCCAAAGTGTACAATCAAAACTGCTGATCCATCTTTTTCTTTAATAATATCACCCAACATATTCTTTATATCTCTTATCTTTGCCTCTGAGAAATAACTTCTTGTAATACTCTCTTGTTGGACATGTTTTGTTGTTTTTATAACATGACTGAAAAGACAAACAGGCTCCTTTGAAAGCCGCTCAGCTGTTTGCTGACAGCTTCATGCAAATCAAAGGACTGAACCTCTCCTCTGATTGAAGCGGTTCATTTTTTGGAAGTACACAAAGTTTCAGCCCACTAGGCTGAGAGTGGTGTCAGGACCAGAGTGCTTGGTCATTGGTGTAGACTGCCAAGCCCTTGCTTTTGTGAACTGCAATGGGCTCAGCAGTGACACACCCCCAAAATTCCCATTCACTGTAGCAAAATGTTGGATGAACAAGTGCAGTCAACGTAAAAATTAGTATGAGGTGGGGGGGAGGCAGCATTAACAAGGGACCCTAATTAAGGGAAAAAAATAAACTACATCAAAACAAACACATGAAACAGTACACTGGGCATGGTCTACATATTGTACATGCTGAAACTTTCCATAACAACAAAACAAAAAGGGTAATGAAAGCTTTGTGTTCCCTTAAATGAAAGAACTCTACACTGAATGCATGTACAGTACTTTCACCCAAATAACATTTCCACCATCAACAATTTACTAGAGAATATATTTTTTTTATTGTTTTCCTTTCCAGGGTTTAGAACCTCTTGGTAGCCTAAGAAATCTGCATAAAAACACATTTCGCTGTCAGCAACTACCCTTATGCTACCTTGTTTATAACATCATAGTGGCTTACCATGACAACCAGACTGTGATACCTCTAACAAAGCAACAATGAGGTGAGAACAGTCAGATGTTTTTTGAAAGCCACAGTGAAATAAGTACCACATTATCTGAAATATTTAGTAGACTAAGAAATTGAGAGCATAAACAAGAAAAAAACAATATAGGGGCCCCATATGCAAAAGTCCCAGGCTGCATCACGCAAGTGCCTGCGCTGCTCAACTGAGATGCGCTGGCACAAAATAATGGTATATTCAGAAGATGTGCCATGAGATGCGAGCACGCATGTCAGGCTGAGTATCCTGAACATGCGTGATCGCACAGTGGGAGATGCGCAGCAGATGATCTGAGCCCTAAGTGGAGCATAGGGAAATACGCTATAAGCGGCCACATGCTCAGTGCACAAAACTGCAATATTCAGCAAGGATATGCAAATGGCCTCACTGCACAGTCCGAGCCCATTCCCCACATGTGCAGCTCATTACTAGAATGTATTCAGGCAATTTGCATACCCCAGGCATGCGTAGTTCCAGTTCTGCAAGGCTGCCCCATCACCCCACAAAGGTGAACAGGAGGTACTGCAGTCTAGCAGGCAGGTGTGATGGAATGTTTGTATGTGGGTGGGTGGACAGCATTGGTCTGGGTACAGTGCTATTACCCATAGTCATGTACAGGGTCGGACTGGGAACAGGGGACCCACCAAGACAGTGGCCACAGGGGGCCCACCTGGACAAATAACAGGGGAAGGCAGAGAGTGACACAGGCTGATCGGTATACCACACGCATGTGATACACCAGCTCCGTATGCAGCATACAGTCACCCTCAGTACCCCACACACCCCCCTGTATGAGAGGAACATGGTGACAACTGGAAGGAATGGCAGTGTGCAGAGGGTGACTAGGTACCCGAGTGGGTGGGTCCCACCTGTGTGCACCTGTGGTGTACCACCGTGGGTGTGTGCCACAGGTCAGTCCCTGGCCCATGCCAGACTGCTACTTGTACCACCAGGCTACCTGGGCACCGCTGCCCCAGACGTCACCCTGGGTGCATGCCACCACTGGGTGGTGCCCTGCAGACCACATGGGTACAGGCCACGGCCACTGATACATGTGCTGCAGTGTAGCCATCTGCTCCGCTGGTGTGCTGGGGGGCACCCGACAGCACTGGCATGTGGCAGCTGGGTGTCTACATCCTGGGTGCAGTGTGGGGACAGGCTCTCTGGGTGGTACCCATGGTATGCCAGCACCTGTGGCTTTGGGTACATCTGTCCTGGCATGACTGCTGTGTATGGGTGCCAAAA
Organism: Neoceratodus forsteri; assembly: GCA_016271365.2. Classification (NCBI taxonomy): domain Eukaryota; kingdom Metazoa; phylum Chordata; order Ceratodontiformes; family Ceratodontidae; genus Neoceratodus; species Neoceratodus forsteri. Next base: position 1,217,316,317 of record CM028131.1, on the reverse strand, counting down.
GCACGTTCTGATGTACCTCAAGGGCTGTCTCAGGATGACCTGTCTGCAGTTTCGTGGCCTGCCTGTGGATGGCTGGCCGATTTAGGCCATCTTTTTGTCTGCCTAACTTTGTGTGGCACACTTCTGAGATGCGCGGCAGATCTGCTACACATTTTGGCTGAATATATCAATGCACGGCATACTCATGTACCCGCCCCCTATTTTTCAAATCAATCAATCAAATCTTTATTTATCCAGGTGAGCATCATTGAGCACAGCTCATTTACAAGATGGACCTAGTAAGGTCAAGGTTCAATGTACATAAGAACATAATATAATTCAACGTACACATATTTTAAGGAGACATTCTAGTCAGACTATACACTGATTTCAGGTGTAGTAGTACATTGGTAAAGTACAATACAAGAAAAGGATGAGTCAATAAGCAATTAACACCATTTTTTTTTTTCATATGTACATAGATTGTGGAGTATCCAGCTCATTTGATTGGTGGAAGAAGAATTTATGGGTATGATTTGAAGTGTAAGATATCAGGGGATTTTCCGGGGGTTTGGGAAGGAGGAAGATGTGATGTCTGGTCAGCTGCTAAGTTGTCTCTGCAAGGACTGGTATGTAAGGGGTATATACAAGAGGGGAGAGGTGATAGAGGTGATAGACAAATTAAGGTCTTAACGGCGGTTGTAGTCGGGGGTGCGGAGAAGGGGAGAGGGAAGGGGTGTACATGGATAGTGGGGGAGGAAGAAGGCCGGTACTGTGGTAGGGATTAACAGTGGGCCTATGAAGAAGGAAGGAGGCCAGTACTGGGGTAGTGTATAACAGGGAGTATTAGGGCGGTGATGTATAATAAGGGATTAAGGGGAAGTGGCTGGAAAGAGAGGTGTATGGGGTGTGAAGGTGACGACTCTTGGGAACGGTGGATAGCTTCCACAGATGAGTTGGCTAGCTGCGAAGAGAGATGGATAAGATTAGGAATACTCTACCGTTGGCGGAAACAATTACATTTTTCTTTGATAAGCCTAGAATACAGATATTTGAAGGATGCAATTGAAATGTGTCTGTTCACTTTCAGTTGCGCCACATACATTTTTTCTGCATGATCACGCATTTGGAAATGCATGGTGCAGCTCTCCCTTTTGAATATCGTGCTTCTAGGCATTTTCTGAGATGTGCTGCACACCTCCATTTTGGGCCACGCATCTCCTTTGAATATGTGGGCCAAGCTGTGGATGGTATAACATATTTTATTTTAGTAAATACCTGCACTTTAATGGCACACAAGGTAACGGCCGTGGCACAGAAGTCAAACTGCATATGTATTTAGCTGCATAGCACTGCAAAACACAATGTATAGCAGACGGTAATGCTAACCATTTTCTGAACTGCACAGCACAAGACTGAAAACGTGTTTATGTTTCTTATTCAGGTTTACAAATTCAACGCACATTAAAAATAAAGCCCTGTTATATTTTTCAATTGTCTGTGCCACACACTATTCATTTTTTCACAGCTCTTTAACACTTTCATATGTGAAACTGCTGATCAGTTTTGTTCAGCTTATTTTTTTTTTTCAGCTTGTTTAATACCCTGCTATATTACAAAGCCAAGCCCCCGGCCCCTCACCACACAGCCTCTTTCTATCATTTCAATAAGGAAAACAAAACAAAGGTATATTATTTTTATTTTACTATTTACCCAGGATAGCCCAGCTGAGAAGCAACATCTTATTTCCAGTGGGGTCCAGCTTCAATTACAAAAATAAGGACTTGCACCCACCACTGGCACTACCAGTGCTCTGTCAACGCAATACTGGCTATGTCCATTTCTGTATAACACAGCTGATCACTCACACTTCAAAGCTGCTTTTATACAACCTCTGTAACATACTAATGCCTGTGAACTTACCTGGTTCTCCAAAATAAAAAAATAATTGGGTTGCAAAGAAAATTAGAAAAAAAACAGAATGACAGAGACGTCTCCATGCTGCCGGAGGTAGATGTCATCCCAAAGAAACTGCACTGCCTCTGTTGGCTCTAGCATAATTCCCAGATTGAAATGTAGCGGCTGAAATTACGGCCGCATTGGGCGCTCCACGAAAAAGAAAGTGCGGGCATCCTGTAGCAGCTGTGACGCTGGCCGTTGCATAAACTGTTTTTTTTTTTTTTATTATTATTATTATTTATAAAGAAAGTTAATGTGTGGTGTGAGGAGGTGGGAAAAGGCTGTCTTTATCTTTTTCGACTTCCGTAATTCGGGGCAGACACTGCGATTTGAAAGTAAAAGTGCCACCCACAAGAGTTCCCACTCTAGTGGCTCCTGCCACGGCACATCAAAGGCACTGATTTTTGTGTTTAAACTCAGAACGGCAGTTATTGCCGTTGGGCTAGCACGTGCTAGGGAGGCAGCATGAGGGCTGAGTAGTAGCTCTCGTTGCAGATTGGTTATTCCCATAACCAATCAGCCCTGCCTCTTGGCCATCCATTCAGGGGAGCCCCAGGGTGGCCACGCCCCCATCCATTCAGCATAAAAGAAGGCTGTCTGCAGGTTTGAGAGCAGTTGAGGAGAGCTCCTGAGGAAGGAGCAAGCAGAAGCAGAAGGAGAAGGAGAAGGGGCTGCCTTTGAAGGAGAGGAGGCAGCCTGAAGAAAAGGGACTGCTTGTGTAGGAGCCGCTGGAAGAGAGACTCAGCAGGGTCTCTCAAGAAGAAATGCCAGGAAGGAGCCTTAGGGGACCTGCATGGGTAGTTGAGAGAGCCCTGCAAGCCTGGTGGCCTTACTTTAAAAAGGGGGCTTAAAAGAGCTGTATCACTCAGGCTTGGCAGTAGACTCTGGTGTTCAGCAGCAAGAGAGGCTAGTGAAGCCAGACACCCTTCCCCAAACCCTCACAGGTACCTGGTGGGAGACTCTGCTTGCACGTTGACTAGTGGTACAGCACCTTGGGAGACTCAGCTAGCAGGTCGGCTAGCAGCGCAGCACCTTTTGGACACTCGGCTAGTAGGCCAGCTAGCGGTGCAGCACCTTTTGGAGACACTGCTAGCAGGTCGACCAGAGGCACAGTACCTTGAGAGACTCAGCTAGCAGGTCGGCTAGTGGCACAGTACCTTTTGGATGCCTGGCTAGCAGGACAGCTAGCGGTGCAGCACCCTTCTGGACACTTAGCTAATAGGTCGGCTAGCAGCGGAGCAACCTTGGGACACTTAGCTAGTGGGTCGGCTAGCGCTGAAGCACCCTATAGACACTCAGCTAGCAGGACAGCTAGCGGTGAACCTCAGTTTCAAAGGCCTGTATCCTTCTGCAAAGCTTGCAGCAGTTCTTGGGGGAGGTGTGTCACCCAGGTAGGGAGCCCTGGGGTGGTGGTGTAGCAGGCACCAGTATTTAAGGTGCTAGGGTGGGCTAACAAGTCACCCATGTCCTACCAACTGGCTCTTGGGGCTAGAGCTTTAGAGCAGGTCTGATCCCTCTCAAAGCCCTTTTAAGGGCTGGTAACTGCCATCGCCTCTAGCTGTGGCGTCTAGTTTTCCAGGATAGTAGAGGTAGGCTCTTGCCCTTTTGCCCTTCCTGTGGGCTTGGGTGGTGGCCCTTTCTTATTGCTAAGGTTACAGTGATGAGCCCCATATAGTGATTTTTTTTTTTTTTTTTTTTTAAACTCTTTTGGTAACCGGGTAAGGCCCACTAGGCACAAGTGCCTGTTTTCAGGGGCGACCTGGGAGCACTGGGCGGTTAAGTGACTTGCTCAGAGTCACACAGTATGCAAGAGGAGGTTGTAAGAATCAAACTCTGATCTGGTCTGCTGGATGCATCAAGCTTGTTCACACCTCGTTCCTCTAACCTCTAGGTTATACTGCCAGCCCAATTTTAAGCCCATTTTACTGCTATGGTTACAGTGACAAGCCCCGTACAGTGATTTTATTGCCAAGGTTACAGTGATAAGCCTCGTACAGTGAGTTGCTTGAACACAGTGAAAATTTGTATTGTATTACCCTTTATCCTCTAATAAATGGCTATTTATTTCACTAAATTCTCTCTGTGAATGGTTATTTTTAGCAGATTGTGGTGCCCCTTTTTAGTCTGTTTCTCTGGGTGGTGGCAGTGGTAACTTTTCAGGGGAAACAGTGCCCTCCCCCATTAAGGCAGTTTTTCATTTCTGCCAGTGGCTGGCTCCACACTACGCTTTAGGCGTCCAGATGTCGGACGCACAATCAGACATTACCCCCTCAGTCAGTTTAAGCCTGCTACCTTTGGCCGATGGTGGCACCGCCAAGGAAGACTCTTGGTGACATCAGCAGACAGGTATAAAAAGCAAGTTTATTACATAGAAATACATTTTACACAGAAAATATGCTTCAAAACTACAATTTATACTGTAATTCAACAGACTACCCATCAGTGTAAGGCATGAACTAGTAATTGGGACTTGATAACAGGAATAGACCTGGAGCCGGAATGTGTGCAGAACAAAAAATGATTCCATATTTCCTATTGTCACCTGCCAGAATATCCTCCTACACCTCCCCCTTCTGACTGGATGGAACAGCGGCAGAAATCCCAGAAATATCCATCATACCTGGAGGAATACCCACCCTGTCAATATACCAAAATTTGCTGAGTTCGCACCCCACTGAAATGCCCACCCCAATGGCTGCACAACCTACTGGAATGCCTGCCCACCTGCCAGTCCAAAAGAACGGACTCCACAACCTGATAAAATGCCTACGTTACGGAGTGTATGGTGGACATTCTGGCAGGTTGTGGCAGCTATTCTGTTTCACCAAGTGAGCATTCCAGTGGAAGGGATGTGGTGTGAGCTCTGTCAGGTAATCTGGTAAATCAGACAGCTGTTACGTTGGGTCAAGATGAGCACTCTAGTGGGTAGGATAAGCATTCCACTGCGGTGGGCACTTCAATGTGGTAAGCTTGTGCAGTAAGGAGCACTAGAAACGGTCTTGGTCAGCATAATAAAAGGGCAAGCAGTAATTCTGGTTCCAGCAGTACTCTTTTCCTGAACCGATTCTGGTTTTCACCCACACCCCTGGGTTCCTAGTTTTCCAAGGGCCAAAACAGAATTTATGAAGAATTGGCCTGTGCAATAATTTTTTGAAACCTTATGGCTGAAAAAGAAATCTGCAACTTGGGTGTCTCTATACCCTCATCCTTGATAACCAAGATTAGGAAAAGAGATACAGAACAGTTTTAATAAATACAACACTTAACAACCCCCAAACTAATAATAAAGCCCGTTGTTTCAGAACGCTACATATTTTCCATTTTAAAACATGGCAAGAAGTACTAAATTTTTGTTAAAGTCGCCAGTAAAGGCAAGGAGGGTCATCCATACGGATGCTAACCTTCACCATACGCTATTCTACCGCTTCTGACACTGCTCTGAAATACATAATCAGTAATTTCTGTAAGCGAATGAGGAGAAACATAATATAGTACACCTCACACTTTTGCTTAATCGTTTTCAACAAAATCCGCTATACATTAGTAATTAATGTATTTGTTTTTCACGATAAATGTACCAGCAGGTGGACGTCTGTGGTACCAACAATTCCCGCTATGAGGTTTAAAATGGGGTAGGTAGAGAACACTACACTTAAAAAAGGCACAAAAGTCATGTATGATTCGGTTGCTGTAAATCATACTTTCAACTTGGGAGCAAATAATGCACACAAAGGGGGTGTCCGCTTTGTTATGTACATAACTACACGATTCGCCATATTTACATTTCTCCAAATGAATTAATGGGGCGCGGGGAACATTTTTTTCTCGTACCGGTGTTGTAAACGTGGAGATCATCTGCAATTTCTTCATTTCCTCCGCCAAAGAGGATCAGCAGCTCCCGTATAGATACAGCCCGGTGTCCATGTCGGGAGCGGGGAATCGGCCCCGTAAAAGCAGAAATCTTTCTCCAGTTTGGAAGACTGGGAGCCGCCATCTTTACGAGCAAGCCCTTGTCCGCCTGTATCCCATAGAGCAACGGGAACAAAGTCTGAGGTATTACCATAGAGCGATGTAACAACTTTCAGCCTTTTTTGGTTGATAGCAAGTAGAGAAACGTTTATGGGCAGGAAACTTTTTTTTGCGGGGGGGGGGCACTTGTTTTTGTTTTTTTTCGTGTAGTTTAGACTATGGTGTCGGTAAAAGAAAATCTATATTAAAGTGATTTTGTTTTGCACCTATGGTATCTTTTCTTTAAACTTTTGGACAAGGCAACAGGAGTTTTTTTTAATCACCCTTTGAGAACACCAAAGTGCGACATTTCATAATGAAATATGATTTTTCACAGGACAATATGCAACTTTAGCCCCTCCCGGCGTCTAGGGATATGGTGGTGACAGTCCATAGAGGAGGCCCTGGTACCAGAAAATCTGTACCGAAATGACTTGATGGTATACCTGGGTGCCGGGCTGAGAGAAAACCAGTTAACAGCTCAAAACATAAATACGAAGGAACTGCAGTCCACACGAAGTTAACCCAACGATAAACAGTGAAACTCCACTCCATGGAGCAAAACTTGATACTGGGGGGTTGCAGCATATACCAACGGCCAATAGTCTTACAGTTCAGGCAGCTTTTTCCCTTGGACCGCGATGGTCTTGCAGTTTAGACAGCATTCCCACATCTCTCTCTCTCTCTCTTTTTGTGGCGGCCTAACATCCGAGGACACAGTTCCGGCATCTTCAACATACCCTGGCACAGCAGCTCGCTTCTGACCAAGGCTCCAAAATCTCCCAGAAAGGCTCGTCGGGGCTTGCAGACCTCACAGCTTGGGGCTACCTGCTCCCTCTCGGCCTTCTAAACTGGACTATAATTCTTCTAGCTCCTCTTACTCCAATGGCAACTGTTCTCAAGACAGCGGGCAACACGTCTCCTGGAGTTGCAGGCTCTGGCACTGCTCCGTACTCCACTGGGCTACGGAGCTGCTCCAATAAGGCCTTTCTCCCCTCCTTACTTTTTGGCAGCCCAGAACCTTCCCTCTCTCACCACCTGGTGATTCATCACTAACAGTTGCATTTGCCAGCCTCTTACGGTCCCCGTGCTCTTCAGTTACTTCCACTCAGTTAGCAGCTTCCACTAGGGTGAAAAATCTGGGCATCATCCTTGACGATGAATTGACACTTTAGGCTCAGGTGTCATCTGTTGTCCGGAGTGGTTTCTTCCACTTAAGGAATGTCGCCTGGATTAAAGCCCTAATCCCGCCCAGTGAGCTGCCCTCACTGGTGCATGCCTTTGTTACGTCAAGGCTCGACTACTGTGCCGGCCCGGTGCCACTGAGGTGCTGGACGCCTTACCTCGGGCTACGCCGGCAATGCATGTTCGGGAACGAGCACGGGCCGCTGGGGGTTGGTAGGGCTGGAGAAGGATTGAGCGTCTGAGGGACTGTTCTCCGGGAAGGGGGGGACATCAGTGGTCTTGCTCGACTGTCCCCTAGCGGTGGCTGGGGGGCAGTGAGCCAACACTGCACAAAAGGGGGCGGAGATGGGGCAGACGTCTGGAGGAGCGTGTGTGGACGCATGCGCACTCCCTCTGCTGACATCCTTGTACACCTTTCTCTCTGCAGGGGAGTAAAGCAAGAAAAATGAAGATCTCGCCTGGATGATGATGATCCCCCTTACGACGACGCCGAGAGGACACATCCCCCGAACTGGATTTGGACTGGTGGGTTGAGGGACTCCCCACCCCCTACCATGAGGGGTAAGTTGTGGGGGCTGAAGGGGAGGGGGTCTCACACCCAGCTGGTACGGAGGGGGATGTCGGATGGATAGGCAAGGCTCCGGTAGAAACAATACCAACAAAAGATTGAGATATTTGAACATGTACTCCCTGGAACAGACGAGGGACATGATTGAGACCTTCAGATACCTTAAGGGTATAAACCGGGTACCAGTGGAAAGCATCTTCCAGCTGAAGAGGAATCAGAGGACGAGGGGGAATGGCTTGCAGGTGGAAGGGGGGGCAGCTCAAAAGTAGCATTAGGAAGTACTATTTCACAGAGAGGGTGGTGGATAAGTGAAATGGGCTCCCAGAGGAGTTGGGTGGAGAAGCAACAGTGGAAGGATTCAAAAAGGCATGGGACAGCCACAGGGGAGTGTGGGGCGGAGTATGTCCTAGCAGATAGCTAGACAAATGGGCAGACTAGGTGGGCCTGTCGGTCCTTTTCTGCCGTCACACTTCTATGATTCTATGAAAATAAAAAAGGCTTGACTACTGTAACACTCTATACTTCAGTGGGGGTTCTCCGTCGTCTACAGCTAGTGCAGAACATAGTGTCCAAGTTGCTGACAGGCCTTCCGAGATCTTGCCATGTGACCCCAGTCCTGCATGACCTGTATTGGCTGCCAGTGAGATGGAGAATCATTTTCAAGGTGGGCTTGCTCACCTATAAGGCCCTATAAGGTTGGGGCCCTGGCTATCTGAGTGACCTCCTGACCCCTGAGCGCTCACTCCGCTCCACCACTGAGGGCCTCCTAGTGGTTCCAAGGGCGCGGCTTAAAATCTTGGGAGGCCGTGCATTTGAGGTGACTGGCTCGGCTATTTGAAAGTGGAACTCACTGCCAAGGCCCTTGAGGGAGGCCTTGTCAGTGGAGGCATTCAAATGGGGTCTGAAAGTACATGTCTTCAGAGAAGCTTTTGGAAGTTAGCTACAGTTTGATTATTATTGAAGTGCTGCTATTTCATTTTTTTTTTTTTTTGTGTGGTATTTCTCTCTTGTCCTGCGGCACGCCTAATACCTTCAGCTGTCCCCCTGACGCTTTCCCCCAAGGATCAGGCCCCCTCCCTTATGCTCCCATGACTTTCCCTTTGTGGCAGGGAGGTGGGGAGCAACTCAACCCACCCGAAACGGATCCATCCAGGGAGGTGCCTTCTCAGGGGCGGCGTCTGCGGTGAACAATGTCATGCTGCACGGCTTGGAACTTTTTTCCATTTTTCTTCCCCTGAGTTGAGGCATGCAATGACACCTGTGGAGAGTGCACGTGCGCTCCCGCACACACTCCTCCAAGCATCTGCCCCATCTCCTCCCCTTTCTGTAGCATCGGTGCACCACCACCCAGCCACCGCTAGGGGCCAGTAGAACGCCGATTGCTGGCAACCCCCCAAGAAGGAGAGCAGTCCATCGGACACTCGATCCTTCTCTTCCCCTACCAACCTCCAGTAGCCCATGCTCGTTCCCCAACACGGGTTGCTGGCATAGCGTAAGGTAAAGTGTCCAGCACCTCAGCGCCACCAGGCCAGCCCGAAGTGCTGCTATTTCTATTGAGATTATTTATAGAGTATTTTATTAATTGCTGTGATTTATTTATTATTGTAAACTGTTCATTTTATGTTTGTATACAGTATCTCCACTTTTGTAAAGCGCCCAGAGCCTCCGGGATTAAGCGCTACAGAAATAAATATTTACTATTTACACCTTTTCCATAACCTGGCAGTTACCGACCCGGGGCTGGGCTGGAAACCACCCCACCCAGCCCTGGCACTCCCTCCCACGTCCTCCTCTCTACTCACGGGGCCGTGAGAGACAGAAAAAAAAAATCACCTTTTACCCACCAGATTCACATTTTATACCTTCATGCACCATGTGGTGACCTTCCGGCCTGCAGCAGATCCTGCCATGTGGCACAGGGGGTTTAACCATTTGATTACTAAAACCCAAATTTACTCCCCAGAGCCCTACAGTGCACAAAGCATCGTATGACCCCACGAGGGGAAGGGGGCTACATTCCTCCCTTGCTTTAAACACTCACCACCTTGGTAAGTATTTAACACCAGCTACCCCACCGTAAAACCAAAACAGAGAGGTATGTGCATGCCCTCCCAGCTCAACATTGTTTGGCTAGGCTGGCCACACCACCAAAACAGTGACTATTAATCCAAGCTAGCTAAAGGCCAAACACCCCTTTGCTGAACTACTAATCCTACACCCTGGTGACCCAACCACCTGTACTGCCCTAGGCAGATTGCCTGGCTAAAATAGGGCGACTTCCCAGTCCTAAAGAATACTTGCTCAGCCGCTGTCCGGCCTGCCTATTTTGCTGCCCAGCCACCCCCCACACAAATATTACTCTAAAAGCATAGGAAACAGTGCAACAATAAGTTTTACAGTAGATTCTACTTTAACACAGCAAACGTACTGCAACTAAAAAATACTAGAACCAGAGAAACAGTATTACAGAACAGTTAATACCTGGGGCTAGATACACTGAAACCCCTTTCCCCAAGCAGCGTGGTGCAATGTTTACTGATCCAAAACAGAATGTCCCAAGTTCAGTACTTTGCTTTAAAGGGAAACTCTCACATGGCTGTGGTGCTTACCTGTTGCAATTCGTTCCTCAAACTGTATTTTGATGTATGTCCTGTGATTATACCTAATCTGGTTTCTGCAGTGTGCAATGTAATTGTGTCCCTGATAGTCCAAATATCTAAGACTGCTCCACTCGTTTATGGCGCCTCTAGCAGTAGTAAAAATCAGGGTGACATCAGTGGCAGGTTCCACCTGTAACAGCTGACTGTCAGAAAGCGGGAATCTTGACTGTGCCGTGGATGTCAAAGTGAAGACTTGAAAAATAACTTGTCTATTCGGTGTGCTTCTTTATTCTCCGAAATGGTTTTCTACTCCACTGTCGGGTGTGTGAGCGCCTCGCAGAAATCAGAATGAAGATCGTTGTCATTCTTCAGATATCCAAAGCAGTCGCTAGTTTTAGCTAAGTGGGTAGCTGCTGTCAAGCATGTCAATCTGCCTGATGTGAGCAGCCGAAATACCGTTCTTTGCTCTCTGCATTTTACACCTGACTGCTATGAGAGGAACCAAAAGGTATATTCCCTCTGCAGTTTATCAACTTTTTTTTTATACCTACTGTTCTTTACTTCGCTAAATAAATGTCTACATTATACGTTTTGTGCGTTTGTGTGGGCTACTCTGCTAAGCACAATCTCTACAAAAATAGAAAGATGATCATGAAAGAAAGTGTGGTGCTTCAGTAAATGTAACATAAAACTCTCTTATCAGCTGTTTTTAGTAAACCCAAGTGACAATGCTAACATTATAATCGATGTCATCTTCAGCATGCCATATATGCCAGTCGTGCAGTTGAACACTAATTTGAGAGTTGTCATAAATGAGCAGATGCAAAGACTGAGAGATTTGAAGACAATTTACAGCCTTTGTAATCTCCATCCCGTTAGCACCTTTTATATGTATGTTATTACATACATGTTTATTTATTTATTTATTTAAGCGTTTTACCAGGAAGGCATACTGAGAAGAGTACTGCTCGATTACAGATGCGTCCTGGGGGAGGGGAGAACATAGGAAGACAGTTTACACGGTATAGACAAGAAAATACATAGTGGGAGAAATATTAACATTAGGATCTGGTTACATGTCAGTAGTAGCTTGAGAGAGACAAATTGGTAACCACAGTACGTACAGTATGAGAAAACACTTGAAGTCAGGATTGACAAGTGAATACATTGTGGAAGATCACTAACATTTGGTTCAGAAACCATTACATACAGGATTGAGTGTGGCAGTTGGTAGCACAGTTACATACAACAAGTGTACAACAAAATTAAGTTTTGAGCCATACGAGATACAGTACAAGTCAACTGGACAGTAGTTAGATACTGATGAATTACAAATTTGCTAAGTGCCAACATTCCCAGAGAGAGATTGCCTAGTAGTTGGTAGGCTCCTAGACACAAGCACAGGTAGGGACGAAATGATCTTGGAGCATGGAGTTTAGGTGCGACAAGGAGATGAAGTGATGAATGTTAGCTGGGAGGGAGTTCCACAGCAAGGGAATGCGGTAGCTGAACCCTGATTGCCCTGTGGAGGTAGATCGGTATGGGACAGCTAGGGACCTGGAGTCTGAGTTTCTGAGTGTGTATGATTGTGCGCTAGGGTTTGTTAAGATGTCGGAGAGATAGGAAGGGAGCCGCTGAGACTAATGCTTGGCCGTAATTTTTGCGCAGTGAGTTAGCCTGCGATAGTCAAGTGAGGTGAGGTTCATTGCTTGATATAGGGCACAGTGGTGTGTGGAGTAGGGGCTGTTTAGGGCGAAGCAGCAAAAAGAGTGGAAGAGAGGGTCCAGCCTAGCTAATGTGGTCTTTGGTCTGGCACTGTAGACTATGTCTCCATAGTCAAGGACTGGGAGGATCATTTTATTTACAATGTCCTTCCTGGCTGGAAGGGGTATGTTGTCACGATTCCGGTAAAGTGCAACAAGCCTTGGGTGCAGCCTCTTAAGTAAGGAGTCAATATGTGCAGAAAAGTTGAGGTGCTGGTCAAGCCAGACACCGAGGTATCTGAAGGTGGTGCAGGACTTCAGTGGGGACCCTTCCAAGGTGTGAAAAACTAATGGTGAAGGGAGCCTAGAAATTTTATGCCTCGTCCCAAAGGTTAAGGAGACTTTTTTGCTAGCATTTAGGAGGAGATTACTTGAGCGGAGCCAGTGCTGGACTGTGATGAAGTCGTGCTGAAGTCTGGATGCAACTTCAGAGGGCGAGGGGCCGGATGTGTATAGCACCGTGTCATCTGCGTACATATGGATGGCGGAGTGTATGCAGGTGGAGGGCAGATCATTTAGAAAGACCGAGAATAGGAGGGGGCCTAGGACAGATCCTTGAGGCACTCCTGACGTGATTGAGAGGGGGTCCGACATGGATGCTCTGATACGGACAGCTTGGGATCTACCAGTGAGGTAGGAGTGGAACCAAGATATGGCCCACGCCCAGCTAGATAGGCCAGCCTTAGCAAGTTTTGTCAGGAGAAGAGAGTAAGTCACTGTATCGAAAGCCTTTGCCAAGTCGATAAAGATGGCAACAGTGATGTGGCCAGTATCCATCCCTAAGAGGATGGAGTCGGTAATCCTAAGAAGGAAGGTGGTAGTGGAGTGGGATTTCCTAAAGCCAGTCTGGTAGGGGGAAAAGAAGGAAGAGGAGTTCAGATAGGTGGATAGGCGAGAGAGAACCGGGCGTTCTTGTATCTTGGCAAGGGTCGGTAGAAGGGAGATGGGCCGGTAGTTGCTTGGGTTTGAGGCATCAGCACCCTTTGGAAATGGGATTACGGTGGCATGTTTCCACTCAGTGGGGACTTCTGCTAGGACGAATGATAAGTTAAATAGGGTGGCTAGGGGTTGAGCTATGGCAGGGGCCAACAGGTGGAGCATTTTGGAGTCCAACCCCGTAGGATATTTTCCCTTTTCAGGATTAAGGGCAATCAGTGCATTGTATACCTCATCAGGGGTGACTTGCAGGAAGGAGAAAGGCTGAGCTGCAGCGCCAGAAGATGTGGTGTCAGTGGGGGCATGCTGAGCCTGGTGCAGGGTGGCCCTGGGAGTAGCATGGCTGGTAGTGAAGACAGTGTTAAACAAGGTGGCAACTGCTGAGGGGTCAGTGAGGGTGTGACCACCAACCTGCAGGGACGAGATTGGTGGTTGTGATGGCGGGCATAGAAGCGATTTGCCCACCTTCCAGAAATGAGATGGGAGGAGGAATTGAATGTGCATGAGAAGTAGTTGGCCTTTGCTTGGCGGATTATTTTAGTACTAGAATTGCGGAGCACTCTGTAGGTCTGGTGGTCGGCCTGGGATTTGGAGGTCTTACAAATCTACCATTGTCCTGCACTTAAATTTCCCTGTGGCCCCTTGATTTCTCCCATCCCCACTGTTCCTCAGCTGCAGCTACGCACTTTGTTCCCTGTCTCTGCCTGAGAATTGTCTCCTTACTGACTTACCAATAGCACTGTCATGTTTTGTACATTATTAACCGTAAATTGTGCCTTTTTTGTCTGCTTTGTTCCTATTATACTGTGTGATATGTACCTCCTCTATGTACTATGTAACTTGCACCTCTGTATAACTGTTTGGAATCTCCTTTTGTACAACACTGTATATGTATTTGTTTTTTTACCTGTTCCTTGATGTGTACTCTCCCGGGTGATGCCTGAAAATAGGCAGTTCTGTCTAGTGCATTTACCCAGTTACCAAAAGCAAATAAATAAATACTATGCTGGGCGTGTGGATGGTCAAGATGGTGGTTGCCCTCAACACATTGGTGCTGTACAGTCGTGGTGGTTGTGTTTGGTCCTGTGGGTGGCGGGTTCATTTACAATACTGGTCTGGTGTTCAGCCTGGCGGTGCTGGTGAAATCCAGATGATCTATTATACACCTTCGCTCTACTTCCAGTGCCATGTATATTGCAAAAACACCAGTGTTTACTGTTCTAGTGGAGTCCCCCCCCATCCCAATAGGCAGTGGCTTACAACTCCTCTCCACCCCCTCCCAACTGCAGTCGTGCAACTGGTACGGCCCTCCTCTCTCCACAGATTGTCAGCTGCTGACCAAGCCACCAGTGAACTCATGCTGTATACAGTATGCACACACTGACAGGTAAGTCGGCAGATGGCGGTGCTGGAGAGAGGAAGGCTGTGCCTGTCACCAGCGGGTGGTCGTGACTGTGTGTGGGGTTGGGGGGGAGCATGGTGATGGTTTACTAGCTGACAGTGCGGTTGGGCTGCTCCAGTACACCACCAAGGGGATCTTATGCCACACTCATTCTACCTGTACCCTATCTATGATATCTCACTTCAGGGCAGCAAAATAGTTGTTTCCCTTTATGCGAATTGTCTCCACCTAGTCAAAACAACAATTCCCATAAGGTAATACTCATTTTATGTCATGTTATGCCAGTCTGTTCTACTGATTCATATTCATGTGCATCCCATTATCCCCCAGCCCACCTTACTGTCTTCTCAAATTGTTTGTATACCTTTAAATTGTCTAGTATGACTACCCCAGCTCCCTTTTCAGTTTTTTTAGTTGCTAGAACCACATCCCCCCACCCCTCATTGTGTACTCTTCACCTGTGTTTTTGTTTACAAGGGGCATTACCTTGCACTCGTTTTCATTTAATCTAGGCTGACATATTTTTGAACATTACTCCAATCCAGTCAAGTCCATGCTCATCCTTTCCATCCCCCTCATGTATTATCCATGGTGCAGGTCTTTTTGAGGGTGGTAAAGATGCATACTTTTCCTTCCACGCACTCTTCAATGTCACATATAAAGACAGTAGAGGACTGGTCGCAGCAGTGAACTCTGCTCTACCCCATTAGTAACCCCCCCTTCTTCGGTTTTCAATCCGTTTACTATTGCCCTCTGCGTTGTGTTGTCCAGCCTATTTTTAAACCTGCCCACTAGACTTCAGTGCACTCTTTCAGCAAACACTGGTATTAGACTAGAGCCTCATTGTATTTTTGTTGACGTACCCCATGATTAAACAGCAGAAAGCTTTGTCACCGGTAGACAACACAAACTTTGCGTGGATTTCATGAGGTACCCCCATATTGTAAAATGGGCATTAATGAAAGGTCAAATGATGACTTGCCATTGTGCCAAAAGTGTCACCTGACCATTCATTAATGCCGCACCTAGTGTGCCTATAAGCCCTATACTAGTATGCAGTGACTGACCCTACGTGATCAATGTCTTTTCATCACTCCATCCACTTCCAGTGTTCCCTTGTGACTGTCCCAGGCATGTTTAACCCCTCCACTGTGTTTTCCCCTACCACCTCTGGTGGCAGACTGTTCCAAGCATCCACCACCCTGTCTGTATAGAAAATCTTCCTCATGGTACCATTTAATCTATAACCTCCAGTTCCATATTTTGTCCCCTCGTTCTGATATCTTTTCTACATTTGAAAAGATCCCCCACCTGCACCTTGTATATGCCCTTGAGGTACTTGAATGTTTATATCATCTCCCCCTTTCTCTCCTCTACTTCAGTGACTAAATATTAAGGTCTCTTATTCTCTCCTCATATGTTTTGTGATGTAAGCCATGCACCATCTTTGTTGCCCTTCTCTGGATAGCCTCCACCTTGTCTATGACCTTACTCATGTGTGATCTCCAGTACTGTACACAGTAATCCAGGTGAGACCTTACCAGTGTTTTATACAATGACATCACCACCTCCTATCTCCTGCTAATAATGCCTCTGCTTATGCATCCCAGCATGCCACTGGCCCTCCCTGCAGCATTTGCGTACTGCTTTGATACCTTAATGTCATCAGATATGATAACCCCTAGGTCCCTTTCCTCTTTGGCAGGGGTGTGCAAATCCCATTGCCCCCTGTCTGTGGCAAGTAAATATCATTGAAGGGCAAGTACCAAAACAGAGCTAATTTCATTGTAATTAATAAGGGCAAGTGAAAATTCAGCTACAGTCATTGCTGGGCAAGTAATACAAGTTTTGATTTGAACAACCCTGCTGTTTGGTGACAGCACCTCGCCCTCCCATTCTATAGGTATCCTCTGGGTTCCTCCTACTTCGGTGTATTATCTTTCTATTTTTTTTTTTAAAGGTATCATATTTCAGTGTTGGATGTTGACAAATGACACACAGTTTGTAATTGCTACCCATTTTTCTTCTACCTTGAGGTCAACACTGTCACACATTTCTTGCCTTGTCACATAATTCGGGGTAAGGAAAGGATACCCAAATACAAGCATGAGGGTAGTTTGTTTGCCAGGGATGACAGCAGGGAAGGTGGGCCTAAGAATAAGTGAAATAGTATGGGATGTTGGAGGAAAACCTAATTTAGTTATACATTTGGGAACCAACGAACTAGCTGGGAATGAGGCTAAGGTAGTGCAAAGCAGGTTCAGGGAGTTTGGGAAGATCTGCAAGGAGGAAGGAAGTTCACTGGCCTTCTCAGAGGTGATACCAGTACCAAGGGCCAGCACAGCTAGGAAACGAAGAATAGAGGATTTTAATGACTGGATGAGGAAATGGTGCATGGAGGAGATGTTTACCTGTATTGGAGACTGGGAGAAGACCTGGTCAAACAAAGCACTCTTTTCACCACACAGGCTACACCTCACTATGGAGGGATTGAGGGTACTTAGGGACAAATTGGAGGAATACATAACCACTAATCTTAATTTAAATTACTGATATGGGGGAGCAGCAGTCGTGTAGGCCCACAGACTCCGAAAGGAAAAGGTCAGTGAAATTCCCCTCCGCCCCCACCCTCTCACATTGATGGAAGAGATCTGTAGGGAGGAGGTGTAAGGGGCGAGAACACAGTTAGCAAAGGGTGGAGGGAGTGAGGAACACTTAACAAGGGTACGTGTAGGGGTGCACACAGAGGGGATAAACGTGAATCTAAGAATAGAGTGAACCCATGTTGACTTTCTTCTTTAGCCCTGCTGACATAATGATCTGCAATATACAGTAGTTTTCTTTTATCATCAGTAACATAATTTTAAACATCAGTTCAATTCTACTTTTTAACGTGTAGTTAACAGCTTGTAAATTGCACTCACTTTTGTGTTAATGAATGAGCTTTTACTCAAGACAGACATTTGATAACATCCATCAATTAATGTTCCTAAATATAAATTGTTGTCATTCCACTTTAAGTTCTTTTGTAAATAATTAGCATAAATATTTCTTATGAATTTTTGCACTTTAAAGGACTCCCTTTCTGAACCAGTGTGCTTCTACATGCTTTGATAGCCAAAATAATGTAATCGGTAAATCTACACATGGATGCAAACCACCATAAAAGAAAAGAAGAAAGAATACCCGTGATTGCCCATATGCAGCAAAGTAATACGTCGTCATTTGGTGTTGCTGGGATAAGGTGTGTGAAGTCCTGTGTTTGTCCATGTTGTTTTTGTCCTGCTGTCCCTTTCTTTGGTGAGTACATGTCCTGTGCTTTCTCTCCATTTTCATAATGCTAGTGTTCCGCAGCACTGACTGTATCATAAACTGTACAATTATTTGTATATCTCATTGCAGGTAGAATTACTCAATTTGAAAAGGCCACCTAAGCTAAAACAAGATGCCATTCCTTAAGTAGTTCCACATAACATTGAAAAGCAAAAGAAACAGCATCCAGCTAGTGAGCAAAGGGCAGAACGGAAGAGACATATTGAGGTAAGTAATTATTCCACTCCGGGTATTATATGTAATGGCTGATAATGTGAGTAATATACTATGAGAGGGCATGGATTATGGCAGGATTTACCATCTGCCTGTGGAGTTGCTTTGTCACAAGGACACAGGCGGAGTGAGTAAACCAAACCAGAGGTGGGTAAATGTAAGCAATATTCAACAAGAGGGTGTGGGTGATGGCAGGATTTACCCATGCCTGGTGTGTTGTCCGGTCCTGAGGCCATCAGCCAAGTGAGTGAACCACACCAGACATGGGTAAATCATGTCATCACCCACACCCTCGAGGGGCATACTGCGATTATACAATGCCCCTCTTGTTGTTTTGTGGTAAAAACATGATGGCTGGATTTGTTTATGTGTTGGGTGGGGCAGAGTGATTTTAAAGGCTGGGGTTTGTAAATGTGGCTGTCTGGCACTTGTTCCCTTTTGGTGATGGCATGGTTTAGAAACATAGAAGTTGACAGCAGATAAGGACCGCAAGGCCCATCCAGTCTGCCCATTTCTTTTTCTACCTTATGAATGTGCCATCGGCCTTTGCTCTGTCAATGGCCTATCAATTCATACTCATCTGTATTGCTCCCTTATGCCTATCCCATGCCTGCTTGAAACCCTGCACTGTATTCATATCCACCACTTCCTGAGGTAGGCCGTTCCATGCATCCACCACCTTTTCTATGAAAAAGAACTTCCTCACATTACCCCTTAATCGGCCTCCCTTTAATCTCATGCTGTGTCCTCTTGTCCTGCTATTTTTCTTATATTGAAACATGTTAGACTCTTTCACCTTGTTAATGCCCTGAAGGTGTTTGAATGTTTCAATCATATCACCTCTCTCCCTCCTTTGCTCTAGGGTATACATATTGAGCTCCATTAATCTGTCCTCATATGTTTTCTGATGCAGTTCCTGCACCATTTTGGTTGCCCTTCTCTGGACTGCCTCAATTTGGTTAATGTCCTTGTGAAGGTGTGACCTCCAGTACTGCATGCAGTACTCCAGATGGGGCCTAACCAGTGTCTTGTAAAGAGGGATTATTACCTCCCTCTACGACTTGTGATACCCCTACTAATACACCCCAACATCCCCCTAGCCTTACCTACTGCTTTAGTGGTCTGCTTGGATGATTTCAGGTCATCTGTGATGATGATGTCCAAGTCTCTTTCTTCCCTTGTGACTGCCAGCATCTCCCCCTCCCAGCCTATAGGTGGCTTCAGGGTTTCTCTTCCCTATGTGCATGATCTTGCACTTCTTTGTGTTAAACCCCAGTTGCCACTCTTCCGACCATTTTGCCAGTTTATCCAGATCTCTTCTCATTCTGCCCACCCCATCTGGATCATCTACTCTGTTGCAGATCTTGGTGTCATCTGCAAACAGACAAACCTTACCCACCAGTCCATCAGCAATGGCACTGATGAAGATATTGAAGAGGACTGGCCCCAGGACTGATCCCTGAGGTACCCCACTTGTGACTTGCATCTCTTCTGACTGTATACCATTTACCACCACTCTCTGTTTTCTGCCTGTCAACCAGTGTGCCAGCCAGCTGACCAACTTCTGACCCACCCCGAGCCTACCCAGCTTATTAATCAGTCTTCTATGTGGAACAGTATCAAAAGCTTTGCTAAAGTCAAGGTAGGTGACATCAACTGCTGCCCCCATGGTCCACCACTCTGGTTACCCAGTCAAAGAAATCTATGAGATTAGTTTGACAGGACTTTCCTGTTGTAAACCCATGCTGTCTTGGATCCTGTGCTCCTATGGATTCCAGTTGTTGCACTATCCTTTCCTTAAGGAGTGCCTCCATAATCTTGCCCACTACTGAGGTAAGACCGACTGGTCTGTAGTTCCCTGCCTCCTCCCTGCTACCACTCTTGTGGAGCGGGATCACATGAGCCCTTTTCTAGTCTTCTGGGACCTCTCCTGTGCTCAGAGATTCACGAAACAGTTCTGATAATGGCTCTGCTAGTTCCACCCTTAGCTCCTTTAGTACCCTGGGATGTATGCCATCAGGTCCCATTGCCTTTTCCACCCTGAGCTTATCGAGCTCTTGTAGGACCCTTTCTTTTGTGAAGGGACTGGTGCACACCTCCCTCCCCCCGTGTCCATGGTCCTGAGCTGTGGGCCCTGCCCTACCTACTCTTCAGTAAATACTGAGCAGAAGTATCTATTTAGAATAGATGCTTTTACATGGTCATCCTCCTCACATGCCCCTTATCCCCTTTGATCTTAGCAATACCCCCTCTGGACTTTCTCCTTTCACTGATGTATCTATAGAAATTTTTGTCACCTTCTTTTACTGTTTGTGCTAGTGTTTCCTCGGTTTGGACCTTTGCATGTTGTAAATCTTGCCAGCTAGCAAATAAGGAACTAGGATTTTTAGAATCCATTGTATAATATTTATTATATTACTTGACTAGTTTTGATGTGCTAACCTTATGGGCCTAGAGTCTTGTTTGAGTACATTACTGATTTGTTAATATTTTTCCTATCAGATCATTGAAGGCATCATGAATAGCAGCAGACGTTCAGTAGATACAGTAAGAGATGCAACAGTTGAAGGTTTCTCAATGATGGAACCAGACATGGATCTTATGGTGGTCGAGGTTACAGATTGCAGCGAGTCGGGAGAATACATAAACACTACACCAACGCATACATGCATCGCAGTGGTACATGCATCACCACCGTATTTTCAGCTATAATAGATTTATGTATACGCAGTGAACAAATAATCAATTACTCTTTCATTTTATCCTTTAGGTAACAGAACAGGAACCGTTGTGTTGCACTCACTGCCCACTGACAAAAACATACAGCACAGTGTCAACTCAAACTGACCCAATCATGGTGGATAAAGGAATTCAGTGGCCAGAGTTTGAATTTAATTTTCAAGGCGATATCAGCAAGGTTAGCAATGACCATTCTTACTTCTGTTCCTCCATGATAGAAAACCCAGAACCAATGCCATCTACGTCATCTTTGCATCACTTCATAGAAGAAATTAATTCTTCATCTACAGATACTGAATCAAGTGATGAAGAATCCATTTGCAGTGAATATATACCATCATCAATCAATTAGCGATACTGAAGATTTGTCTGATGAACAGAATGGGGAAGAGGAACCAGACGAGGGTAGTAAAAATCTCATCAGAAGACAAGTTTATTGTCTATTATGGGTAGTTAATAGAATTGTGTAAGGACTGTTCAGTGTGCGCTGCAGATGTGATACAACGTGACGTTCGTCACCATGACATGGTACTTACCATCGAAATGCACTGGTGAAATGCACATGATACCCGCTGGACATCACAGCCTTTTGTAAACCGTATGGCAGCTGGAAATCTTGAGGTGGCAGCATCGATCCTCTTTAGCGGTAACTCATACAGCAAGGTCCAACAATTCTGTGTGTTCCTGAAACTTAAATTCATGAGTGTCCACACTTACCAGCGGATTCAACAGAAGTACCTTTTCCCTATAATAGACAAGGAGTGGACGGAAGCACGTAGGGACGTCAACACCGCCACAGCGACACCGCTAAGGAGCAGTAATGAATGCCAATAGCCGCCACAGATATGAGGGATCCACAGTGACATGCCCCCGGAGTGTCAGCAGGTGTGCTGACAGAGCACAAAAGCACCGGTCAGCCCCACAGACACCATCTCTGCAACCCTGGGGAGAATGGAGTCGGGATATGTCGAGAGCGCGAAAGGTAACAGACTGCTGGTGGTGGGGGGGGCTATACATACCAGTGGGACAGGAGCCATGGCAGGGTTTTAAATAATTGATTAGCAGTTTTTTTCTTGGGACTACACTGACTGTACAGAAAGTATTTATATAGATTTTCTAGAAGTGCTGTGTTTGTTAAACACAGTGAGGCAAGAGCTATGCATTTTCACAAAGATTTAATACTTTTATGAGCAAAATGCTAATCAATTTTTTTTTTTTTTTTTTTAATTCTTTTTATCCCCTCCTGGACGCCCCCTGCACTCCCCTCCTTCGGGCTGTCTCAATGCCCTCCAGACTCCCCCACTGAGTCTGCCCCTAGAGTGTCTCAGGTGCTCCTACCTGCCTCCTTAGCACCTTACACAGCGGGGTCTGCCCGTGTTGTGTCATCTGGGTGGCCGGAGCTGCCGTCATCCAGTGCCGAGGGTTGTTTTCCGGTTTTCTGTCCTCCTCACCCCCCGACGCGGCTCGGGCGGGGCGTCTTCGCCGCCTGCCAAAGTGCCAAGGCGTCCTCCCCTCCGGCCCTGCCCTAGGAAGCCGCCGTTGCCGAGTCGGTTGCTTCCACGGCTCTCTCGGCGTCAGTGTATTAAACACCCTGGTCCCTCCCGAAGGAGGAGAGCATCCGTTGGGGCCTTTCGATCCTCCCTCCCCGCCGCCCGACGGCCCGGTCCGTTCCCGGTCCGGTCGCCGGCGTGACGCGAGGTGTGGCGTCCAGCGCCTCAACCCTCAGCGCCACCGGGCCGGCGTGCTAATCAATTTTTAGAGTTAAATAAATCCCTGCATGGGGAGAGGACCTACTGGAAGTGCTGCGACTGTGCAGCAACCCAGTGCAAGGGCCGGGCGGTCACCATCACAGAGGGTGACACTACCGTCTTGGGTACCCACAACCACGTACCGGATTCAGCCTCGGTGGGTGTCCGGAGGGTGCATGCTGCAGTAAAGAGGCGGGCCAGGGACACAAACAAGACGTCCCAGCAGATTGTCATCGCCTGCTGCTCAGGCATGAACAAGGCTGTGGGGGGCAGCCTACCTCTCGTACCCCTCCTGAAATGAGCAGCCCAACGCGTGCTGCACAGTGCCCAGTGGGCACCAGTGGACCCCCAGACGCTATTAGAGATGGTGATACTGGAGGAGTTTCGCAGGACGGAAAGGGGGGAGCCCTTCCTGCTGTACGACTTGGAGGGCACCTGTGACCATAGGTTCCTACTGTACAGCACCACCGGGAACATGGAGTACCTGGCCCGCTGCCACACCTGGCTCGGTGACGGCACATTCAAGTGTTGCCCATGCCTCTTCCAGCAAGTGTACACCCTGCATGGGGTCGATGGCACCACGGTCCTGCCTGCTGAGTACGTGCTGATGACCAAGAGGACCGTGGCTGCCTACATGGCGGTGTTCAATAAGGTGGCAGAGCTCTGTCCCGAAGGCGGCCCACAGCATATGCTGATCGACTTTGAGATGTCCACCTACAGGGTACTGCGGACAGTGTTCCCACAGGTGGAGGTGCATGGCTGCTTTTTCCACCTGTGCCAGTGTGTGTGGCGGCACATACAGCAGAGCTAGCCCGCCTGTACAGGGACGACGATGTGTGCGCCATGCATCTCTGCATGCTTCCTGCACTGGCCTTTGTGCCCCCCATCGATGTTGTGTCCACCTATGAAGAGCTCCGCAGCTGGCCCTATTTCACGGAGCATGAGGAGACCCTGGTGCCAGTCCTCGATTATTTCAAAGTCATATGGTTGGGTTGCCCTGACTGCAGTGGCCACTGCCGCAAGCCGCTGTTCCCCATCCTGGTGTGGAACTTCCACTCTTCTGTCTCTGAGAGGATGCCCCTCACGAACAACTCAATTGAGGGCTGGCACAAGGCCTTCAGTGCTCTGCTTTGTGCAGCACACCCCACCTTGTGGCATTTCCTGGAGGTTTTGCAGGGGGAGCAGTGGCTTACTGAGGTAAAGAGGCAACAGGCAGTGTCCAGCCAGCCAGTGGGGCGGTCCCATAGACGTTGGAAGGAACACGCTGCCCAGTCACCGACCTCGTTGCCCAGTACAGCACCCATAGCCACAGGCACTACCTAATGGGGCTGGCGCTCAACATGAGTCTCCAGGTCTGACCACTGGGCCGGATGGTGGGGGCCACCTGTGCCTGCCAGCCGTGCACCACCTCTTGGCCGGCACCTGCTCCATCATCAGCACCAGCCCATCCCTTCCTGTGGCAGAGGTATCAGCAACACCAGTGCCGTGTGTCTCCAAGGGTCTCTGTTGTGTTCCGTGTGGCACGGCTGGTGTTTTCCTGCCATGCTGTGCCGCTGTGCATTCGGCTATGACACCGCCAGGCATCGTTCTGTCTGCAGGCAGTGCAGTATATACCCCTGCCATGCTGTGCGACAGTCGGATCTGTTGCATCACCCTGTGGACCGCCGTGCTTCCTGATGCTGTCCGCCTGCCTCCATGCGTGTCAGCGTGCTCACTGTCATGGTCTGGGTGATGGGGGGGAGGTCGCTCACGGTGCTGTAGTGCTCCTGGTGGCGGCGGTCTGTGGTGCGCCGAACTGTGGCCGGTCGTGTCGGTGGCTGTTGTGGTGTCAGCATTGGGTGCTGCATCGGTGGCCTGTCTGTAGGTCTCTGTGCATCAGGGTGGTTTATCGCGTTTACATGGTGTCACTGTGGGGGATGTAGGCTGAGTGCTTGGTGCTGCTCTGTGGTGCTTCCGGAGTGGACTATGATGAATGAGTCCATCGTCAGTGATCTGCAGCAGAAGGAGAGTGTGAAGTTATGTGGCGCCGGGAAATGCAATTCACCAGGTTTTTCAGCAAAGTACAGTTCCTATACATTTTTAGAAAATGGTAAGAATGGATTCTCCATTCTGATTGGCCGAAAGCAGCTCCAATCGGGGCATCTATTTTTCAGTAGATGCCCAGGTAAAAATAAGTGCCAGTCCAAGAACCACTTCACCAGGTACCCTTGAATACTGGTGCCCAGCCTGCTTTCTCATTGGTTCAAAGCACCCAGTGAAATTTTAAATCCCCACCATGTTTTTCTCTCACTTAGTGAGAGCTACTGTCCCCAACACTCCTTACCTCAGTGCCATCAAAAAAGCCCACATTCGGATATTTCACGGTTGGGAAGAGTGATAAAATATCCATTTCACACAGCCGTGTTCTTATACAATAACACCACTCTCCGAACAAGGCTTCTTGCACTACCGCTAAGAGAACGAAAAGGAAGCTGTCAGTCCATTTGGCTTCATACTGGGAAGCGCATTTATCAAAACGGCACAGTGTCCTCACAGTTAGTCAAGCTGCTGCTTCAAATTTAAAATAAATTAATAATTTACCTCGGGGCTGTCCCTCATCATCGCAGATGCTGGTATCCATTTGTGTCACGCAAGGTTGGTTGCGCGCTTAATAGTCACATCTTCCGAGGGCTACTGAATAAAAAAAAAAAAACAGTCTTGCAGAAAGGAGACAGACGATGTCCAGGACTGCTGGGGTGAATGTTTTCTACACACTTCTTGTTCAGGTGTCTGTGTGTGTGTATGTGTGTGTCAATATATTAGAATAGCTCTGTGGGGAGAAGCAACAGAAGCTGGAACAACCTTTAAACATATGGACTACTTTTTCAATTAAAAAAAATCTACTACTTCTATTCATATTTAAACTTATTTTCTCTCTTTTTTTTACCACTTAATTGAAATTTACTAAGATGCCCATTTTCTAAGCACAATAATACCTTCCAGGGTGGGCATTACTAGGAAATACCAGACCTTCCAGGGGCTATAAGGCCCTCCGCCTGTGGCATCAGGCCTCATTACGCCACTGGGTGGTCCGGTATTTCCCAATAATGCCCACCCACCCTGTCGGGTATTATTGCTTACATGGAAATGGACACAGAGTGTATAGTTGACTTTGGCATCGTCCAAGTTACGGAGGTAGGAAATTCAATGAACATGGAGAAAGAGGGTTTCATCAGAACACTCGATCATCTGCTGGCAAAAGGAGTTCCAATAACAACTGTTATCACCGCTCGTCATGTACAGATAGGTACACTAATGAATAAAAAATACATGCCAGAAAATAACATCAGGCACCAGTATGACGTATGGCATCTTTGCAAGTGGATTAAAAAGCAACTGTTTGCAAAATCAAAGACAAAAGGCTGTGACGATCTATTGCCATGGATTACATCGATATCCAGTAATTTTTGGTGGTCAAGTAGTTAATGTAATGGAGACCCCACTGTCCTTAGGGAAATAGTTACATCCATTACACACCATACAGTTGACAAACACAGCTGGTCGTGCAGCAAGAAGTATAAGAAATGTGCACATCCGTGGATATCGTCAGAGGACAGACAGCATAAAATTTGGCTGAAACCAAACTCTGTCTCCCGTGAGTCATTGAAAAAGGTAATTTTTTTTTACTTTATATTTATTGCTTTAAGAGAAAAACAATACATATAATTCCTCATACAAGGCCATCTTTGACATTCAAAATCAATACAGTTGATATACAAACATTTCCCTTGTAATCTGTTACAGCAGGAGTTGAGGGTTATCTAATAAAATGTCCAAAAATGCCAGCCTCCTCAATAGCTTAGGAAGGTCCCGCTTAGGTAGTATCAACAGGAAAATACTGCCGCAATCCTTTAGATTGCTATTTATCCATATACATCTGTTTTATTAGGAAAATATTATGCTTTCTAGAATTTGCCCTACACCAAGTCCTGAGAAATACTTTCACAAATGAAATTATTCAAGAAATAAATTTAATTTAACAGATAGGTATAACAGTGCCTCATTTTGAAACTTTTGCCATAAGGGAACTGAATTCAGAGCCTATAGGACCAATTTTGTCCCATACCCCCCCATAACATAATACTTATTGAGACCACCTTATCCCCTGGAGAAATTAAGCTTACCTAAAATTGGTAGCTTCATATATATTTTACCTTAATGGTCCTCTGTATCTTGAGACTGGGGAGGTTAGCAGGAGAGACAAGAAGATTTCAAAATAAAAGAACTCCCCATCTCAAGGGAGCAACCACCATATAAGTAGCCCTATTTAAGAAGTTCTAAACATTTTAAATTAAATCAGTGTCCCCTAGGGTAACAAACCAATTCAGCCATTATCCGAGTTATCTTCTGCCAGGGTCCCTTCCAGTTTGGCATCAAATTATTTTTCTGTTTTAGCCATCCAGTGCCCAGCATCCTGGGGATCATTAAGCAGCCAACTTTTTCCCCTGTAAACTATCCGAAGGCACGCCAGTAACAAAAAGGAGTGCATTATTCCTAGTGCACAAAGTCGTTGCCTGATGCCATCAAATTGTTTATGGTAAGCTCTAGTTTGGTCTGAAAGGTCCAGAAAGATTTTAATGTCATGCCCCTCAATGTCAATTGGGTACGATGATCTTGCAGCTGCCAACAATTGGTCCCAGATCTCCACTCCCACCATTCGCACCAGCACAGTGCGAGGTTGATCCGAATTAGCAGGTCTGACCCATGAGTTTACTCTGTATGCTCTCCAGAGGACACTCCAGTCAAAGTCCTTCAGGACCAGAATGGAGTCTTGCATCCAGTTCTTTAGAAAGCTCAGCAAATTGGTACCTTCTTCTCCCTCTGGAACCCTAGCTAGGTGCAGATTACCAGCTCAGGCTTCATTTTCTGAGGCCTGTAATTGACCCCTCAATTGTGTGTTCTCTTTTGTCAGGGAACAAACTGCTGCTTGCGTGGAAATGGAGCATTTATCCACTTCTGCTACTGTACCATTGAGTTCTTTTAAGGCCATCTCCTGCATCTCCAGCTTTGACAAAGTTTGTTCTATTTTGCTGTCCATTGATTGTATGTTCGCCAGAATGTGCTGCCATGGAGGAGCGTACGATCCCTCTGCATCGAGCCCTGCCTCATGGCTTGTAGTTTCTTTGGCCTGCCCTTGCTTCACTGCAGCCATTATAGATGCTCCCGATGCTGTGGGTTTTGTTTTCCCCTTATTGTTCTTGATATCGTAAGAAAGCTGGTAACACAGGAGTCTAATTTTACAACTTTCCACCGGCTCTGTTTGATTTTTTAATAATAAAATAAAGTATTTCCAGACTTAGGTGCAGAGCTAATCAGAAAGCTACCTGCTGGGAGATTGGCTGTCTAGTGCCCCCCCCCCCCCAAAAGGTAATTTTTAATAAGTTTATGAAGGACATTGAGAAGGTTACGGACTTTTGCCACACAGGGAGTTTAGAGGTCTTCCACGCACTCATTCTACAGTGTGCACCAAAAAGGAACCATTACTGATTTGAATCGATGGTTGCCAGACATCAGTTAGCGGCAGTCAACCACAAACAGAATGTTTCCAGACCACTGGCTACAGCAAGGGCAGGAGACAAAAGATACAACGTTGTATACCCACAAAGTAAGAAAGAGTGGGTTGTTAAACCAATAAGGCAGAAGAAATCATATGACATTCAGAGAAAGATGATAAAGAATGTTATAAGAACAAGGGCCAGTGGCCATCTACCTACACCAACAAAACATAAACGTCAAGCTATAAACATTGCTACGAAAGAACGACCGGACCATGACTGTGTGCTATCCATGCACATATCCAGATTTATGAAAAATAAATGAGGCAAATACAGATGCTAATATAACCAAATAAAAATTTATTGTGCATAACAGTTATGGACATACTGCTAACAGGGACTGTATTCATACATTTGAGATAATTCTAATAACCAGTGGCAAATCCAGATTACATTCTCTACAGTGCTAAAAAGCTGTCTTCATCGACTTCATGAAATCCCTCATAAATTCCAGACTCTTGGGGTATCTGTGTCTGCTAGCCCAGATGGCACATGATGGTACTGTACGACCCTACGAATCTTCCTTCCAAGCTTCTGATGAACCCAGTGAGTGAACTGAGTATAAGCAGCCCATCTATGTGACCTTAAAGGGAACAAGACAACAAAACATGTAACCATTGTTCTTTTTTTTAATTATTATTACTTCTTCTTACATCCTCCTCTGTGGAGTGAGTTGGCATGTTGTCCGGCCGCTGGCACCCGCACCCCCGGACCCTGGTCTGGTCTGCAAATCACTCTCCTCCACACAGGCTGACCAGTTCCTTGGGGGGTGCACCTCTCTATGTCCCGGGGACACGGCACACGGGCATCAGTCGCCACTACCACCCCACGATTTTCCACCTGGATTACTAACTTGGCTCACCAAATTCTGTCTCGTGCACAGACTACCCATCTTGTATCTTTGTAGTTGCCCCCATTCTAACATCAATATCAATGAAAGTAATTCTGCCTGTGCAAAACTCAAATCCAAAGTTTTTGTATATTTTGATACCTTAAAATACAGGTGTGGTGCTATTTCTGCAGTTTCTATACTGAGTAATATTAGTAACAATTATCATTTTTATATCAAATTGTAATTATCATTAACAAATAAACTGATGTTTCAAAATAATATTTGTTTTATATAGTGTCAAAAAAAGAAGTTGATAACATTGTCATTATTGAGTTCTTTGTTCACAAATAAAATGTTTTATGTCGTGATTACTTGTTCATGGTATATGTAATGTTACACATCTTCCACATAATACAATATGCTGTAACACATGCAGTGTAATGGTGTGTGGTTCTGTTTGGTTCTGGTGGGCAGACTAATTTCTGTGTGGTCAAGTTCAATAGTCATTAGACGAGGGTTGCTCAAATGTGTCGAGAAGCATTGGTGGAGTCCAGTGTCAGATGACTGGAATAACTTGGGGACATGGCAGAGAAAATTAGTATGGGGGGAGATAGAGGGAGGCACTGATTGGAGCGGCAAACAGAGCCAGCTGGTTGGTGCAGGGTCATTGCTGGGCAGAGGGTGGGGGAACTCTGGTAACAGGATGGAGGGGATGCCGGCTAGTCGGATATAGTGGATGTGGTGCTGCCATGGCCATGAGTACTCTGTGGAAACTAAGGCACTGCCGTATCTGTGCCAGGGTGATGGGACTTGAGGCTGAGTTTTGCAGGCTCAGGTATGTGCTGGACAGGTGGATAAAGGACACTAGGGTGCATGGAGGAGGCACATATCAAAGAGTTGGGGGGAGGGTGCCAGAAAATACTGGTGCAGAGGGGCGTGGGGTCAGGGAAGATATAGGTGCGATGGAGGAGCACGAGGGCAATGGGGAAACTGAACTCCTATGGGTGACACTAGGTAGAAAGACAGGGGAATCCTTGAGACTTGGATTTGTGTGCAGACCACTCATGCAAGGGGAAGAACAGGACAGTGTGATGTCACAGTATCACTACACATGAAGGAGGGCACCATTACAAGGGGCCATGGCCTGAGACTGCAAGGGGGTGCACTTCAAAGGTAATGTGAGAGGGCGATTCTTCACTGAGAGGGTGGTGGATGCCTGGAACAGGCTTCCAGAGGAGGTGGTGGGGGCAGAGAATGTGGAGGGATTCAAGAGGGCATGAGACAGGAATAAGGGATACAGGTTGGATGGGGGGTGCTCAAGATTAACAGGGGGGAAGGGGAAAACTGAATGGGCCAAGGGGTCCTTTGCAATCATCAAATTTCATGATTCTATGATTCTATTATTATATTACTCATCAGTCAATATGGAAGATCAATTACCTGTTAGGAATCGGATCTTGAATAGGATCGTGCCGAACCTTGTGTAGCAGAATAAGAGTGCAATGAAGCACATCTTGTCTTAGACAAACAATGTCGAAATCTGCAACTGACGTGACATAGTCAGCATCTGAAATTGCAAATTAATTACCTTTTACTACATAACGATTAACTATTGAGCAAAGTAAAAGGTTTCGTATTTAAGACTACAGTATTTTAAATCTCTAAATCCCTCAGCTCATGTACTTCTTTGTAGACATTGCCCCACACACAGAAGTCGACAACTGAACTACCAAAAAATTATTCTCATACCTGAACATCAGCAGACTTATCAGCCCTCATGCAGTACTAACTGGTACCAACTGCTGTGTGGACCACCACAACATACTAGACACCTGTGACCAGGGCTCCAGATAAGGGGAGTACTGGCCTATTTTACTCGCCTCATTTTAGGAAATACTCTTCAAAAAATTTCTATGAGTACCAGTACTCACCCAACATTTGTAAATACTCCACACGTCAAAGAATAGTGCTTCATAACATAACTGGTGATTCAAAAGGAACATTTTTTCCAGGTTTAAAACACTCATATCCATCCCAATTTTGTTTTACTCACTATATTTTAAAACTGGTGAGTAAATTACTCCTACCTGCCAACATTATCTGAAGTATTGTTGGAACTTGATCAGTTCTTATCTAGAAGAAAACTACAATGTTTTTAAAAATGTACTCCTCACTCCATTCCTTCCAAACATATGTACGCATCTGGATTTGCTTTTACTCATCTCACTTTCAAAATGAGGAGTACAGTACTCATCCCAAAAAATCTTATCTGGAGCCCTGCCTGTGACAAAGTAATCTTGTGGTATGCTACAGGATGGGTGAGTATGGGATTTCAGGCGACCAGAAATGAAGAAAGAGTCCAAAGTTAGATACTTTCAAACAACCTAAAGGTGTTTAAGCAGACATCTATATGGTGAAATACAGAGAACAGATAGTCAGACGCCATAAAATAGTGTGTGAATTATGGGCAAAGTGTATAGGCCTCATGGTCCTTCTCTGTACTCAATCTGTATGTATGTATTTATAGGATATGTATGCTATAACCAACGACAAACCATGGCTGTATCAGGGCATTAATGCACGCGCTGGGTGCATTGTGAGGCACGAGGACTTGCCTGAGTGACTTCAAGCAAGCCAGGAAGTGCATTAATGGCCTGATACACACATGGGCTGAAGTGGGTCATCACACTTATAAAATGGGCTAGCTGATTGTAAAAAGCACAAAAATCAAAAGCTTTTTACAATCGGCATGCCAACTGTTGGTCTACTGGGGCATTAATGAAAGGTCAGGTGACAATTTATGGCCAGTGTCAAGTCATCATTTGACCTTCCAATAATGCCCCTTTTATAGGCATATCCGAGGAATTTTGTTACACAGTTGAAATGCACATCTGGTGGACTGGATGCACTAAGGCCTGCAGCATCGTTCCTCAGTACGCCCACATAGCCATGTGTTACAACTGTGTAATGCACACCGTCATGTATTAGTGCTTACATAGACAACTGAAAATGTGTACCTTGTCGTTTATCGTTGGCTAACTCTAATTCATGACTGCATAAACTTTCTCAGTGTGTAGGCATTACTTCACATCTTGAACAGGAACACCATTCACTGTTCCCAATGCGTTCATCAGACAGTTGACCCATGTCACCGTCAGAGGAGTCGGAGTCATGTACAATGTGATGTGGTACACGGTTGGGTGGGTACTCAGGCTCAAACATGAACAGCCTAATTGTACCAACTGTGGCAGCATAATGGAACTTGTCATCGTTGCTGTATTCTGAATCTGATGACATCCTACAAGTAGCATAGAAAATAATAATCATTGCCATTATAGAAAAAGAATATTGGCAAAAATAAGTTCAGATTATTACATAGCAGCTGTGTGATATCAAATAGGTATGTAACACATGCAAAATGCAAGCATGCAATACATAAATATGTATCACTACTTACATCATTACTTGATGGCAACTTCATTTACAGTAAGGCCATAATCCACAAGTCACATCATTGTGAATGAGACAAATTATACTGGTTGAGAAAGATGTACATTCATTAGCAGTGAATGTACATTCAACTTCACTATTCTCAACAGAACACAGATTGCGTTCTTCTGTTAACCACACGACAATATGAAAGGACATAAGATGTTGCAATATCTACAAAATACTAGGTGTGTCAATATCCCGAAACAGTGTGCAATATAAAATAGTGGTTATAAATCATTTTGACTTGCAGAGATTGTCTGTATAGCACCATAGTAATTTTGTCACAGAGAGGGTAGTGGACACATGGAACAGACTTTGGTAGGAGGTTGTGTGGTCAAAATCAGTCGGGGGAGGTACTAACAACAAAAAAAAAAATAGAAAGGCACATGGGGTAGTCATAGCAGGTGGCCTAAAGGTAGGAAAGCAATGTGAGAAGGCAGTATGGAGGGCAGGGGGGATACTGGGATGTACAGGGAGAGTCATCACCAGTAGAAAACAGTAATTTGTTATCCGTCTGTACAGACAGTTGGAGAACCCTCATCTGGAGTACTGCATGCAGTTCTGGAGACACCATCTCCGCAAGGACATAGACAGGATGGAGGCAGTCCAGAGGATGGCTATTAAAATGGTGCGGGGTCTGCATAAGAAGACATAAGAAGAGAAACTAAATGAGAGGAAAGAGATGGAACAGACTCACCAATTGTAGTGTCAGGTGGTCCAGATTTAGCGTCGTCATCAGCGGCGATGGCTGGGCACTTGCTTCTGATCCTCCTCTTCCACTCAGCTTTCAGACAGCTACTGTGGGCTCTTTTTTCCTCTCAGGAAACTTAGACATCATCAGATGATGGCCTGAAGTTATCTTGGGCAGGAAACTGATGTCATCATCTGGGATGCCTACTGCTGGGCTGAGGTCATATTCAGGGAATGATCGATAGCTGGGATGAGGTCACATCCATGGGATAATGGACAGCTGGGCTGAGGTCATCTTGGTTGGTGGTCTTCTCACTGGCGACCTGGCCAGACGTGGCGAACACTAGCCCGGTGCATGGTGGGAGGTTGGCAGGTTTCCTCACCTGGCATCTGCTTCCCTCATGCCGCACCTACCCTCAGGTCATCTGGGCAGCACCCGGGCTGCACCCAGGACATTTCCATCACTGGGCAATATAATGTCCCCCACGGCCAGCTGGCTGTCGCTGAATCCACAGTGCAGATGGCAGTTCACAGCCAGTACAGTAGATTATTAGGAAGGGAGGCTGTTCTCACACTTAATGCTCACAGTCATTTGTCCCCAAAAGTTCAAGGCTTTCAGCTCCAGATAAATTACTGTGGGACTAGCCATTGACTGCAGTAGCAGGGATTGACAGGCAGGGAGGCACAATATACTATCTTTTTTTTTTTTTCTCAGGAGGGAGACACAGTTCCTTAGCCTGATTTGTCCACCACACAGAGGCTGCTATTCTCATCCCTGCATCACTCAGTCTGTTTCTGTTCTCTTTTTTTTTCTCGTATTATAAGGGCTAATAAGCAGAGAAAGGCACCAGTTCATTTTGCTGTGAACAATCGATGGTGCAGTGCATTTATTGTCTGCTTCTTCTCTTGGTTTCCTCATTTTTTGTTTTCTTTACAGCACTTTCAAACAGCTTCATTTCCAGTAGGCACTGATTGGCTCACCCTCTCACAAAAACATAGACGTTGACGGCAGATAAGGACCGCAAGGCCCATCCAGTCTGCCCATTTTTCTACCTTATGAATGTCCCATAGGCCTTTACTCTGTCAATGGCCTATTTATTCATACTCATCTGTATTGCTCCCTTATGCCTATCCCATGCCTGTTTGAAGCCCTGCACTGTATTCACATCCACCACTTCCTGAGGTAGGCCGTTCCATGCATCTACCACCCTTTCTGTGAAAAAGAACTTCCTCACAGTACCCCTTAATAGGCCTCCCTGTAATCTCATGCTGTGTCCTCTTGTCCTGCTGTTTTTTTATATTGAAACATGTTAGACTCTTTCACCTTGTTAATGCCCTTAAGGTGTTTGAATGTTTTGATCATATCACCTCTCTCCCTCCTTTGCTCTAGGGTATACATGTTGAGCCCTTTAATACGTCCTCATATAGTTTTCTGATGCAGTTCCTGCACCATTTTGCTGCCTTCTCTGGACTGCCTCCATTTTATTAATGTCCTTGTGCAGGTGTGGCTCCAGTACTGCACGAGTACTCAGATGGGGCCTAACCAGTGTCTTGTAAAGAGGGATTATTACTCCTCTTATGACTTGTGATAGCCCTACTAATACACCCCAACATCCCTCTAGCCTTACCTACTGCTTTAGGGGTCTGCTTGGATGATTTCAGGTCATCTGTGATGATGATGCCCAAGTCTCTTTCTTCCCTTGTGATTGCCAGCAACTCTCGTCCCAACCTATAGGTAGCTTCAGTGTTTCTCTTCCCTATGTACTTGATCTTGCACTTCTCTGCGTTAAACCTCAGTTGCCACTCTTCCAACCATTTTGCCAGTTTATCCAGCTCTCATCTCATTCTGCCCATCCTATCTGGATCATCTACTCTGTTGCAGATCTTGGTGTCATCTGCAAACAGACAAGCCTTACCGTACAGTCCATCTGCAATGTCACTGATGAAGATATTGAAGAGGACTGGCCCCAGGACTGATCCTTGAGGTACCCCACTTGTGACCTGCATCTCTTCTGACTATATACCATTTACCACCACTCTCTGTTTTCTGCCCTTCAACCAGTATGCCACCCAGTTTACCAACTTCTAACCCACCCCGAGCCTACCCAGCTTACAAATTATCTTCTATGTGGAACAGTATTGAAAGCTTTGCTGAAGTCAAGGTAGGCAACATCAACTACACCCCCTTGGTCCACCACTCTGGTTACCCAGTCAAAGAAATGTATGAGATTAGTTTGACAGGACCTTCCTGTTGTAAACCCATGCTGTCTTGTATACTGTGCTCCTATGATTCCAGGTGTTGTACTATCCTTTCCTTAAGGAGTGCCTCCATAATCTTGCCCACTACTGAGGTAAGATTGACTGGTCTGTAGTTCTCTGCCTTCTCCCTGCTGCCACTCTTGTGGCGCGGGATCACATGAGCCCTTCTCCAGTCTTCTGGGACCTCTCCTGTGTTCAGAGACTCACTAAACAGTTCTGCTAATGGCTGTGCTAGTTCCACCCTTAGCTCCTTTAGTATCCTGGGATGTATGCCATCAGGTCCTATTGCCTTGTCCACCCTGGAGCTTAGCGAGCTCTTGTAGGACCCTTTCTTATATGAAGGACTTGCACACCTCCTCCCTCCCTCCCCTGTGTCCATGATACTGAGCTGTGGGTCCTGCCCTACCTTCTCCTCAGTAAATGCTGAGCAGAAGCATTTATTTAGGATATATGCTTTTCCTTGGTCCTCCTCCACACACTCCCCCTTATCCCCTTTGATCTTAGCAATACCCCCTCTGGACTTTCTCCTTTCACTAATATATCTATAGAAAGTCTTGTCCCCTTATTTTACTGTTTGTGCTAGCGTTTCCTCAGTTTGGGACTTTGCCTGCCTTACTGCCTTCCCTGCTTCCCTTAGGGAAGTTCGGTATGCCTCCCTATCTTCGTCTCACTGCGTTTCCTTATATTTCCTGAAGGCCATCCTTTTGGCTCTGATCTTTTCTGCTACTATTTTTGAGAAGCAAAGTGTTTTCCTCCTTCTTTTGCTCTTGCCTTTCTCCCTAACACAGTGCTTCAGGTATTGCATCCTTAATGCTTGCCCACTTTGCCTGTACCCTCTCACCTGTATTTCTTCTTGCCAGGGATAGCTTAACTTTGTTGGCCATCTTATCAAAGTCAGCTCCTCTGAAGTCCCATATTTTTGCCTTTGAATGTGATGATTTAGTTCTAGTGGCCAAATTGAACCATACCATGTGGTGGTCACTAGCCCCCAGTTGACCTTCTACCTGGAGATCTATGATCCTTTCTCCGTTAGTCAGTACTAGATCCAGGATAGCTCTGTCTCTTGTGGGTTGTTGTACTAGTTGTTTGAGGCCCTCCCCCTGCAGGGAATCCACTATGTGTCTAGTTCTGGTGAATGTTCCTGCTGGTATTGACCAATCTGTATCTGGCATGTTGAAGTCTCCCATTATCAGAACCTCCCCTTTAGCTGTCATGTTTTGTATATCTTCTAACAGTAATGTGTCTGTGTCCTGCCCCTGGTCTGGAGGCATGTAGACCACCCCAGTTAGTATGGCTGTCCCATTTCCTGTTTCCAGGGTAACCCACAGTTCTTCTGGCTCCTTATGTGTATTCTGAATTTCTGTAGCTTTGATATTTTCATTAACATAAAGGGCCACTCCCCACCCCCCTTTTTGCACCTCGGTCTCTTCTGAACAGTACATAGCCAGGTACTGAAGTCTCCCAAGTGTGGTGACTGGTGAACCATGTCTCGCTAATGGCTATTATGTCCAGTTTAGTCTCTGTCATTGTTGCTTCCAGGTCTGGGAACTTGTTTCCCAGACTGTGGGCATTTGTGTACATGATTTTCCATTGGCCAGATTTTGGTGCGTTAGTTGTTGGGTGAGGTCCGGCGATTCCCCTGCGCATCGTATGGGGACCTTTTTCCTTACCTGGTGATGCAAATGAACTGCAAACATGCTGAACTCCTGTTTGATCACTAGGCTTCTTCTGGCTAGGCAGATTTACTGTGTGTTACTATTTTCTTTTGTGCTCACTAGCTGAGGGGGGTAGGGATGTTTTCCCATTTGATGTTTCGGGTGCTGCACCCCTCTCCCCATTTGCTAGTTTAAATATTCTGCAAAGACATCAAACGTCTGCCCCAGTGCACTGACTCCCTCCTTAGTCAGATACAGTCCATTGAATTTAAAGAACTTTCGCTCCCAAAACTGTTGCCAGTTACCTACAAATTTGTGTTTTTCTCCTGGCACCAGCCCTTGAGCCACATGTTTAGCTCCCGTATCTCCCCCCTTCTCTGACCTTCTGTCCATCTGCCCCCCTCTCTCAGACTGGCAGGATCTCAGAGAAGGAGATGCCAGACAAAGTGGATGACAGTTTGTCTCCCAGCCTGGTCAGGTGTTCCTTGGTCTCCACAACTGACCGGCTGGTGAGATCGTTAATCCCTATGTGTACCAGGACATTGATGTTTTCTTCTGCTTCCTGCACAATTTTAGCAATGTGGTCAGTGTCTCTCCAAGCTGATGTACCTGGGAGACATCTGACCATTACCCCCGGCTGGAGGTAAGTATCAACTCCCCGAATCATGAAGTCACCTATGATCCGAAGTGTTTTAGATTTCCTTTTTGCTCTTTTTGTTTTTGTTCCTGTTGTGGGTGAATTTTGTAGCGCTAGCTCCTGCGCTGCAGTGTCCTGCTCTGCAGTGTCCTCTGCCCCTTTGTTTGATTTCGGAGATAGAGGCAGATACCTATTTGTAGTTTTTATATGGTTTGTGGAGGTGATACGTTGGTGAGCATTGAGTGATGGGGCACCCGATTTGCCCCTCCTAACCACCTGCCAACCTCCTGGACCAACTACCCTCTGTGGTCGAGGTGCTTCAGTTGGATGTTGGGGAAATGGCGGGCCATTCTTGTAATATATTTCCTCCTGAGTATGCGATTTGAGGAGTGCAATCTCTGCCCATGCTGCCCCGAGCTGAGCCCTTAGATCTCCAATGGTCCATCATCTAGGACAATGTCCTAAATACTGTATAACTTCCCTTTTGAAAAGTGTCCTGCCGTTCCTGCAGTTAATAATATCCATTCCAGTTGAGTTGCCGAATTTATAACCTGGTCCGAGTAATTAAAAGGAAAATGAAAGTAAAAGATTTTTTTTATATATTTTGTTTGTTTGTTTTGTTTATTAGTTTTTTTTATAACTTTTTATAAGAAGTTAAATTAATTGTGCCCCTGAAAGTGAGGTCACTATGTGGCTACCCCTCTGATCCTCCCCTTCCTGCTTTGCTACAAGAAATGTCACGACTGTGCTACTCTATAAAAGGAGTGTAGCATGGGGTGGTTGGGGATGGAGGTGGGTGGTTGGACCCTTCCCCTGCCGAAAAAGAAGAACCATGGATGAAAGAAACAAGGAGGTAAGAGCAGAAACAATCAACCAACAACAAATGCAGTAGCCCTGAAAGCTTAGTCTAATGAGAGATAAAACTGTAAAACCTGTAAGCACCACCTGTAGCAATTTCATAGAAGATATACCCTGCAAAAAACACTTTGCTACAGAGAAAAATAAAGCAGTAACAGAAGACATACTTTGCAAAAAACAATTTGAATCAGAGAAGATTACAGCAGAGAACAATAAAGCAGTAAAATGTAAGCAAAAAACAGTAACAAAACCTGTGAGCACAAAAGAAAATAGTAACACACAGTAAATCTGCCTAGCCAAAAGAAGCTTTAATCTTTATCCTTGCTCTGATAATGTTGTTCCTTGCTCTGTCCTTACAAGCAAACCTAGAGGAAAATATCTCGGGTGAAGCTAGGCGCCTTTGCCAGCAAAAACTAGTCTTCCACCTCAAAAACACCAACTAACCTGATCTTTTAACGCTTCCCTCTTTTGGAAGTTACCAAGACTTTGTCAGCTTCACCCCCCAGTTACACTCCTAATCCCCTGGAAGAGCTGTGGGAGGAAAGCAATTGGCTCATTCAGTGTGAGAAGGAGACTGCAACACCTTTGATACCAAAACAAAAACCTTTCAGCAAAAACTAAAATAGTAGCAAACAGTGATTTTGCTTAGCCTAATGATAGATAGAAAAGTCACAAAACCTGTAAGCACCACCTGTAACAATTTCACAGAAAATATACCATGCAAAAAAAAAACACTTTGCTACAGAGAAAGATAAAGCAGTAACAGAAAACATATCTTGCAAAAAAACAGTTTGAATCACAGAAGATTACAGCAGTATTCTGTAAGCACAAAACAGTAACAAACCTGTAAGCACACCCTGTAATAATGCAGCAGAAAGTATACCCTGTAACATCAATTTGAATCAGAGAACAATAAAGCAGTAAAATGTAAGCAAAACACAGTAACAAAACCTGTGAGCGCAAAAGAAAATAGTAACACACAGTAAATCTACCTAGCCAGAAGAAGCCTTAATCTTTTTCTTTGCTTTGATAATGTTGTTCCTTGCTCTGTCCTTACAAACAAACCTAGAAGAAAAGAGCTCAGGTGAAGCTAGTTACCTTTGCCAGCAAAGCTAGTCTTCCACCTCCTTTTTTTTTCTTTAAAGGCTGCCATGCTGACAGCATGTATCTCTCTCTCTCTCCTGATTCATGCACATGTGTGATTGCACCCATAGGAGCTCAGATTTCAGCTGGCCCGGTGGCACTGAGGGTTGAGGCGCTGGACGTCTTACCTCATGCTATGCTGGTGACCCAGGTTCAGGAATGACCTTGGGTCATTGGGGTGCCAGCACGGGGGTGGGAGCAGGATTGAGCACTTACTCTCCTCTCCCAGGAGAGAGGGGTAGCTCGCTCATAGCCCTACCATCACCAGATGGAGGTCCGGTGACAGGCGCAGGCAGTAACGGCACGACAGGTAGGGTGGGGCGTCCTGTAGTGCATGGTGCATGCGTGCCTCCACATGCACGCAAGATGCCAGGATGCATGGGGTTGGGGAACAAAAAAAAGCTAAAAAACATACAAACTACCTAAGGGGAAAAAAGGAGCTCAGATTTAATGGCTTTGCACACTTGCATTGAATTTCTGTTTTCTTCCCTGAGAGCTGGGGAACATAAGGCAACCAGGGCACTTGAATAGAATGAGCGGGTGTAATTTCTCTCAGAATTTGAGCCATCATTTATTTTCCCCACGGCTCCCCAGTACTGTATTCCAAGATGCTGCTGGGGGCCAAATCAGAATCAGCAGTCTTACCATTCAGTCTTGATCCACCCCTTTAAGGAATGGCCAGTAGGAGTTGGCAGAAGGACTAGGGGCAGGACTAGAGCACTTAAGCTAATGCGCTTGTTCACACAACAAGGACATGCACGGATGCGCTTCCCCAGTACTTTGGCATAATTCCATCGAGGATCCAAACAGGGCCATCTATACAAAGGAGCCCCTCTTCCACTCGTTAGCGTGGCAACAGCTAGCACTCCTGGCAACAGCTTCAGTAGTCAACAGTCCATTTTGGCATGAATTCAGGTGTTCAATAGGCACCATTTTAAAAACTGAACATGCAGGTTAAACACAGTGAAACTTTTTCTTTAGCAACCCGACAGCTCCAGTCGTGCTCTGGGGCTCCTAGGACCCCAAATCCTGTACTCAGCCCCCATTTTGAAACCCCCCTCCCCATGTTTATGGGTATGAAGAGGAAATAAAAGGGAGGGGAACATACAAGCAACTAAGAACAACTAAGCCAAATTGCTCTGTTTTTCCCCGTATAATCAGTGCAAGTCTATGGGAACAATTTTCCCGTAAATGGCTCCATTTCCCTGTAAATTACAGGAATCCCTGTAGATCTGGGAACCCTGCTGTTATGTTTGCCCTTGTGCTTGTGCAGAGCAAACATACTGTTATGATAGTGGCTTTTGAGAGGTGTGTCAGTGTTGGTCCAATGCAGGGCAGTCTGCAATGGGTTTGACAGTGTCAGACCAACCATCATCCTGGCTGATCACGACACTGTTCTGCTCTTGCTGTGCAGAAACTTTGTGTAGTTCAAAGAAAAAACCTGGCCAAATCATAGTGCAGCTCTTTCCTTTGATCTGCATAAGGCCACCTAGGAAGCAGAGCTGATCAGCGTCATGATCAACCTACTGTGGTCCCCCCCAACATTAAAACAATCCCTTCTACCCTCTGTCAAATATCCCTCCCACTTTCCATTACTTCCCCCTCATTAACTGTCCAACATGGGGGTGCCCAATCCCCGGTGCTGGCTAGTACCCCCATCCCACCCATTTTCACTGTGCAACACCGGGAGCCCACCCCTGGTGCCGCCAAACATAACACAGACACATTCAGGTGCCCAGTCCCCAGTGTCAGCACCTAAAGAAGACTGTCCCTTGTAGTATTTTATATATATATATATATATATATATCTTTTCTCTGGTCATCATGGGTAGGCTCTGAACCCTGTCCCCACCTCCTCCCGCCCGGCATCTCGTCTCTCCCATATCTTGGGCCCAGGATACCCCATGGATTGTCCCCCCCCCCCCGGTGGGGCTGGAAAGGGAAAAGCCATCCTCCCCACACCTGGAGAACCACATCTAGACTGGGCTGGAGACCGGGCAGTGGCGCGAGACAGAGGTAGGCAAGCAGGGTTTCATGTATCCCATGCCAGCCATATTTTCATTTTCTCCGTTCCCCATTGCTGGATCACGTATGTCAGCGTGCGCACATGGAGGCATGCACATGCTGCAGAGGAGAAGAAGAAGAATCAGCATTTATATAGTGCTTTTCATACACAGTGTATTCCAAAGCACTTTACAAGCAATGCTAGACTGGTAGTGAAGTGGCTGAATGTGTAGTGGCGGCCATATTGCACATCGCCACCCACGCACAGCCTGGACAATTGCATGATCTGGTTTATGGGAAGGGGAATGTTAGCCAGGACACCCGGAATGTCCCCTACTCTTTGCAAAGAGTGCCCTTGGTTCTTTTACTTCCACTTGGACACCCACCAGGACAGCACCAGGATGGGTAGAAGGGACCTCGGTTTAACATCTCATCTGAAGGATGACACACCCCAGCAGTACAGCACCCCCAAATACTGCACGCAGATGCCAGCATTTTTCTTAGGTATGAGTCCAGTCCCAGTGTGGGACAAGAACCCATAACCTTCTGGTTCAGAAGCGGATGTGCTACCAACTGAGCCACTCTGACACCCACAGCACCCTCCCATCTTTAGTACCCCTGAACCCACTCTGCCTTCAGGCCTTTACCTGGTGGCAGCCATTCAACAGGAATGCCAATCTACCTTCCCCAGGACAGGAGAGCTGTCCTCCAGCCATTCGATCCTCTCCCTCCCCAGCTGACCCCCAGCAACCGGTGCTTGCCACTGAACACAGGTCGCCGGTGTGGCAGGAGGTAAGGTGACAGCGCTGCAGCCCTCCACACCACTGGGCCAGCTACCTCGTAGTCTATTTTAAATTTTTACACACACTGTAAAAAGAAGAAAACTGTCCATCGACAATGTCTGTTGCCGGCGTACTGCCGCCATTACCTTCTCCCCACCCGAACCCCCCACTTAGCACCCACCACACCACCACCACCCTTACTTTTAATTTTCTGACACCAGGATGCCCAGTCCCTGGTGCCAGCTAGTACTCCCCACCCTGCCCATCTTTACTGTGAGACATCAGGGAGACCACCCCCTGGTGCCACCAGACATACCACTGACACTGTATTGGTATCTGAAATAAAGAAAACCATCCCTCTTAGTCTTTTTTTAAATAGTTATACACCCTGTAAAAGAGAAAACCATCCATTAATGTTTGTTGCACCGTCGGCACACTGCCACCATTACCCTCCCACTCAGCACCCACCACCCTGTATCCCCTCCACCCCTTACTTATCTACCAGGGATTCAATGCCGTAATCCTCTCTGGACCAGAGACATGTCTTCATTCTACAATGCCAGACCAAGAACTGGGGAAATCAGGTATGCAGCTCGATGTATTTCAGTGAATAGAAACATAGAATTTGACAGCAGATAAGGCCTGTTTGGCCCAACCAGTCTGTCCATATTCCCTGCCTACTGTAACAGTGCAGACCCTCCTTGATCTTTGGCTCTACCCCCTTCCCCTGCCACAAGGTTCCCTTATGCCTGTCCCATGCCTTCTGAAATCCCATTACAGATTTATCCCTACCACCTCTTCTGTGAGACTGTTCCAGGTATCCACCACTCTTTCTGTGAAGAAGTACGTTCTTACATCTCCTCTGAGTCTACCCGCCTCCACCTTCATAGCATGACCCCTAGTTCTTGAACATCTTTTGCTCTGAAAAAGGCTTTCTTCTTGAACCTTATTTATACTCGTGAGGTATTTGAAAGTCTCTATTATATCCCCCCCTCTCCTTTCCTCCAGGGGATTACATACTGAAGTCCTTCAGTCTCTCCTCACAGGGCTTTTGATGCAGACCCTTCACTGTTTTAGTTGCTGTCCTCTGGACGGTCTCCACTCTGTCATTCCTGAGATGCGGTCTCCAAAATTGGACACAGTAATGTTAAACTTGTCCTCATAACTTGGTAATTTCTGAGTATGATTTCCCCAAATTTTCAACATGGCCTTTTTGGGTCCCACCTTATGAACAAGGGTAGTGAAATTATGCAAATCCATCCCAAAAGGCGATTTCGTGGTCACTATGCAAAATCATTTTCCAGGCAGGATTTCAAAATTTTCTCCACTCTTGTTCATGAGCTGGGGTCATAAGCAGGCTATTTTAAAATTTGGGGTTAAAATATTCAAAAACAACAAAGTTATGAGCATGTGTTGAAATTTTTCAATGCAAGCACATAACTTTGGTAAGTTTCAGTATTTTGACCCCAAAGTTTCAGCGTTGCCATTTTTTCACACCACCTCATGAACGTGA
This sequence comes from Neoceratodus forsteri, assembly GCA_016271365.2. Lineage (NCBI taxonomy): Eukaryota > Metazoa > Chordata > Ceratodontiformes > Ceratodontidae > Neoceratodus > Neoceratodus forsteri. The sequence goes on along the minus strand of CM028131.1, from coordinate 1,217,272,425 downwards.
CAGCTGTAATGTTTCGAATTCTGGCCAAAATGTGTTTTTGCACTTGTGCCTCAAAATCACATTTTGGGCAGGATTTAAAAAAGTTTTATGCCCTTGTTCATGAGATGGGGTCATAAGAAGGCTATGCTGAAAATTTGGGGTCAGAATATTAAAAAACATGAAGTTATGAGCGTATGTTGAAATTTTTCAATCTACATTTATAACTTTGCTAATTTTCAATATTTTGACTCCAAACTTTCAACATAGCCATTTTTTCATACCACTTCATTCAACGTTTCTTCATAACTTTAGTTGTTTTTCACATTTTGACTCCAAATTTTCAACATAGTCTTTTTATGATCACTCCTTCTGAGCATGACAGGTGTCATGTATAAAACAGTGGCTGAAACGTAATTTTGCACTACAAGTGTAAAAACACATTTTGGTCAGGATTTAAAAAAATGACAGCTGTCACAACTGTCATTTTTTTCAAATTCTGACCAAAATGTGTTTTTACACTTGTGGTGCAAAATTGCATTTCAGCCACTGTTTTATAAATGACACCTGTCATGCTCAGAAGGAGTGATCATAAAAAGACTATGTTGAAAATTTGGAGTCAAAATGTGAAAAACAACTACATTTATTAAGAAACATTGAATTGTTCCAACGTTTACTTATAACTTTATTTTTGCAGATTTTGAACACTAATTTTTAGCATATCCCTTGTGCTGCCTCACCTCCTCAGCATGACAGGTTTCATTTTTCAAATCTTCTCCAAAACTTGTTTTCACAGTCGCACTGCAAAATCACCTTTCAAATAGGATTTAATAAATTCCATCTTTCCTGATCACATCAGGTCACAAACAACTGTTGGACATTTGGGATCAAAATGTGAGAGCCCGTGGGACTTCCAGTGACGTAACTGAGGAATGAACAGCTAGTTAGCTGAGCTCCGTTCCTCACATCAACTAAATACGAACATACGATCATTATTAATCCTCGACCAATATTAAAAATTTTGTCTAAAGACTTGAGACTTCAACAAATCAGGATGCATGCCAAGCAAAGGTTGAAGTATTTTGGAGCAGACAGCCCCCAACTGAAAAGGATCTCCATGAGGCATAACAAAGACAACGTGGCCAGCATGGGGCCACTGGATCCAGAAATTAAGGACTGAACAACCTCGAGGAGGAAGAGGTGAATTGCACCATTACCTCCTGAAAACCTGTGACAGAATTACAAACAATAGTACAAACTCTTCGATCAATGCAGTTTGATATCACAGAGACCCGTAAAGATTTGCGAGACTTGGGCAACTACGCCACAGGGCTGGAACAGGGCCTCATGGAAATAAGTGAACAAATGGATCATCACAATGCTGCCCTGTTATATCTACACCAGAGAGAGAAAATCATGACAGCTAGGATGGATGATTTGGAGCAGTGATCTAGGAGAAGTAATATCAGATTACATGGGGTTCCAGAAGACACGGAGCAAGGAGATATGGAGTCTTTTACCACGTCATTTTAGTTGGAATTGCTGGGCTGGGAGAAGTCAACAAGCCTTCAAATAGAAAGGGCCCATCGATCTCTGGCCCCAAAACCCTTGAATCCTAAGGCGAGACTGAGATCAATTGTTGCTTGTTTCGTGGACTATTCTATTAAAATTAGGGTTCTTTGAGCAGCTTGAAGTAAAAAGGAACTGAAGTTTGGTGACTGCTGAATTTATCTGGAGCACAACTTTACGCCCCTCATAATGGACCAACGGAGGTAAATTCTAAATACACAATACAGGAACTCAAGACACATAACATTAAAGCCCAACTCTTCACTCCAGCACAGATAAAGATTCACCTAGACAGAGAAGCTAAAATCTACCGGACTCTTGTAGAGGCCGCTCAAGCCCTCCAACAATTAGGAATTTGTGGTGGGACTTTAGACAACAGAGGAACTGTACAGGAAAGGGACTTCCGACAATACCAATGGAACCACCAGGACCTGAGAGATGAGCAAGGGGAAGCATCACCTGGAACATTACACAATTGGGAAGCAATTGCAGCCAGAAAAGCAATCCACAGAGCAGAAGAAAACCCCTCGACCTCCAATCAAGATGGCTGAACTAAGACTGGTGTGAGTACCTTCTTCGATACACTCAAAAGGGGGTGCATCTTTTCCTGGGACCAGACTGGGGAAATGCAGTCTCAGGATGGTTAAAGCAGCCTTCCTTCACTCGAGACTTTGTTCAGGTTTAAAATAGATGAATTATGTGGGGTTGAACTTTGGGGGGGGGCAGGGTGCTTCTCTTGTTTGGAGGGTGTGCTGCATTTCCTGACCCCCGGCCCCACTTTCACAGTATATAGTTTGTAAGGTTCAATTTACAGATTAAAGTTTCAAGTTTAGAGAAATGTTAACCCCAGGCTGGGTAGTTTTCGCATTGTTAGATGTTATACAGGGAGCCACCATAGTTATAGGGATTGGGGGGGAGGGGGAAAAGTACCCCCTTTAAATGGCGGTCAAAAAATTTTGAAAGTTTAGATAGGGTGGTGGCTGATGACTCATTATAGCTACCAACATTGCTATGCACCAAACAAAATAATTTTACGCATTTCAGTTTGGAATGACTTGAATGTTATTGATTATTCTGTAGTCGTATTGCCTTGAGGTATGCTGTTTTTTGGTTATGCTAACAGGTTGTATTTCCAGTGTGAGGGTGAGGGGGGTGCCACGTGCTTTGCATGGCGATCCTCCGAGAAAAAGCAGTGTGGCCAGGCCTGCGTGATTGACTCAGGGTAAAATACTAAACAGACTAGATGGGATGGTGTAAAAAACTCATAAGCCAGGACAGACATTAGTGGCAAATACTGTTCTTATTCATACTAGGGCTTATTATTTTCTTACAGAGATTAAACATAATTTCATCGAGGAATACATTTGAATTACATGTCTTGGTGGAGATATCCCTTCTTCTTTCCCAAGTGTAGCTAAATATTGAGTGCCCCTCCATGCGTATGAGATGGGTTACCGCTCTCATCCCTGAAATGCTCCCATAGTTTTAGTTAAGGGTGCCTGGGCATAGGTGACTGAGCCAAACCTTACTTTACAGGGACACTCACTCTGTGTAATTCCACGGGGGTCTTGGAACTTTGGGCCCCTGTTGGGGTTCAGGTCGCACGGTGTGTGATCTGCTGGAGCTAGGAAGGGACAAAAGGATGTTTTCCTAGAGATGTTTTGGGGCGAGAGAACATAATTGGAATGAGTGGGCACCAAAAGGCCCTGATGGAAGGGAGGGGGGGTAACCCTCCATGGGGGAGGGTGGACTCTGATATCATAAAATCCCATGGAGACAGGACTTTAAGCATTGAGGTGGGGGGGGAAGTGGTTTTATGATGACAAACTCAGAAGTGTCTGCAGTTGCTTGCTATGAGACACAGGGAGCATTTTGCACCTTGTAAAGCAGCCAAGTTGGAGGAGACCCCGAACATCCGGTCCACTTGTTCTAGCGACTCACCTCAGGGGGTATCCTATAGGAGGCAAGTAATAATCACTTTGAAGTCAGTCACTGATTACTTTCTCTTAACTCTTGAAGAAAGGGAAAGGAAAACACAAAAAGTTACTTGCTTGTTGATGTTTGGGGTTTGTTCATGGATTATCCTGTTAATTGTATGTAGTTCACAGTTATTATTGAAATACTCGATGTTAAATGTGTTTGTGGTGTTGTGTGCGTTAGCCGGCTACCCTCTAGAGGGGGACATTACATGAAAATGTCAGATTTAAGGGTAATCACATATAATGTTAAGGGACTACACTCCCCGATCAAAAGAGCAAGGATTGCTAATCAAGTTAGCCAGCCTGGGAGTGGGTCCCAGGGTGGCAGCCTGGGTAGCAAGCTGGCTGTACAACAGGACACAGAAGGTAATAGTGAATGGAACACATTCCGAAGAAAGGGGGGTCACTAGTGGAGTACCTCAGGGCTCAGTACTAGGTCCAGTCCTCTTTAACATCTTTATAGGTGACATTGCAGCAGGTCTGAAGGGAAAGGTATGCCTCTTTGCAGATGACACAAAGATCTGTAACAGAGTTGATACACAAGGGGGTTAGAAAGGATGAGGAGGGACTTGGCAAGGTTGGAGGAATGGTCAGACATATGGCAACTTAGATTCAGCGCAAAGAAGTGCAAAGTAATGCACCCGAGAAACAAAAACCCAGGAGAAGTGTGCACAATAGCAGGGGAGGTACTAACAATAACAAAAATGGAAAGGAACCTGGGGGTAGTCATATCAGATGATCTAAAGGTGGGTAAGCAATGTGAGAAGTCAGTAAGGAGAGCCAGTGGGATACTGGGATGCATAGGAAGGGGCATCACCAGTAGAAAAAGGGAAGTGGTTATCCCTTTGTACAGACAGTTGGTGAGACCCCATCTGGAGTACTGTGTGCAGTTTTGGAGACCTCATCTACGCAAGGACATAGACAGGATGGAAGCAGTCCAGAGGAGGGCAACTAAAATGGTGCAGGGTCTGCATCAGAAACCATATGAAGAGAGACTGAGAGAGCTTAATATGTATACCCTTGATGAAAGGAGGGACGGGGGGACATGATAGAAATGTTCAAGTACCTCAAGGGAATCAACAAAGTCCAGGAGGGTAGCATCTTTCAGAAAAAGAGATGTGTAAGAACAAGGGGGCACAATTTAAAGATAGAGGGGGGACGGTTCAGGGGTAATGTGAGGAAATTTTTTTTCATGGAGAGAGTGGTGGACGCATGGAACCACCTTCCTGGAGAGGCTGTGGGGTCTAAAACAGTGGAGGAATTCAAACATGCATGGGACAGACATAAGGCAATTATAGTGGGGGGTGGCAGGAAGTAGGCTGTTGGTTAACTAAAATCTGCAGCTTATCCAGTAGGTAGGGAAATGGGCAGACTGGGTAGGCCAAGAGGTCCTTATCTGCCGTCAAAGTCTATGTTTCTATGATTTTGCAGGAACTGGGGAAGCTGAGGGCCTTGGTAGCTTTTGCAGGAGACTCACCTCTCCCAGCAAGAACAGAGTAAGCTTAACAGAAGCTGGGTGGGATCAGTCTACTCATCACGCTTCACATCTCATCCACAAAAAAGGGGGGAGCTATTTTAATTTGAAAGGACACACCCCTGATGGTAGATTAGGTGGTGGAAGATGAGGAGGGTAAATTCGTAAAGGTGGTAGGGACATATAGAATCACCCCATGTATACTCTTGAATATCTATGCCCATATGGAAAGATCTGCTTTTTTCAAAAAACTCCTTCTTATAACTCCCTTAGAGCAGGTCCCTTTGTTCTTGGTGGGTGGGGACTTCAATTGCACCCCTGAACCGAATTTGGATAGGAGTGGATTAAGAAACAGTGACCCCCAGAGGGAAGGGAAAAGATTCAAATGGTTGATTGAGGAAGGGGGCTTCTCAGATGGGTGGAGGTGCCTTCACAGAAGGGAAAGGGACTACATGTTCTTTTCATATCCCCACTCACAATATTCCTGAATAGATTTGTTTCCATGGAATGGTTACATGTGGTACAGAATAGTGTTATCAGACAAATCACAGCCTCCAATCATGCACCTGTGACAGTAGATTTCATGGTAGAGGACATAAAAAAAACACCTTTTGGAGATTAAATGTATCCCATCTCAATGACGTGGACTTCTGCAAGAGTTTGGGGGAGGCAACACAACAAAAGAGAGGGTGACACCTCAGATGCTATCAAGTGGGATGAGCTAAAAGCGGTGCTAAAGGGCCTCGCTATACAGCACGCATCTCAGAAAAAGAGGGAACAGGAATGCCAGAGAAGAGAGCTAGATAATCAAATTTTTGACACGGAGGCCAACCACAAAATAACTTTAGATACCTAGGTCCAAGTCCGCCTGAAAATATATCATGATAAGCTAACTAGGATATTGGAACAAAAATTAGAATGGAATTTAAGATATACTAAGCAGAGGTATTATGAAGCAGGTAACAGGGCAAGCAAGTTGTTAGCATGGCAGTTAAGGCAACAGACTATTCATAGGGTAGCTCTGAGGGTCAGGAAGGGGGGAACAAGGGAACATGTCACATACCAACCCAGGGAATATCACCAAGATATTTGCCACATACTATCAAAAACTATATGCAGTCTCTTTGGGGGGAACAGGATGAAGCAGCCCTAAATGTATTTATGTCACCATTTTGGCTCAGGCAACTAGCTGCAGCAGACAAGGAGAGACTGGAGGTGTTAGTCTCCTTGGCAGAGATTAAAAGGGTAATAACTAACTTAAAAAGTGGTAAGGCACCAGGGACTGATGGCCTTCCCGCTGAATTTTATAAAAAGATGGGAGACTCAGTACTACAACCCTTACAGACAATTTTCAATAGGATACTGGAGGGTGAACAAGCTCTTGACTCTTGGAGACAGGCTCAGATAACAGTCGTACCCAAACCAGGAAAGGATCCACAACTATGTAGCTCATACCGACCTAACTCTCTCTCCTCCCAGTGGACATAAAAATATTTACATCCATTATGACAGGCAGGCTGCAGGAGGTAGTGAGAGACCTGGTGTATGCAGACTAAATGGGATTCATTAAGGGTAGGGTACAGCAGGATAATATTTGGAGGTTGCTTAACATCCTTTCTTCCCAGGAAAGGATGAAGTAGACACAACTGGCCCTTTCATTGGATGCTGAAAAGGCATTTGATAGGGTGTGCTGGGGCTATATTAAAGGGGTCTTCGAGGCCATGAATTTTGGCCAGGGATTTCTAGCCTGGATTAATGCACTGTACAGACAACCAGAAGCACTGGAAAAGGTCAATGGAGTGAGCTCTGACAGATCTCCTCTGGCCAGAGGAAAGCAACAGTGCTGTCCCCTCACCCCCCTCCCCGTTGTTTGTGCTCTGTATAGAGCCCCTAGCAGTTAAGATTCGACAGACAGATGGAATCAAGGGAATTGTGGTTGGAGGAGAGGACCATAAGATCTCCCTGTATGCAGATGACGCCCTGATCTTAATAAGGCAACCCGAAATATCAGTACCAGCATTACACAAAGTTTTACAAATTTATTGGGGGGGGGGCTCAGGGTACAGGGTGAACTATGAGAAATCAGAAGGAATCTTGGTTAGTGGTAGGCTCCCACCGGGGGGGGGGGATAATATTCCATTCATCTGGGCTAAGAACAATATCATCTGCTACTTATAAGTGAGGATTACCCCTATGGTTACTGTCCTCTTTAGACTCAATTATGAGAAACTGCAAGGGGAAATTACATCAGACCTAAGACGCTGGACGCTCCTCCCCTTTTCTTTGGTAGGCAGGGTGGATATTTTGGAAAATGAATGTCTTACCTAGATATCTCTTTCTGTTTCAAAACTTGCCCATTAGGATACCAAATATTTTTTGGAAACAGCTAGATAAAAACCTTCTAAAGTTCATCTGGGCAGGTAAAAAACCCAGAGCTGACCGTAGGAGGCTTTCCTTACCTAGGGAGGAGGGTGCCTTGATCTCCCAGAATTTAAAGAGCTGGTGACACGTTCAGGAGAACTTTAACAAAACATAATATTTAGGCACTGTCCAGTTTGTATTTCCAATTAGTTCTGCATTCCTTCTCCCCATTATTTAGTAGTGAGGTCATCTGCATGAAAACAGGATCTTTGCACCTGAAGAGTTCATCTATTTCTGCTGCTTTTTCCCTGCCTGAAGTCATAGAGCACTGCTTGTGAAATCACAGTTACTCCCATGGCAACAGATTGTGACGTCACAACAGAGGAGTATGTCGAAGTAGGGAGTAAGATGTAGAGGCAGATGAACTCAGAAGAAACTGTTAAGGAACAACACTCATATATTCGTACACATTTCTTTAGTAATAAATTTTGGGAAGGAGAAATATATAAAATATTAAAGTTTTCTTTGAGGTGTCACTACCTCTTTAAGATGTACTACTTGGCAGCTCAGACTCCTCCTTTAATCACTTGATCTAAGCAGAGGGTAGAGTCGAGGTGGTATGTCATGGAAAGGGCCGCTGACTATCCAGTTCCACTTCATGCACTCCCAGTGATGAAAATCACTCCCTCCTGGAGGAAACAGGTGGCCAATAGGTGGGTTTTGCACTCTCTTGATATACTGCAGAAGACCCTAGCCCTTACCCACACACACCTAACGAACTGGGACCTCTCACATTAATTATAGGTGATCCGGACTTTCTGCCAGGGAGCACAGATGTGAGGTTTAGGGAATGGAACAGAGTAGTACTAACGAGATATGCACAGATAGCCCAGGGGAACCACTGTGCCTCATTTCAGGAAATCCAAACAAAATATTCTCTGAACAGGTGGGACTTTTACAGATTTCTACAGATGCATAGCTACCTGATGGAGGCAGGCAAGTTACCACTTATACAGCAATATATGACCCAGTGGGAGACATTTTTATATTGGTTTACAATCCTTAAGGACAGATCAAAATACATCTCTCTGATGTATCAGCTGCTTCTTGGGGTGGGGAGGTCCTCTCTCTCACAAGTCTTCAGCAGAACAACATAATGATGTCACTACTGCAGCAGAACAAGCATATTCCAGCCATGGAATTCCATGCATAACAACATTCCACCATACACTATGGGCTGAATATTCATACTGCACCGGGCAGGAGCGCAAGCCCAGGCGCAGTGCAACTAGGCTGCGCCAGGGCATGGACCAGGCGATATTCAACGGTGCTGCGCCATGGCACAGCTCCGTTGAATATGGCACTGATGGTGCACGCACTGCGCACGGTGCAGTGGCACTGTGCCAGCGCAAGTGGCAGAACAGGAGCAGGGAGATGCACCAGCGCAAGTGCAGTTGCACTAGGCACATCAACTATGATATTCAGCACTGGGCATGCAAATGAGGCCATTATGCATGCAAGGCACAAATGGGGCCATTTGCATGTCATTATGGACCCATTTGCATGCGGTACGCCGATCCCCGGCGACTTGCACCTGGCGCCCTGCCAGGCTGCAGCCATCGGGGACTGACACCCTGCAGCCCCGTGGTGGTCCCCTGCTCCCATACACCCTATCGCGAGCATAAATAATGTTAAAGTCTCTGGTGGCCCAGGGGAAACCCCACCTCATCGCCCGATCATGGGCATAAGTAAAATAAAGTACCTGGTGGTCCAGTGGAAACTCTCCCCCCATCGCCTGATTGCAGGCATAAGTAAAATAAAGTACCTGGTGGTCCAGTGGAGACCCCCCCATTGCCCGATTATGGGTATAAGTAAAATAAAGTACCTGGTGGCCCAGTGGAGACCCCCCATCACCCGATCATGGGTGGACAATGCACTAGACTCCCTGGTGGTCCAGTGGTACCCCCCTCCCACCCGCCTCTGAGGACCCCTGCCACCCAGTACCCCCATCATCGGTGGGCAGCAGTACCCACCCTCATGCCGCCTGGCCACCCATCAGATGACAGGCCAGACAGCACGGTCTGTATGTCTATTGGTTCACCAAGGACCAAGGGGCATGCAGACCATACTGTACTACACAGGCCCAATATGTGAATGAATGCGATGGGGCAGGGGGGCACAACGCTCCCAGGGCAGGGGGCTTATGGTCAGTGTTCAGGGTGGGTGGGTGGTCACCCGTGGCTGGCGGCTGCCGTGTTGCACCCCTCAGTACGGCAGCTCACGTGGGTGGCCAGGACTTGTTCATGGTTTTCCCAGGCACATCTTTGCGCCCCACTGAGTGGCGCAAGGCAGAGTTGTGCCAGCATATGCACCGCATATCCCGGCTGAATATTAGGATGTGCCGTATATGTATGGGCACGCCACCCCCACACTTCCGCCACATACATTACCGATGTACTTGGCACATTGGGAGTTACGAGTCGCAACTTGCCCCTTGAATATCGCATCAAGACATTGGTGGTTGCGATGGCACATCCCTGTTGCGCCATGTGCAACCCTTTTGAATATCCAGGCCTATATGTATAAGAATTTAAGCAATAACCCACGAGGGGTGTGAGTTATTGGGGGATTTTCCATGGCTAGAGTGGGTAAATCCTCACCAGCCGTGGTAAATCCCACGATAACCCATATCCTCCGAGTGGCTTATTGCAATTATACCAAGGTTCATTTTTTTTACTATAATAAAATACAAATATTAAAGAAGTTGCTTTGTTTGTTTATTTTTATTGTAATTATTCTTGTGCTGCAGATGATATTGAGGATATGCTCATCAACAGCTGTTGGTTATCAGAGGATTTATAACGGTGGTTAACTGCCAGTCTGTTGATTTCATTTGCTGTTCACTTATGTTCATGGTATAATGTGAAATAACCACTGGACACAACAAGGGTTGAGAATATTTCCTCAAAACAAGGGAGCTGAGGTGTGTCACGAACAGTATCATAAAATGTTTCTTTTTCAAAAGCTAAACCATACTGTATGTACCTACAGTAGTGGTAAGAGACAGAAACCTGTGTGTAATGTATTCATGTCAATATCTGATTTTATTCAATAAAAAAATTTGAATTAAAAAACAAAATGTGGGAGCCTACTGACAATTAGAATATTGCCTCTCAGCTGGCCTATCCTGAGTAAATACAATCTAAAAATGTGCAAAAGCAGGACACCACTGAAAATGAGATACTACATCTCATGTGGTCTGTCCTGGGTAAATGTATAGTAAAAAGGTGTACAAGGAATCTTTTAACACTGCATCAAGGCATTCTGATCTGTAACAAATATAAAGAATCTTATTTTTAATTTGTTCACAGACTCTACTGTCCACCACAGATAGTTCATAAATATAATGCTGCAGTGTCCCCACTATGTGGAAGATGTGGAGGGGCGATAGGCACTTATTTCCACTGTTTTGGGGAATGCCCGGTCCTGCAAACATTCTGGAAGGGGTGTTGGCAGAAGTGGCAAGGGTGGCCGGTATACCCCTTCCGGCGGACCCGTTTGTTGGGCTGTTTGGGGTGGAAGATGCTGGGGGCCGGGCGGGAATGGACTCCTCATCCTAGATGGATCAGAGTGCTGCTAGTCTTGGCCCACCACTGCATACAGAATACTTGGCTGTCTAATAATGTGCCTACATTAGGCCAATGGCATAAGTTAACACTCCAGGTACTAGCCACGGAGAGGCTTGCTCTCATGGTGAAGGGAAAGGGAGATACATTTTTTAGAGTATGGGAGCCCTTTTTGGCATCACTAACAGTTGTAGAGGCACAGCTTTTAACTGTTGGCTTGGATGGGGGTAACATTCTTAGCAGATGAAAGACCCTGCCTGATGTATATGTTTGTATGGCTCTGTTTACACATGTGTTAAGCTATGCAATTGTCATGAGTGTCAATATTTATAATATGTGATATGGAGATGTTCTCTCTAATGTGATGTTGAGAAGGGGGGGAGGTAGGGTGTTGGGCAGACTAGATGGGCCGTGGGGCCTTTCTCTGCCATCACATTTGTGTATCTGTGAGATGGCATTGTATCCTGTGTATCTGAACTGCTTTTTTTTTGTTTACTTTTAATAAAAAGATTATGCGAAAAAAAAAAGGTGTACAAGAAAGACCCGGTACAGCAGCAATGCAAGCAGCAAACATTCAACAGTGGCAAATGCTTGTTTAGTTGTTCACATTGTTTCCTATCATTTTAATTTATCATAGTTACCTGCAACTTGTACAGGAAACAAAAATATATTTGTTCTACTATAAGATCAGGACATTTAGCATTTTTCATGTTTTTTTGGCACAAGACAGCTGCCCAAATCAGGACAGGTGGGAACCTTGCCTGACTGAGCCAATGACTCATTTTTATGGGAAGGGATATATAAAGGATAACTAACCCCTCACCTTGAAGAGCATAGAGAATAACTAACCCCACCTCAGTGAAGAACAAGCGGGTAACTTCACACGGAGTTAGTGTGGTGCCATCAAGGGCTCCACAGAAACAAGCGATGACTACAGAAAAAAAGATGGTCCATCTAGTCTGCCCATGTTATCCTATTGGACCTGTTATCCCTGTGAGATCTTCACTTATCTTATTCTCCCTACTTTTCTGTATATTTCCACCTTCATGGCTCATCCACTCTTCATGTAAAATAATACTTCCTTACATCCTTTTTAAACCTTCTCTCCCACTAACCTCCACTCATAACCCCATGTCTTAGCGTCTCTGTTCCTGATAACTAGCTCTTTACAGTTCAGCTTGTTTATTCCTTTCAGGAACTTGAAGGTCTCTATCGTGTCCTCCCTCTCTCATGTCATCTAATTCCAGGGGAACACAAGTTCAGCACCTTGAATCATCTTGGTCACCCTGTGTTGTATCTTCTCTAGCCTGTCCCAGTTCTTTTTCCGATGGGGACTCCTGAACTGGACAAAGTACTCCAAGTGTGACCTTCCTAGTGACCTATGCAGAGGTAACAGTACCTCCTGTTTCCTACTGTCAGACCCCCTCCTAATGCACCCTAACATCCTGGTATACTTGCTGAAGGCTTTGTTATATTGGCTGGTTTGTTTATGCGAGACACTAATGATGACTTGTAGATCTCTTTCCTCTGATGTTGTGTCCAGCTGAACTCCTTTCATCCAGTAGTCTGTTCTGGGTTTTTTGTTCCCTACGTGTATCACTTTGCACTTCTTGGCATTGAATTTCAGTTGCCAAACCTTGGACCAATTTTCCAGCCTTTGCAGGTCTCTCTGTAATTCCCTAATCCTTCCACATTGTCAACTCTACTACAGAGTTCAGTATCATCTGCAAACAGATGCAACCTGCCCTGGATTCTGTCTCCTGTGTCACTGAGGAACATATTGAAAAAGACTGGGTCCAGGACAGATCCCTGTAGTACTCCACTGGTGACCTTGATTTCCACTTCTCTGACCCCATCCACCCAACTCTTTGCTGCCTTCCCGCAAACAAACTACATACCCACCTTACTGTTTCCTTATTTGTTCCCATATCGCCATCTCGGTATCCACATTACTAGCGATCTTAGCTTTAAGACTCACTGTAATCAGGCTATTAAAAAAGCCAGCTGGTTATTATATTGCATAAACAAACATATTAAAAGTAAGGATAGACAAGTGGTGATGCCCCTGTACAAAGCATTGGTCCATCTGCATGTAGAGTACTGCGCCCAGTTTTGGTCACCAGGGGGAAAAATAGCAATAAATGCTCTTGAACGAGTTCAAAGAAGGGCACCTAAGTTAATGGCAGGCCTAGAGGGGCTATGTTCAGTGCAGTGTCAGTGGCCCAGCAGGTAGCACACTCGCCTCTGAGGCTGGGAGATCAGAAGGCTGTGGGTTCTATCCCCACACCAGGCACTTGGGTTAATATCCCAATACTGACACTGTAGTGCAGCATGTGGGGGGTGCTGCACTCCTGAGGTGCCGCCTTTCGGATGAGATGTTTAAACCGAGGTCCCATCTGCCTGTTCTGGTGGTAGTTCAGGTGGATGTTAAAGATCCCATGGCACTTTTCGAAAAGAGTAGGGTAGCCGGCCCAGTGGCGTAGAGGGTTGAGGCGCTGGCACCTTACCTCGACCCATGCCAGCGACCCGGGTTCGGGAACGGACTCGGGGTGCCGGGGGTTGGCAGGGGACGGAGAGGATTGGGCGTCCAGTGGACTGCTCTTTTCTCCAGGGGTTGGATCCAGGGACGCATCACTCAGCAGCGGCCCCCAGTGGAGACTGGGGGCACTGTCTGAGCATGCACTGATTGGGGAAAAAGAAAATCGGAAAATGGCGCCTGCTGCGAGCAGCTTGATAGCCATCTGCAAGCTTCTCTGGGACACCTGCTTGATCCGTGCCCATGGGGAGTCTATGGAGTCCCTCCCTGCGGCCCCACTGCGGGGGGGGGGGCCACAGAGTTCGGTGTCTGTGGCAGAGACGGGCGGTGGCCGGATGTCCCCTGAGGGGAGGAGCAGCACAGGTGGCCAGGAGGAAAAAGAATCACAAAAAAAAAAAGAAAAGAGTAGGGTAATTTCCTGGTACCTGGCCAAATTTCCATTCACAAAAAATACCACCAACAGCTTAATCTGGTTCAAGGTCAGTTGACATTCATCTGTATCTCCCCAGGTCGTGTCTGAAAATAGGCAGAATTTGTCTAGTGCACTTACCCGGTCAACAAAAACTAAATAAATAAAAAAATGTTACCAGCAGAGATTGCAGGAACTAGGCCTTTATTTACTTGAGTTCCAAAGACTCTGGGGCGATATGAACACTTCTGGATGATGATTTATGGGCCCAACTGGGATTTGAGTTAAGGATCCAGGTATATGATACTAGGGCACATCCACTTCAAATAAAGATCCCCACTTATCGTACAAACAGCAGGAAATAGTGGTTTAGTACTAGGGTACCAGAATATGGAACAGTCTACCAGTAGAGGTGGTAGCAAGCAGGACTATGACAGAATTCAAGGCAAGATTGGATGATTATCTGATTGAACCGGGTATTACAGGCTATTAATACTGTAAATGGCAAGCCGTTATGGACTTCAGTCTCCTTGGCTTTGTATCTACCTATGAGACCTATGAGATGTTCTTCAGTAGTCTTCTATGTGACACTGAGTCAAATGCCTTGCTGGAGTCAAAGTGGAGTAAGTTTACTGTGTGCCCCTTATCAACTTCCCTGGTTACCCAGTCAAAGAACACTATCAGGCTGGTCTGACAAGACCTCCCTGCCATGAACCCATGCTGCTTATTATCCTGAAGCCCGTGTTTCCCCAGGTATTCCACCAGGTCCTTTTTGACTAGTGTCTCCATCAGTTACCGTTCTGCGGAGGTATGGCTGCCAGATCTGTAGTTTCCTAGCTGCTCCTTGTCACCTCCCTTATGCAGCAGAACTACGTCTGCCATTCTCTAGTCCTTGGGAACCACCCCTTGCTACAGAGAGCTATTGAATAGCCTCACCCTTTGGCTAACACAGATGCAAGTTCCCTTAGTACCCTTGGATGCATCCCATCCAGCCGTGTGGCGTTGTTTACCTTGAGGGATGCTACCCCTTTTCTGACTCTTGCTAGCATATTTCGGCAGCCTTATTTCTGGGAGCTCTCTATCACCAGCCTTTATCCCGATCTCTGGCAAGGGCCTGCTGTTCTCCCTAAAGAATACCGAGCAGAGGTAGTTATTCAGCATGGCTGCTTTCTGTCCATCTTCCTCTAATACCATGTCTTCCTCCTTTAACTTGACTGTTCCCTCCCTCGTTATTCTTTTTCCCTTGTATGTCTAAAAAACTGTTTTTTTTCCTCCTTTAACCCGCTCCACATTACACACTTCTGTGTCTGCCTTTGCCATCTTGACTGCCCTCTTGGCCTCTCTAGTTTTTTTCCGATACTTGTCCCATTCATAGTTCCCCTGTTTTTCTTTGTACCTTTTAAAGACCTTCTTTCTGGCCCTCACTGCCTCCCTGACCTTTTCAGAGAATCATATTCCTCTCTTCTCACTTCTCACTGTCTGGAAGGAGGGAGGGGGCAGCAGGAGGTGAGGTAGGAGGTCAGGTTGAGCCTGGGTTGAGAGTAGGAGCACAGGGGAGGGGGAGGGAACTAATCAGGGTGGGCAGGGAAGAGGAGGCAGGCAGGCAAAACAGAGTGGAGGAAGGGGGGAGAGAAAAGGAAAGGAAGAGGGGAGGGAACACTGAAACCAGATACAGATAGTCAAAATGGGAGGGGCAGATTGGGAGATGGAAAAACAGTTAAGGGGATAAATTGTGAATGTGTAGATAAGTTTACCAGGGTGCAGAGGGAGCAGTTAGGTGGGGAAGCAACTAGTACTGAAGGTATGAAAGGAAGGACGGGGAGCACGGATGCAGAGGATGGAAGGGTGGCAATCATAAGAGACTCCATAATTAGGGGTATTCACTGGGGAAAGAAAGGGAACCCAAATGCAAGCAGGAGGGTGGTTTGTATGCCAGGGATGACAGCGGGGAAGGTGGGCGCAAGAATAAGGGCAATAGTAAGGGAGGTTGGAGGAAAACCCAATTTAGTTATACATTTGGGAACCAACAACTTAGCTGGGGAGGAGGTGGAGGTAGTACAAAGTAGATGCAGGGAGTTAGGGAAGATCTGCAGGGAGGAAGGAAGTTCACTGGCCTTCTCAGAGATGATACCGGTACCAAGGGCCAGCACAGCCAGGAAAAGAAGAATAGAGGATTTCAGTGACTGGCTGAGGAAATGGTACAGGGAGGGAGGAGATGTTCATCTATATTGGGGACTGGGAGGAGACCTGGTCAAACAAAGCACTCTTTTCACCAGACAGGCTACACCTCAGTATGGAGGGTTTGAGGGTACTCAGGGTCAAACTGGGGGAATACATAACCACTACACTTAATTTAAACTGCTGAGGGGGGACAGTGGGTATGCAGGCCCACAGACTCTGAGAGGAGGAGGAGGTCAGTGAACCTCCCCCCCACAGTGATGGAAGAGGGAGGAGCTGGATGGGGCAAGAACACAGTTAGCAAAGGGTGGAGGGGGTGGGAACACATAACAAGGGTATGTGGAGGGGTGCACACAGAGGGGATAAATGTGAATAGAAGAATAGAGGCAAGAGAAGGAAGGTCAGATTCTAGGTTGAGGGTGGTGTCTCTGAATGCATGGAGTCTTGGAAACAAGATGGAAGACCTGCAGACACCATTAGCGGACAGGAGGGTGGACATAGCTGCACTAACTGAGACTTGGGCAACATCATACCATGACTGGGACCTCACGATCCCTGGATATAAACTATACAGGAGGGACAGGGTAGTCGGGAGGGGTGGCAGTTTATATCAGGGAGGAAATAACTTGCACGAGGGAGGAGTTGGAGGAAGGGGAGGTGGAGGCATTATGGATTCAGTTAAGGTTCAATAGAGGGAGAAAGGTGAAGCTGGGGGTGGTTTATAAACCACCCAGTCAGGATGAGGAGAGGGACAGGGAACTGAGCTCACAAATATCGGAAGCTGCAGGGAAAGGAGAGGTGGTAATTGTGGGGGACTTCAACCTGCCCAAGGTGGACTGGAGCATACCATCCACAACATGTGCTAGGAGTCAGGTGATCCTGGAAGGACTGCAGAGTGGGTTCCTGACTCAGGGCGTCACTGAACAAACAAGAGCTGAGGCAATTCCTGATCTGGTGCTCACAAATGGGGAGCATGCATAGGAAATAATGGTCAGGGAGCCACTGGGAGGAAGTGACCACTGCACAGTGTGGTTCCAGTTGGATATGGGCAGAGAAGGCATCCCGACTAAGACCAAAATCTTGGATTTCAGGAGGGCTGACTTCAGGAAAATGGGCGAAGTGCTAAAGAATCATTTGGTGGGCATCAGAGCAGATATGGGGGTGGACCAAAGGTGGTCCATCATTAAGGAAGGAATACTGGTTGCAACAGATGAGTGCATTAGGCTCAGGGGTAAGAACACAAGGGCCAAAGTGCCCAGCTGGTTCAGTTCCGGGGTTGCCCAGGCAGTAAGGGAAAAGAGGTTGGCCTATAGAAAATTCAGGAAGACCAAGAGAGGTGGATAGGGAAAATTACCTAAGGTTGGCTAGTGAGGCAAGTAAAAAAGTCAGGCAAGCAAAGGCACAGAAGGAGCTGCAGATAGCTGAAGGGAATTAAGAAGAGGAGAAGGCCTTCTTTCACTATATAAGTGAGAAAAAGGACAAGAAAGAAGGGATTGTTAGGCTTAAGAAAGGGGTGGAGTGGGTGGAGGATAATGGGGGAAAAGCAGAGATACTAAATGAATACTTCTGTTCTGTCTTCACCAGGGAGAAGGACGGACCAGTGCCTTCAGGAGGGAAAAGAGAAGCGGGGGGAGGGGAACACAGATGTAGTGATAGAGAAGGATAGAGTGAGAGAGGGGCTGCTGGCATTGAAGGTGGACAAAGCACCGGGCCCAGACGGAGTACATCCAAGGGTACTAAGGGAACTGACTGATGAGCTGGTAGGGCCACTGGCAGACCTATTTAACAGTTCACTAGAGACAGGCGGCTCCACAAAAGCAGTCCCAAGGATGACCCAGGGAATTACAGACCAGTCAGTCTGACCTCCATTGTGGGCAAGCTCATGGAGACCATACTAAAGGAAAGGCTGGTGGAATATCTAGAGGAGCATGGTCTCCAGGATGTGAGGCAGCATGGGTTCATGGGGGGAAATCATGTCAAACAAATCTGATTTACTTCTTTGACTGTGTCACTAAGACAGTAGACAGGGGCCAAGCGGTAGACATCCTCTATCTTGATTTCAGCAAGGCCTTTGACTCTGTGCCCCCACAAAAGGCTGATCAGAAAGTTGGTAGATCTCGGGGTTGGGAAAGAGATGGCCAGATGGGTGGAAAACTGGCTGAAGGACAGAACCCAGAGGGTGGTTGTGGGGAAGAGTTATCTGGCACAAGACAGGTAACCAGTGGAGACCCACAGGGCTCAGTGCTGGGCCCAGTGTTGATTCAATGTCTTCATCAAAAACTTTGGAGACGATATTAAAGGCAAAATGTGCCTATTCGTGGATGACACCAAGCTCTGTGAGAGAGTGGACACAGCTGAAGGGATACAGGACCTATAGTAGATCTGGAAAAGCTAGGGAGGTGGTCCAGGATCTGGCAGCTTGGCTTTAATGCCAAGAAATGCAAAGTTATGCATATTGGAGCCAAGAATCCTAGGACAGAGTACTACCTGGGTGGAGTCCAAGTATCTGAATCAGAGGAGGAGAAGGACTTGGGAGTGATGATCACTAGTGACCTGAAGCACTCCACGCAGTGCAAGAAAGCAGCAGCAAAGGCAAACAAGACGCTGGGATACATATCTAGTGGATCAGTAGTAGAGAGGAGGTTATACTGCTCTGTACAGGTTCTGTAAGGCCGCATCTAGAGTATGGAGTTCAGTATTGGTGCCCACACCTCAAAAAGGACATTAACCTACTGGAGAAGGTCCAGAGGAGGGCTACAAAGATGATAGCTGGTCAGCAGGGTAAGGCATACGAGAAGAGGATGAGGGCACTGAACATGTACTCCCTGGAAGACAGGACAGAGAGAGGGGGGACATGATTGGGACCTTCACATACTTGAAAGGGATAAATAAGGTTGCTAAGGAGAGTCTCTTTAAACTGAGTGGCAACCATAACAAGAGGGGGCACAGTCTTAAGCTGGAGGGTGGGAGGTTTAGGAGGGAGGTCAGGAAGCACTTCTTCACAGAGAGGGTGGTGGACACTTGGAATGCGCTGCCAGAGGAGGTAATCTCATTGAAGACAGTGGGCAGCTTTAAAGAGTCCCTGACACCGTTAGAAAAACTTGGAAAAAATTTGAGATTTATACAGTTCAGTTTATATTTCATGTATTTTCTATAATTATTTACCTTTTTTCTTTATTACTTAGGACAGCTGTATGAAAGAGGCTTACTGTTCCTTAGACTCTATCTGCTCTTTCTGCTATCCTACATATGACATCATAATCTGGATTGCACCCGGAAACGAGCTTCTGGTCATGGAGCTTTTCCCAGTTACCAACTTTTAAATAAATAAAATAAGTAATCCCCGTTTATGACATCATAATTATCTCCACAGCAACAATCTGTGATGTCATAAAAATAACTATGATGTCATATGTAGGTACGCAGCCAGAACGGATAGGGCAGTGATCCTGTTTACATGCAAATGTCCTTAGTAATAAAGAAGTATGTGAAATACAGAAGCAATATTAAAACATAAACTAATTTCTGCTAAACATTACATTTTCTCAAAGTTGTCACAACAGTGTCATGGGCTCTTTAAGAGAGGCTGGGACAGGTATAGGGGGAGGGTAAGGGTCATGGGTAGGGAGGATGGAAGGAGTGGGGAGAGGGGGCAGGGACAGTAGCTCAAGCTGTGGACCCTGCAACACGAGCAGACTTAATAGACCAAATGGCCTTCTTCTGCTGGCTTCTTCTTATGTTCATTTGTTCTTATACATGCGTCACATAACTGCTCTCATGCATGTTTTTATTGCCTCGAGAATGGCCCCTTTATAACTCAAATGTTTAATCTATTTATTTTATATATTTTATTTTTTTATCAAAGCTCGTGTGCCCTAATGATGTCATCACACTCATGAGGTATGACGTTACCTGCAAGTTCTTCACACAAATCATTAAGAAAAAAAATTAAAGAACTTAAATAAAATTAGGGTGTATGCATTTAAAATGGAGAAACAAAACTTCAAAACATATTGTGTTGGCCTATAGGTATACTTTTATATTTGAAAAAAATATTATTTCAGAGTCATGTAACAATGAAAAAAACTGTGCTGTTGTGCAAAAGTGCATACCAGACCAATGGCCACACTGTGCTTCAGCTATATAAAAAAAACTGTAGGGATTTTGAACCAGGCTATTTATTGCATGTCCTGTAGGGCGAAGGCCAAATTAGGTGTTATGCTGCTACCCAAAGAAAGTGTGGTGCCTGGGTCTTCCCTCTTTGTGTAATAGCCAAGGAAGGGTTCATATTTGGCCACAAGACTCGAGACTGATTTGTGTCCTTATTTGGAGTTAGAGGGACACCCTGAATCCTCGTGACAAGGGTGCAGTCATGACCTCGGCAAGCATTCAGAAAGGACGAGGAGGGTGTCCCTGTCCCCCCCATCACGGATTGCACTTAAGGGTGGGCACTGTGAGTTCAGTAGGCCTGACCCCCAGGAGTGAGTTTGTGACACACCCATATTATTGAATTTGTTTGCACTACATTTCCTACATTCGAAAAACCCACTGGGGTTCTCACTAAACCAATTAAGCCCATTTCTCAGTTTTACCGTAGCCACAAAGTGGCTATTTATCAAACTATCTCCAATGCTCCTTCCTTTATTAAATATAACCCTGGGCTTGGAGAAAATGGTTTCCTTCAAAACTAGGTCAGTAAGTGGGACATGCCACAGTTTATGTATGATCCCACCCACTTGACCACCTATGGGATTATACTCTGTGCCAAAGGTCACTACGGGGGAATCTGAGCTGAAGAGGTGGATTTCACACCTTAGTTGTACTAATTGTGCAGTTTACCAATATATCTGATTTTATTCCATGTGAGACAGATTGCTTAGCAACTCTGTTTGGCTTTAATAACCTTTTTTGTCTTTCTATTTTCCTAGATCAAAATGTGACTGAAAGGGGTACCAGCAACCGCCAGGGATCATTCCTGAGAAGTCCCCTTTGTCTCCCTAGCATCTGTTTACTTCAAATTGGAGACCCCCGATTACATCCCCTTTAGCTTCAGATACCAGTCCATTACGTATATTGGATCAGTGGAGGGAACCTCTTCAATGTGTTTGGTTCCCTGACTTTTCTTTAATAGTTATCTAATGTGTACATTAACACTGCCCCACACGCACATTTTTTCTAATTACCCCCCCCATTTTCGGCTAAATGCATAACATACTTTTCTTTAATTCTGACTTGATTGTCTACTGTTTTTCTTCTACTTTAAACCATCTTAAATATACCTTTTATTCTTCTTCCATATGACCTCTAATCCTCTTTCACCTGCCTGTTCTATAACTATTTCCTCCAATATTCATGTATTCCATTGTAAGTTTCCTGAGACTTTCATCATCAATTTTATATATACCTGAAGCATAGTATGGCCATTGGCATTGTATGTACTGTTGCACTGAACCACAGTGTTTTCATTGTTAAATGATTTTGAAATAATACTTTTTTTCAAATATAAAAGTATACCTATAGACCAACATGGGGGCTGAGGATTGGAGACCAAGTAGGACCACCAGGGCATGATCTATTTTGTACGGGATCGTGGATCAGAGGGTGAGGGGATCACTAGGCACCAAGCCATTATGTTCTGCTAATGGGGACAGGGATTGCAGGATTGGGGGTGGCACTGGACACCAGGGACATGTTTTACTTTACCAGGGATAGCAATCAGTGGTTGGGGGTGCCACTAGATGTCAGGGGGCAGGTGTTCTCCCCCAAATGCCAAGTTGGTTGTTGGCTGCAGTGACTCTGGCAGCCGCTAGGGTTTCCCAGAGTAAGTTGTGGTTTAGCATGCGGTAATGGTGCTGCGCAGAGTGGCCTGTGCTGTCCCTTTTGCACAGTGCCGCCATGCTGAATATTGCACTGTGTGTGTATTCATGTCCCCACCCCTCCTTTTACGCACCACATATGCTATTTTTTTTTTGCATGCATTAACCCTGTTAGCAAGTGCAAAAGCCCTCTTTGAATATTGTGCACAGGCAGAATCCCCAGGCAAACAGGGCACAATCACTTTGCCCACTGAGCAACGTTTTGAATATCTGGCCCCAGATGTTATTAAGTATTATTTGATACTTCTGCAAAAGCGCTTTGTCTAGTGCTTTCCTTTTGTAATCCAAAATGAGCAAAAAGATCTGTTTTACAACTAAATGTCTATCTTCTGAAGTCAAAGACTTAGCAGATCTTTAAAGGTAGCCTACTGTTTGGTTAATATCTTTGGAAACAAAGTCCAGATGGGCAGAGAAATTAAAACGCACACATCCAAAACACCCTCCAAACATTGCATTAAGCAAGTTCTGCCCACGTCTTCCAGAAATGAGCAAGTCGGTATCCATACTTTTCATTCATCTGTGCCCTTATTTGCACTGCAAACACTTCTCTCTTTCCTCTAGTAACCCCTACTCTTCCTAGCTTTTTGCAAGCTTTGCCTACATCAAAAGAGAATAAACTGAATGGTTGATACCATATTGCTGGAAGCTAATTTATGCAAAATAAGGTGGCCTTTTATCCTAATAAATAATTTCCTATAAGATTTGATTTTCTGTTTGGTTGTGCATGCCAGTCTTCAGCTTCTTGCTGACTGTATGATAATCTGTCCCACTGGGGAGTTGTACTCATCTATTATTACTGGCCTGAGCCAGCATTCTTTGATTTTTCTTGTTTGGGTAACCAGATCCCAATAGAGTGCAGTCACTGTCTGTTGTGGTTATGAAAATGGGATCCTGGGAAGCGGAAGATCTGATTATTTTTTTCTGCTGATTTGGAAGGGGGATCCCAGGCAGTGGGACTTCCAAGGAGAGCAGTTGCCATCTGATACAGTACGGGGAGTAGGATATTAGGCAGTGAAATTTAGAATGATTTCTGCAGCCACTTGGCTAAGAGATGGGGATCCTGGGCATCAGGACTTCTAAGGAGCCGATCTGCTGCCAGATGTAGTTGAGGGAAGAAGATCCCAGGTATTGGGACCCCTAAAGATGTCCTCTACCAGTTAATGAGCAAGAGATGTTGTGTTATGAGTAGGCATTCTACAGGTAGCCTGGTAACAACAGGATAAGTGGGTGTAGGGGCATGCTGAATAATTTGCAGTAGAAGTGCAATGGCGGATGCGCTCCCTGGAGAGCCACTGAAGACATGAGGTTGAGGCCCTAAATGCAAATGGTGAATACTGCAGTACAACCAGGTACTATCAATAACGGAATGGAGATTAAAAAACTAGTAAGGCACAGAATGACAGTACAAAAAGTTCCAATTTATTGTAAAAAATGCCAAAACAGAATTTGTCTGCAGAAAAGGATCACTTGGCCCACCCAATCTGCCCAGATGTTCCCTGCCTAATCTGTCCCCACAGACCCTAACTTGTCTCCGGCAATCCTCCCTCCTTTGTCTGCTGTCACGAGATCATTTTACATCTGACTTCATTTTGTTACAGTAAATATGTACTTTTTGTATTTTCATTGTGTGCCTTACCATTTGTTTTAGTTGACGTTCAGTCATCAGCAGTACGCCGGTGGTTTACACTGTTCTGAATATTGTGCAGACTGGTGTGAGGATGTTGTAAAATTTTACATCATACATTGTCTTTATCCCTTGACTAGCCAACAGTTGCCTGTGCCTTATTCCAATGGCAAGGCAAGGCAAAATTTATTTAAAAGACGCCCAATCCCAGAGGCTCTGGGCGCCGTACAAAGCATTAAAACAGGCATTTAAACATAATAAATATATAAATTTACACATAAATACAAATCATTACAAAAACTAAGCCTTAACTATAAATCTGCCCCCCCACCACCACCACCAAGCACTGGGACACTCAATGAATTGTTGAGCCACTTACTGAGGCTAAAGAGGGGGAGCCCAGATATCAGATCCCCAAAGAGTGGTTTGGTTGTCCATTATGGCTGAGGAAGGAGGAGCTCTGGCACAACTCAACCATTTGTCACTGATAGGAGGGACACAGACAATGGTGGACATTATGGGACACTGGACCTCCAAAATGAGGGACACATTATCAAACATGCAGAAGCAAGCTCACAACTCTGTAGAAAGCAGTGCTTTTATTTGCTCATAGTTCAATTTTGCTTTAGCATCATGCAATGTTAAGAATTTCTGCTTTAAAGTTTGAGTTTACAGCATCTCCTCTAAGTGGGTAGCACCTGTTCAAAGTGAAGTGGGGGACTTCTAAGGGGTAAAATGAGGGATACCCCACGTAATGAGAGACAGCAGAGAGGCATGATCCCAAGCACTGAGACCCCTCATGATTTTTTCTCCCATGGTATCTTACTCCTGGTCCCCTTAATCAGAGGGGAATATTCAAAAGCCAGCAGAACAGTAGGACTGCTGCTGTTGGTCTCCCAAATTGGGGGGCACTTGTAAAAGCTGCCAAAGTGGCAGAACAGCTCATAGTCTCCTTGGGGGGGGACATTCGTAGAAGCTGCCGTAACGGTGGGATGATTCCCGGTCCCTCTCATTAGACATGGGCATTTGCAGCAGTCACAAGAGAGACGGAAGACTTCTGATCCACCCAGTTTGGTGCCTGTTAGTACCACTGGTACTTTGATTTATTCTGTTTCAGAGTGCCCTTTAAATCCTCATCTGTATGATACCCTTGTTACCCCATTTTGAGTCTGTTATAGCACTTTTCTGTTACAGCTGGAACAATAAAAGGAGAACTCCTTTTAATGTGGCTCAGACCAGTTTTTCATCAGAATTTTGTACACTCCTTGTCTCATAAGGGCAGGGAGCAGTGTCTGCTGACTGCTAGTTCATTATAGTAACAAGAAAAGTGAACTTAAATAATGGGTGCTCAAAACCCAACAGAAAATACGAGAAAAACCTGGTCTGAGCCGTATTAAATGAGCGCTCCTTTTATTATTTCAACTGTACAACAAAAGTGGCAAAGCACACCCAAAACTGGCAAAAAATATACAAGTCAGGAGATGTGGGGCAATCTAAAATAGAATAAGAAGTTATAGGTCAACATTTTTACAGCTATCATGCACTGCTGCTTTAATTAAAAGTCAGGCTGTCACACGTTCCCTCCCAAGTAGAGATCCCCTTCTGTGCCAGGGCCAATGCTCAAAAGTATGTAATGAGTTTCGTGCACCATAAAAGCTGCCCAGCCTGTGGCGGGGTGGAAGTTTGCCCAGCACAATTATAGTGGAAATTGCACTACTCTCCCCAGGTGCTGATACAGTTTTGGATTCCTATATGGCACTTTCCCTGCCCAACATTAGGTGACGGTGAAGATTATGAATGCACTGCAATGCACTGCAGCCTCCACAAATACCTGCCAGCTACCAGCGAATTTAGAGAAGGGTTGGAAACCAAGACTGAATTAAAATACAGTACTTTCTATTTGACTCTATATTCTGAATGGACATTGGTTTGTGAGTCAGTGTTTGCTCTTTGGGTGCCCCTTAGGTTGCACCTCATAGACCCAACGCTACAGATCTGGAGGAAAATATAAATGTTTGACGTAGTGCTACCCCTCCGAGCTATGCAATCCTCAACCACTAGCAGGGGTGGGGCTACATATTCAGTACTTCTGGCAGCACTGAGAACAGGTGGGAGAGGAGACCACTACACTTCCCAGGAAAATATCCTTGGGGCAGTGTGGGGGCCACATGCTTTGTGACTGACTCCATGCATGCTGTAGTCTCAGCAGTGTTCAGTAAGTCAGGTGCAATGCCTGATGTATGGTCAGGCCAGTGTGCGACAGCTCCAGTGTTTTGCGAAAGGCCCAGAGGGCCATTCAGAGAGTACGCTATAGGCCTAGGGGCGGTGTGTGGCAGATGGAGTGCTAAAGCAGGCTGTAGGCCCAAGGCAGTGCATGATGGGTCAGGTGTTGTTCACAGAGTCTACTGTTCCTTCAGGGGGTCATGGGTTGAGGACTTTTCAAATAGCCTCCAGGGCCATTCATTAAGCACAATATAGGACTAGGGTCTGTGAGGGGTTATGTGTTTTCTTTTTTTTTTCCTGTATAGAATCCCCCGCTGTTGCCCAGGGGTATCACCTGTTGATCAGGGATATGCCCTGTTCAGGCAATTTCGTTGTCATTTGGATGGTAGGGATTTTTCTCCCAACTTTCCTCCATCATTTCCTCCCACCTCTCCCTGATGTGAGCCATTGTCCTCAGCCTTGGCAATGCAGCAAGCCCTCTGCAGAAGGAGCAAACGCCATGGCCCACCCGCAGGGGTCACTGCACACTGGAACCTGTCACCAGACCTTCCCAACCACAGTGCATTGCCCTCCAGCAGCTGTCTGCAGCCAGGTCTGCCTCCTGACTTGATGATCGGAATCCACTTCCGAATTCTGGTCATCTGTATCAGGGCAGCCTGGATCATGTGCTTTATCTATCTTTTTCAAAAACTAAAGCTAAAAAAGTAACAAAATGCAACATTAGGGTACAAAGTCCCCTGAGTCTCATTGAATCTGTGGAATCGTGATTCTCATTGTTTGAAAGATCCTGAACTGCAGCTTTGGCACTGTCCTAAATTTTGCACTTTCTCTGCAAACACTGGTGTGTAACTGTGGTTTTCTGTGCCTGGACAGACAGTGCCAAAGTTAGGGAAATGCCAGTGCTGAATTACAGGATCATTCAAACCCCAAGAAACCTGACTTCTCAGATTTAGCACAGCTCGAGGTCTTTGTACCTTAACATCGCACTTCCTTATTTTTGTCACTACTGGGCCAGCACCTGTTGCTTGTACAGAGCCAGCCTCATTTCCAGGACATTGGTATGGAGGGTCTGTTCTACTGGGGACCAAACCTCCTGAGACCGGAGGAAACTGAGGTGGACACATCTGTAATCAGAGTGACCTGAAGAAGGGCCTTAAGAATGCGAGATCCTACCAACAGATGACCTGTATGCTGCCATTGCAGAAGTGGCGGCCTTAGAGTGGCACACACGCCCAATCTGGTGATCAAGGGACTGGTGACAGTACCTGAAAACAGAGCATGCTGGAGCCACTGGGAAATCCACATATGTAAGCAGGCAAGGGGAACCATGAATATTGTAGCAACCATGAGGCCCAACATCCGGAGCATGGTTCTGACTGAGAACAAGCTACCTGTGATGTGCCAGAGCCAGCTCGCTCAGTCATTAGTTATCTCTCTAAAGCTTTTTACTGACTCTTTCGAGCCGGTAGTTAGCAGCAGGTAAAATCAGGCAGCTGAGATGGCACTTTAAAGAAATGGCAGCATTAAAAAAAAAAAAAAACTTTAGACTTTTTGTGTGCCTCGAGGTGGTACTGTGGGGTTGGGTCAAGAAGACTCAGGCAGATGTGCACATACACTTGTGTGCCACATACACATTGCTCACTAAGGACATCCCCTGTCCTCCTATAGGTGTTTGTGTTGTCATGCTAGCCACACAGTCGGCTTGCTGTCTGTACCCCTTCTTCCTTCTCCTGCTGTGGGCTCTCCCAACCCATGCTGCTGTGTCTGTGGACGCAGTGTGTGACTTACTTTCCAGGCTTTGCTGACAACCACTGCGCAATCTCCAATCCACACAGCCAGGGATCCACCCCCACTGACCCATCCCTTGGACAGTCACTGGCGTGCTTTTCGGCATGAGAGCTGAAGCGTGGAAGTCAGCACTACCCTACCTGATGGCAGTTTCATTAGCACTGCAGCCAAGGGAGTCAGCGACACAATGGACATGTGCTTAGCAGTTTCACTGTGCTGCTGTGGTGTGGCTGATCTGTCAGAGAAAGCAGCAGTTAGTAGAGTCGATCAGTCATACTGACAGTTCTGCTCATTTTAAGTGGGTGGTGGTCCTATTCGGATGGAGAACTTGAGAGGGAACTTCTCATGCCCTCTCCCGCTCAGAGTCAGAGGAGTCTCAGGAGCCAGGGACTGACTGAGGGTGTCTCTTGGTGGATACAGGTGCTGCTGCTACCTGAGTGAATGCCTTTGGCTGGTTGGCAGTGTAGGACCAGAACCAATGACTGAGTCACAGCCCGGTCAGTGAGGTGATGGTCCCTCTGTCTTGCTCCCTGTCCTTGAAGGCAGGCATGTGTGTGTGTGTGTGTCACTGTGAGTGAGGTCAGCGGTGCCATGTTGCTGTGTAGGTGTGCAGCAAGTGGCAGGAGGTGAGACAAGCTGGGCAAAGAGCTTTGCTTCTTAGGTCACTGCCACTGGGTCAGTCTGTCCTCAGGTATTGGGTGGTGAGCTGAGTGAACTGAATAAGGAAAGTGAGGGCAAGTAGCAGCAGCGGGACTGAGACAGATCAAGATTGCCCCGAGGTGAACAGTGTGAGCCCCTGTCTGGATTGAGTGGATTGTATCCTCCAGCTTGGCAGACACAGACTCCACTCCAGCAAGCCATAAGTAGACTGCAGTTGGGGATAGAGCAGGAGGGAAGCAGCAGGCGGGTCCACTGTCTGCAATGCTGTTGATGTTGAGTGGAGTTGTATGCTGTTGGGGACAGGGCAGGGAAGCAGCAGGCTGGATCCAATCACTGCAGTTCTGTTGGGGTCTAGCGGACTCTGGGGACGGGCACTAGGATCCATCCTTTGCTGTTTGGCTGGAAAGAAAAGGGGCATGGGGCATTTCTGTTCATTTACATAGAAACATAGAAGTTGATGGCAGATAAGGGCCGCAAGGCCCGTCCAGTCTGCCCATTTCTTTTTCTACCTTCTAAATGTGCCGTCGGCCTTTGCTCTGTCAATGGCCTATCTATTCATACTCATCTGTATTGCTCCCTTATGCTTATCCCATGCCTGTTTGAAGCCCTGCATTGTATTCATATCCACCACTTCCTGAGGTAGGCCATTCCATGCATCCACCACCCTTTCCGTGAAAAAGAACTTCCTCACAATACCCCTTAATTGGCCTCCCTCTAATCTCATGCTGTGTCCTCTTGTCCTGCTATTTTTCTTATATAGAAACATGTTAGACTCTTTCACCTTGTTAATGCCCTTAAGGTGTTTGAATGTTTTGATCATATCACCTCTCTCCCTCCTTTGCTCTATGGTATACATATTGAGCTCCGTTAATCTGTCCTCATATGTTTTCTTTTTTTTAAACTTTCTTTTATTGCTTTTACAATAAACAACTGCATATTGTACAATCTTCTGTCCGGTATCAGACATTTTTTACGAGATACATCAAATGTACATTAGGATAAGAGCCTAGACAGAATGGCTTCAGGATAGGGGGGAAAACTAAACATATTATAATCAATTAGCATAGCTAAATAAGCCACAGCAAACTAAGGCTTTTGGGGTCGTGTCCAAAATGTTCAGAGTCCCAAAGAGTTATTACTCAACATCCAGTGCTAATATGAAACCCATACCTAAGATTAGAAGGTATTTTTATAATAGTAGCACTAGACATGCATTTCTATGCACCCTTTAATCATTTTATCTTGAGCTTTTAGAAAAACTAGAGCAATTAGGTAGAGAACAGTAATCTCAAGAGCAGATATAGTTATAAGCTTATTATCATAGCTGTTAACAATCAGAGTCTAAATCACTGCCACTACAGCCCTCAGACGCTTGAAATTCCCTGGTTATCGATTCCACTTTTTTGCCTGCTTCAATTGGGTCTGTATACTGAAATGTCTTACCACCATGGTGGATACGAAGTCAGGCCGGCATCAGGAGCGAATGTGTTATGCCTAACCCCCAGAGCCGAGCTCTCACCGCATCAAACTTCTTTCTTCTGGTGCGTGTCGCAAACGAAAGGTCAGGAAACAAGTGGATAGTAGATCCGTTGAAAGCTAATCCTCCTGATGACCTCGCTGCCTGTAAAAGTTGATCTCTGACACTGGAACTTGTTGTCACTAGTATAATCACTCTTGGGGCCTCGCCACATGGCCCGACGGCCCGTGGTGTAATTCAAAAAGCCTTAAGGAGCTGACCCTTTAAGTCTCCTTGTGGAAGGTTGAGTGCCATAGGAAACCACGAATATAGGAAGGCAAGTAGGTCATCCTCTTCACATCCCTCTGGAAGACCAATTATGCGGATGTGCGAGGCTCTATTCGAGTTCTCCAGAGCCTCCAGTCTATACTGAAGCTGGGCATTTTCCTGCACAAGCTTGGTTGTGGTTGTCAAAGCTTGCACAGCCGTTTTCTCTGCGGTTGATGCTGCTTGTGTTACTGCCTCCAGCTTAACATCCTGGTCGGCGAAGCGTTGAATGATCGACTCTATTTTAGAGTCGATCGCTTGCATGGAGATCTGCAAAGCTCTCCATGGGGGCTCTCCGCCGGCCGTAGTCGCAGGGATGGTTGTGGCCTGTTCAGTCGCTGCCGCAGTTTGCTTAGGACCACTGCCCGTAGCTTTCTGATTCTGACCCATGACCATCAGGTATCTCTCAACTCCAAACGACCTGAACTGTTCACTGCTATAATAAAATTTAGTATTCCTCCAAAACAAAGAATAATTTTATTGCAAAATAGCTGTAGATGCACAGAGCTGCAAGGGAGTGCATCTTGCCAGTTTGCTGCTCCACAGCGCCCCCCTCATATGTTTTCTGATGCAGTCCCTACACCATTTTGGTTGCCCTTCTCTGGACTGCCTCAATTTGGTTAATGTCCTTGTGAAGGTGCGACCTCCAGTACTGCACACAGTACTCCAGATGGGGCCAAACCAGTGTCTTGTAAAGAGGGATTATTACCTCCCTCTTATGACTTGTGATACCCCTACTGATACACCCCAACATCCCCCTAGCCTTACCTATTGCTTTAGTGGTCTGCTTGGATGATTTCAGGTCATCTGTGATGATGATGCCCAAGTCTCTTTCTTCCCTTGTGACTGCCAGCAACTCCCCTCCCAGCCTATAGGTGTCTTCAGGGTTTCTCTTCCCTATGTGCATGATCTTGCACTTCTTTGCATTAAACCCCAGTTGCCACTCTTCTGACCATTTTGCCAGTTTATCCAGATCTCTTCTCATTCTGCCCACCCCATCTGGATCATCTACTCTGTTGCAGATCTTGGTGTCATCTGCAAACAGACAAACCTTACCCTCCAGTCCATCTGCATTGTTACTGATGAAGATATTGAAGAGGACTGACCCCAGGACTGATCCCTGAGGTACCCCA
Organism: Neoceratodus forsteri; assembly: GCA_016271365.2. Classification (NCBI taxonomy): domain Eukaryota; kingdom Metazoa; phylum Chordata; order Ceratodontiformes; family Ceratodontidae; genus Neoceratodus; species Neoceratodus forsteri. Next base: position 1,217,241,230 of record CM028131.1, on the reverse strand, counting down.
CTTGTGACTTGCATCTCTTCTGACTGTATACCATTTACCACCACTCTCTGTTTTCTGCCCGTCAACCAGTTTGCCACCCAGTTGACCAACTTCTGACCCACCCGAGCCTACCCAGCTTATTAATCAATCTTGTATGTGGAACAGTATCAAAAACTTTGCTGAAGTCAAGGTATGCGACATCAACTGCTCCCCCTTGGTCCACCACTCTGGTTACCCAGTCAAAGAAATCTATGAGATTCGTTTGACAGGACCTTCCTGTTGTAAACCCATGCTGTCTTGGATCCTGTGCACCTATGGATTCCAGGTGTTGCACTATCCTTTCCTTAAGGAGTGCCTCCATAATCTTGCCCACTACTGAGGTAAGACTGACTGGTCTGTAGTTCCCTGCCTCTACCCTGCTGCCACTCTTGTGGAGCGGGATCACATGAGCCCTTCTCCAGTCTTCTGGGACCTCTCCTGTGCTCAGAGACTCACTAAACAGTTCTGATAATGGCTCTGCTAGTTGCATCCTTAGCTCCTTTCGTACCCTGGGATGTATGCCATCAGGTCCCATTGCCTTGTCCACCCTGAGCTTATCGAGCTCTTGTAGGACCCTTTCTTCTGTGAAGGGACTAGAGCAAACCTCCCTTCCCTTGTGTCCATGGTGCTGAGCTGTGGGCCCTGCCCTACCTTCTCTTCAGTAAATACTGAACAGAAGTATCTATTTAGGATAAATGCTTTTACATGGTCCTCCTCCTCTCACACCCCCTTATCCCCTTTGATCTTAGCAATACCCCCTCTGGACTTTCTCCTTTCACTAATGTATCTATAGAAAATCTTGTCACCTTCTTTTACTGTTCTTGCTAGTGTTTCCTCGGTTTGGGCCTTTGCCTGCCTTTCTGCCTTTCCTGCTTCCCTTAGGGAAGTTTGGTATGCCTCCCTATCTTCACCTCACTGCGTTCTCTTATATTTCTTGAAGGCTAGCCTTTTGGCTCTGACCTTTTCTGCTACTATTTTTGAGAACCAAAGTGGTTTCCTTCTTCTTTTGCACTTCCTTTTCTCTCCAACACAATGGGATGTTGCTTCAAGTATTGCATCCTTAATGCTTGCCCACTTTGCCTGTACCCCCTCACCTGTATTTCTTTTTGCCAGGGCTAGCTTAACTCTGTTGGCCATCTTATCTAAGTTAGCTTCTCTGAAGTCCCATATTTTTGCATTGGAATGGGATGATTTAGTTCTAGTGGCCAAATTGAATCATACCATGTGATGCTTACTGGTCCCCAAGGTGACCTTCTACCAGGAGATCTGTGATCCTTTCCCTGTTGGTCAGTACTAGATCTAGGGTAGCCCTGTCTCTTGTGGGTTGTTGTACCAGTTGTTTGAAGCCCTCCCTCTGCAGGAAATCCACTATGTGTCTAGTTCTGGCAGATGTTCCTGCTGGTATTGACCAATCTGTATCTGGCATGTTGAAGTCTCCCATTATTAGAACCTCCCCTTTAGCTGTCATGTTTTGTATATCTTCCAACAGTAACGTGTCTATGTCCTCCCCCTGGTCTGGGGGCCTGTAGACAACCCCAGTTCGTATGGCTGTCCCATTTCCTGTTTCCAAGGTGACCCACAGTTCTTCTGGCTCCCTATGTGTATTCTGAATATCTGTAGCTTTGATATTTTCATTGACATAAAGGGCCACTCCACCCCCCCCCCCTTTTTGGACCTCGGTCTCTTCTGAACAGTACATAACTGGGTGCTGAAGTCTCCCAAGTGTGGTTACATTTGGGGCTGGGTGTTGTTGAATAGGACGCAAGGACAGGGTCCAGTGCCACAGCCATGATGTCACCCTCAGTCGTGACTGAGGCCTCAACTGACCATAATTAGTGCCCGGCAGTTTGGAAGCACAGACTTTTATAACCCATAGTTGCAGCTTACTGTGTATGGATATAGTAGTGACTGTAGATTTTTGATGATGGGTGTTTAATTCTAATAAAGGGTAGGGAGAAAAAATATACCCCCAGTCCTCAGAAAACATTTAATCAAGCTTGAATTTTCTAAGGAAGAAACATACTATAATAATGTCCATAACTTTTAGTACCCTCATCACTGAACTATTTTATGGGGGCTGGGGAGTTTTTGTTTTTTTTGTAGGAAGGTGGTTGAGCCAGATCCCAATAAATTTTAGTTGCAGGAATTTGGTGATGGTCCTTGGTCTTAAGTTATACGACTTTGTGTGAAGGCATCAACTTCACAGGCCTACCCCTGAGGTAGCCCTATGTCCCTGGGCCCACATCAAGGATGTCTTTCATTTTTTGTACCAGTATGTACTGTTCTCCTCTGTGTATGGAGTGCTTGCCTTGAGCATGTTGGGTGTGGAGAGTGAAGGGAAAAGGAAACCTAGTCTTGCCTCTCGGCTATTAATAAACAAGATGGAAAAAAATTAATTGAGCAGTGACCTGATGATGGAAGTGAAACCAGTACTGAAATCACTATTTAATTTAGCGTGTGTGTGTGTGTTTCTTAAAAGACTGAAAAGAACAAGATAGTACTAGGAGCCAGCCCAGTGATGTAGAGGGTTGAGGCACTGAATGACACACCTCCCATCATGCTGGCAACTCAAGTTCAGAAGTGGACTTGAGTTGCCGGAGGTCAGCCAGGGGGTGGGACGGAGAAGATAGAGTGTTTGGCTGACAGCTCTCTTCTCCTGTGAAAGGGTTGTGCTGCAGTGTCCATGTACTGCCACCACACAGAGGCATGGTAGTGGGGCAGTGGTTGCGGACAGAACGGGGGTGGTCAGTGGCCAACACGTTGCATGTGCATGCCTCTACACACGTGCGCATCTGCATCAGTGCACACCATAGGCTGCCAATAGGGAAAAAAATGGAGGCAGGAAAATCACAGTGGTATGGCAGGATAATGCCCGCCCCACTCCAGACCCACGCCGTTACCCAGGCAAGGCTAGATTGGGTCACTGGAAGGGGAAGAATGGTCCCTCCCTTTCTGGCCCAACCATGGAGTAATCCTTTTGGGGATTCGAATGGCTGGTAAGTCCTGGGAGAGACGTGCTAGTGAAGGAGTGTGGTGGGGCTGAAGGGGGCCAGCACTACAAGGAGATAAAACACCTTGATAAAGGGAAAGGGAAAGTACTAGGAAAGGGACAGATAAAGGGGTGCTTTACATTGAACAGACATTAACAGGGAGTGACTTTAAGGGAGGGTGACACTGGAAACCAGGGCATGACTGAAGAGGGAGTTTGCAGAGTGCCACAAACCTATTTTGAACCATTATATTAATGGTTACCACCACTGTAGCACTGTGTGTGTGTGTGTGTGGGGGGGTCCACTAGACTACCAGAGATGATTTAGTATAGTTATTATTACTGATGGTGACTGAGTTTGGGAGGTCCACTAGAGTACCAGGGGTGATTTAGTATATTTAATATTATTGATGGGGGAAAGGCCTTATGAGGTATCATTACCGTTTGCCATCCAAATGACCCAGGTTTGCACCCCAAGCCTAAGATGTCTGGTGCAGACCAGCAAGGCAGGGTTCTGGTATCCCTCTCAGCTGCCTCCTGCCTTGGGCAGTGAGGGCAGCTCCTTCTGCTACATAACACCCCCTGGGGTATCATGCAGGAAGGAATGAGTAGTCTCTTTAATGGAAATATACATTGGCATGTACCTTATTGTGTGGCAAGTGACATGGAAGTGTCACATGCCCAGAGCTGGGCCAGCAGGGGAGTTCCAAAGGTAGGGCCTAGCTCACTCACCTTTCCAATGGCCCTGATAGGCATTCTGTTGAGTCAGTCCTCAAGACCATGCCCTGGGGAGTGATAAGAGAGGGCTTAGCAGCAAAGAAAAATACAGCAGCAGCTTCAAGCAGATGATGCCACTCCCCCATGCCACTGTAGGGCACACATCACTGGCTACTTCTCTCAGACTTTGACCGTCAAGTGAAGTATCTTCATTATAGCCTGGGAAACCAGGGGTCCCACTAAAGAGACAAGCTGTGGTTTATGATTGGGATTCCAGAGAGTATGTCAAGGAGAGGCTGTTGGCGTTTTTGGACTATTGGATGGATCCTTGGGCAGGTGAAAGGAGGACCTGGCAGCTGGCAAGGAGAAATTGGACCAAAAATATCAAATAAAATCATATATATATAATCCCGTTAGGGACAGGGGGTCAACTGGACTACCAGGGATAATTTAGTATATTTAATATTACTGATGGAGGGACAGGGCTCCACACAATCCATGAAGCAAAGTTAGCACCTCGCAAGCTAATGAGCCCTTAGTAGGATACAAATGGCCTGTTAGCACCTTGTATGGGCTAAGGGGTCATTTGTGTGAGGACTTTGGAATACAGCAAGTTAGAGCACAAACACTAGCTGTTTTGGGACTCCCTAACTGCTTTTGCTCCCTGACAGTCTATGGTTAGTATAGGCACATTCCTCTTTGTGGCCAGCTGGGACTGTTGATTGTGCTGAGTGCTCTTTTTAGTGCCTCTTTTTAGAGGGCAATATTCCAATATGTTTAGAGCACTCACACTGTGCTCCACACCTTTTTGAATATAGCAGCCTAAGAGCATTATGCTAATTTGCACTCATAATAGGGGCTTTGCATGGTGCAGAGTCCTTTGACTATGGGCCCTAAGTTTTTTATCACCAAAGTTAAACCACTTACATTATTCATATATGAGAATGCTGTTTGGAGGAAACCATCTGTATTTTTGTTTTTCTTTATGGTAATTGTAAAGGTTACTATAAGGATCCAGTAACTGGATTCCTCGGTTTGATTTCGCAAATGTCAGGAATAAAAGAGATAAAAATACATGTTAATTTGTGATATGGGCCAGCATGTTGGCCCAGTGGTAGAACTGCCGTTCACAACACCAGCTACCCGGATCCAGGGGGAGGAGGATCATGTACACGGCAGAGCGGAGTGTGGACAGAGTGCAAGAGTCCAGCAGGGAGTGTAGCAGGCTCCCTTTTCAGCTTCTCTATACTCTGTTTCCCCTGGTGTCATCTTCAAAACTTGCTCTTGGTGCCCCTGCCATAGGGCTGTTTCCACCATCTTGTTTCTACAGAGATGTTCAGCAACCAATCAGAGCACTGTGAGGGAGTAGCCAGCAGGTTAAAAGGCATGCCAGCTGCAGAACGGTGGTGCCCACGGCAATTCAGAGTGCGAGTATAGTGCAGCAGTCTAGCAGGGAGTGTGGCAGGCTCCCTTTTCAACTTCCCTGCACTTGTTTCCCCTGGTGTCATCTTCAAAATTCGTTCCTGGTGCCCCTGCTAAAGGGCTGTTTCTACCATCTTGTTTCTACAGAGACGTTCAGCAGCCAATCAGAGCCCTGTGAGGGAGTGGCCAGCAGGTTAAAAGGCATGCCAGCTGCTGAGTGGTGGTGCTCACAGTGGCACGGAGTGTGGAAAAAATGCAGGAGTCCAGCAGGCAGTCCCAGCAGTGGGGACCAGTGGGCCATGGCACTCTGCCCATTTCAAGATACTGTCCATAAACACTGTCTTTGGTCTTTGTAGCTATTCTTCAGCAGTCACCGTCTTAAATCATTTTTGTTCAACAAGGTTTTACAGTATGTATCCTCATGCCACTAGCCTTCAAAGAACAGCATGAATTGCATTCTGCTGACATTGATATACTGATACACAGAGATATTTCTCATCTCTGTGTGATTTATTTTCTGTTTTGTCAACCTCAGCGAGTCCTCATTACACTAAAATTTTACAGTATTGTACTACTCTTGCTCTGCTAACCTTGCTATCATTAAGGAACTTAGCAGTTTTGTAGTCCTTGGTTTTCATAGATTTATTCTTTATACAGTGATTGTTTTAATACCGTATTTTTGGGTGAACATAGTGGAGTTAATTTTTTCAAATTTTGCAGGTGATTGTAGTTCTTAATCTAATCACATGGTTTCTAATTTACTGCATTTTTACTTTTTTGTTCTGTTTTATTCTCTTCTTCAAACTTCTGAAATCCACAACAGGGTACTGACTTTCATGCTTTTTTCATTTCCCTCACCCTGGTCTGACATGGTCTCAGTAGGGCATACAAAATATAATTCTGTGTGTGGTTTTTGATTCTACTCTATTAAAGCAGTTGCTAAAAGCCCCAAGTGGCTTAACCAGCCAAAAAGAGGCTTAAAACATCCATTTTTCAATTAGTTTTTGGTAATTTTTTCTAATTTCTCCTAATAACTGCAGATATTGAACCTAACCCAGGCCCTCTGCAGAATGAAATTATTTTTTATGATTTGAATGCTCAGAGTTTTTTTCTAAACGTGACTTATGAGCTGATCTCTCTACTTTAGCTTTATCTGAAACTTGGCTGGATTTAGCTAGTTCAGATTCCAAAATAAAATTGTATTTATTTATTTGATAGATAATCAGGTAAGTACACTGATCCCAGGGACCATTTTCAGGTACGACCCAGGACATTTAGATGGTCCATAGTGCACAAGTTTACAGTTACAGCAGGAAAATAGATAGATTGTAAGTACATGCATACAAATTTTTATTTATAAATGTTTCACCAGGAGGGCACACTGAGCCTAGGCTCATTTCCAGGTGCGACCTGGGGGAAGGAGGGAAATAAAGCAATAAATATACATACAGGTAAGTACAGTAGATAGATAAACATATAGGTAAAACAATTACAACATTGCAGCAATCGGGAAGGGGAACAGGGGAAATGCTGCAGTAAATACATACATATATACAGTTAGAACAATGACAGCGGTATAACAATACATAGCTGTAAAAGCGGAACAGTGATTGGTGACCTGTGTACAGAGATATGAAATAGGTACAGGCGTAAAATGGAGAGAAGAGTGTGATATAGCTGAAAAATGATCATAGAAATTAGGTCACCCATAGAGAGGGCAGAAGATGCAGGGTAGGATTTAGAAGGGGAGTAAAATAGATGGGAGAGAGAGGTGAGTTTGTTGTGAGTGCAGATGTGGGGAGGGAGTTTGTGAAGGAGAGAGCAGAAGGTGAGGGGCATGATGAAGGGGCAAGGGGATGGAGTTCCACAATTTAGGCAGGTGGTAGGAAAATGCAAATTGACCTTTAGAAGTGGATCTTCTTGGAATAAAAAGTGGAGGTCAGTTATGGAGAGAATGGGGAGGGGGGAAACTGGTGAGAATGAGGAGGAGAGATAGGAAGGAAGGGAATCAAACCAGTATTTAGCAGTGAAGGAGGTACAGTGGGAGTGTCTCCTATCCTCATATCCTCAAACGAGAGAAAGGAGAGGGAGTTATATAGGTCACAGTGATGAGAGAGAGGGAGAGCATCAAGTGCAAAATGGCAGAAGGGCTGTAGAAGATGTCCAGTCTGGCAAGGGAGGTTTTGGGAGAGGCACTAAAGACTATGTCACCATAGTCAAAAACTGAGAGGATCATTTTCTGTACTACAGTGCGGAGGGCATGCAGCGGGATGCAGCTGCAGTTACGGCAGAGGGCACCAAGCTTGGGGTGGAGTTTTTTGGCAATTGCATCCATGTGTACAGAAATGTTGAGGTGTCTGTCACGCCAGACACCAAGATACTTAGTGGAAGAATCCTCCAGTTTAGTCCCATTGAGGGTGTGGAAAAAAGGCAGGGGGGGAAGTGGGACAATCTCTGATTAGTGCCAAAGATCATGGAGATTGTTCTTTTTACATTAAGGAATAGTTGATGTGAAACTAACCAACACTGGACACTGTCAAAGTCTAACTGTAGGGTGGTAGCGACACTAGATAGGGATGAGCCAGATGTATACAGAACAGTGTTGTCTGCATACATGTGGATGCTAGAAGAGGAGCAGACAGATGGGAGGCCATTAAGAAAAATGGAGAAAAGTAGGGGACCCAGAACAGAGCCCTGTGGACACCTGTCTGGATGGGGAGGGGAGGGGATACAGAGTCAGTTATCCTAACTGTCTGGGTTCTGCTGAGCAGATAGGAGCTAAACCAGTCAATGGCTGAAGGAGAGAGCCCAGCAGGAGAGAGTATTTGGATAGGAGGATGGGGTTAGAGACTGTGTCAAATGCCTTCGCAAGGTCGACAAAAATGGTGGAGGTGATGAGGCCACTGTCCATACTGGTAAGTATGGAGTCAGTGAACCTGAGGAAAGAGGTGGTGGTGGAGTGATTCTTCCTGAAACCAGACTGAAAAAGGGTGAAGAAGGAGGAGGAGTCAAGATAGGACGATAGTTGAGATAAGACAAGATGTTCTTGGAGTTTGGACAGGATGGGGAGGAGGGAGATGGACCAATAGTTTTCAGTAGAGGAGGAGTCACCCCCTTTGGGAAGGCATACAGAAAAAGATTAGTTGCATATTGGTCCTTGTAAGAACAGATCCAGAAGCAAATGGTTTGATACTTTTTATTGGACCAACATAGATGTTACAAAAAGAAAACGTCTAAGTTTTCGGACCAACCAAGTCCTTCCTCTGAGACTTATGCCAGTTGTTTATAGAATCACATTCTATTAACACCCAAATTATACATAAAAAAATTTTCATTGGTTTGAAGTACCTATTTAAAAAAAAAAAATACAGATTTGAATGGAATGAAATACATTCTACTAGTCTGCTACTGCTGAAAAACCTTCCAAGGTCAAATAACAGCAAAAGCAGATAAACTGAACACTCAAGTAGATAATCCCTCCAACTGAAATTATTAATGAATGAGTGTGTTCTGTGAATACATTCATAATTAAAAGCAAGACCTTTAGATTTAATACCACAAATGTCCATGTTAAAATTAGATAGTACTATATGATAAAAAACTGTACAACAGAAGTTTTATGTATGGAAATAAGAGGGAATAAGGAAAATGTCCCTTGTATGAACAACTGTTTAAAACATTCATACAGTATTACACCTACCTGGAGACATTTTCTAAACTATACTCTCAACCAGTTAACACACTCCATAAACATTAAGACCTACAGTGCTGTAACAATATTTTTACAAGATAAAATCAATTGTCAGTATTATTGCCAAATAAAAAAATAAATCTCTCAAGGACCCCCTAGTAAATGAGTTCATGAATCTGAAATGTTCAGAGTTAAAAAATGTGTCAGTATATAATCAAATAACTATATGAACAGTAATAGTCTTAAGAATCTGAATAATAACCCAATGGAATTAAGCTCTCCCTCCCCAAGGGAAAAGATCACTAGATAAAAGAAGTGTAGCAGACTAGTAGAATGTATTTCATTCCATTCAAATCTGTATTTTTTTTTAAAAATAGGTACTTCAAACCAATGAGAATTTTTTTATGTATAATTTGGGTGTTAATAGAATGTGATTCTATAAACAACTGGCATAAGTCTCAGAGGAAGGACTTGGTTGGTCCGAAAACTTAGACGTTTCCTTTTTGTAACATTCACTATGTGTGTGAGCCAAGAGTCCTAACACTCTGTAGCATAATTATGACATGTACCTGAATATAAGCTTACCTAAATATATAAGCACAACCCTAACCCCCACTTTATTTCCATCCCCTGCCCCACTCAATTAACCTAATCAATTAACTCCTACAAAACACTAGCTATCTCTAAATTAAAAGACATATGTAGGTGCTACTAGGCCCCCAACACCAAGTCAACTTCCAAGGTACCTACTAGCTACTTATTAAGCTGAAATGTGTTGCATAATTTAGGGCAAGGTTAAAGATGGAATGTACTGCATATATAACATAAGGACTTCTGTTGTGTATACCTCTTGTATTATTTATTTATCTTTTTTCTTTGTTGTTCTACATTTTATATCTCCTGTCTATGTAATTGTGAACTGTATGTGTATGTGATTCAGGACCTCCCTGTGAACGAGCTTGCTCAATAGAGTCTTTCCTGCAATAAACTTGAAAAAAAAGTTGAAAAAAACTCTCACAACCCCCCTTTTCCCCACAAGAAAATACCACATCATCCTCCACCCCCCAAAAAAACATACAAAGTTACCCCCCCCACACACACACACACACAAGACAACGCAACTTCCCCAAACCCCCAACACACACACACACACACATTTGGTGAGAAACCAACATGTTGATAACCAGTTAAAAAGGACTCTATGAAAATAAAACCAAAAAACAACACACTGAAGTCCTGTAAAATGTCCATCCTAGGAAGTAAAAGTCTGTGTAAGTTTAAGTGGGGTAATGTGTCATAAAACCCAAATCAATATTCATGCCATCTCCTACCATACTGAGAAGTAAAATAAACTTGATCTCAAAAGTCTTTCTCTGTTGTGTATTTTTTAAATGTCCTTATTGTAAAGTAGTTGTCTCTTTTAGATGCAGATGCCCTTGGGACAACAAGTTTCTTGCTGTGAGATCTGAGACAGTCTCTAGTATTACTAAATACAAGGCCACATTGACTAATTAGTTCTGGTGATGGTAACAACTTGTATAGAAGCAATAGAGCTCCTCTTGGACGCCTTTGTTGCAGTGAAAACAAACCAGTTTCTCTCAGTGGAGTTTCATAAGACAACCTCTTTATGCGAGGAATTCATTTTGTGACTGATCTTTGCACACCTCCAGTCATGTTTATGTCTTTTATCGAATAAGGTGACCAGACTGGGGATCCATATTCGAGTATAGGTCTGACGTAACTGTTATAAAGGGGGATGATACACCATTCAGATTTACAGATGAATGTACATTTTATTTTTATAACAAGACCCCTGGCTTTGCTAGTAGCTAATCTACAGTGGTCTGATGATGTCAGCTATCAGCATATTATTATAGTAGTGGTAGTTCTTAAAAAATACAATTTAGGGTCTCATCCTCACTAAATAGTGGATGGAGGTCCTTAATAATTTTACGTAGAAGTTCAAGGTCAGGATGATACGTGACTACTAAGGGTATTCTGTTGGTATTGGTCCTTTCCTTATACTGAAGTAGTTGCTCTCTAGGTACCTGTGTTGCACGTTTTATTACTCTGTCAATTTCTCTGGAAGAGTGTCCCTGCTCCATAAAGGTGTTTTTCAGCATAGCCAAATGTGTATCTCTGTCTTCCTCATTTGAACAGATACGGTAATACTGAAGTGCTTGACTGTACATGACATATTTTTTGTGTGGCTCGGGTGATTACTATTCCTGTGTAAGTACCTCTGTCTGTCTGTTGGCTTTCTGTAAATACATGTATTTATAAAATGGTAAGGGAAAATCCTGAAATCTGATTGGCTGTTGTTCATGTAGCAATTATGTTCCACGCATGGAAAATAAAAAGTGCTGCTAAATGTGCACTGATCACCACTGGAATCATTAAGCTAATAGAATGTTAAGAATTCAACTGGCAGCCATGGTTTTTTGCCCTGTAACTGTAAGCATCACATTTATAACTGGTGGCAGAATATTCCAGGGAAAGCTTTATGGTTGGGTGGATGTTATTAAGTTCCTGATGAAAATCCTTAAGTGCGTCAGTGCCCTCTGTCCAAATTATAAACAAATCATCAGTGTAACGGAAATAAGCGAGTGGTTTGTGTGTACAGTACCTTAAGAAGTCCTCCTCCAAATTTTCCTTAAAGAGATTAGCATACTGTGGAGCCATCCTGGTGCCCTTTGTTGTTCCCAAAGTTTGAACATAATGTTTCCCATTGAAGCTGAAGTTGTTATGTGTCAGAATGAATTCAATAAGTTTCCCTACCACTTCAGGGTTGATGTTTTGGTCTAATCCTTTCTCATCTAGGTATTTAAGGTAGGCTGAAATGCCATCCGTGTGTGGAATATTAGTGTAGAGGGATGTAACATCCATTTTTAGATGCATGCACTCATTTTCTAAGGTGTCCTTGAGAAATGTAGTTTTTTATTTGGCAATAATACTGACAATTGACATTATCTTGTAAAAAATATTGTTACATCACTGTAGGTCTTAATTTTTTTATGGAGTGTGTTAACTGGTTGAGAGTATAGTTTAGAAAATGACTTCAGATAGATGTAATACTGTATGAATGTTTTAAACAGTTGTTCATACAAGGGACATTTCCCTCTTATTTCTATACGTAAAACTTCTGTTGTAAAGTTTTTTATCATACAATACTATTTAAGTTTAACGTGGACGTTTGTGGTATTAAATCTAAAGATCTTGCTTTTAATTATGAATGTATTCACATAACACACTCATTCATTAATAATTTCAGTTGGAGGGATTATCTACTTGAGTGTTCAATTTATCTACTTTTGCAGTTATTTGACCTTGGAAGGTTTTTCAGCAGTAGCAGACTAGTAGAATGTATTTCATTCCATTCCATTGAAGTCTGTAATTTTTCAAAATAGGTACTGTAAACCAATGAGAACTTTTTCTGGGTTTTTTATGTATGATCTGGGTGTTAATAGAATGTGATTCTCTAAACAACTGGCGTAAGTCTCCAAGGAAGGACTTGGTTGGTCCGAAAGCTTAGACATTGTTTTCTTTTTGTAACATCTATGTTGGCCCAATAAAAGGTATCAAACCATTTGCTTCTGGATCTATCCTCTGGGAAGGATGATAACTGTGGCATGTTTCCAGGCCATAGGGACAGATGAAAAGGAGAAGGAAAGGTTCAGAAGTGAGGTAAGAGGGATGGCAACAGCAGGGGCAGATAGGAAGAGGCATTTTGAATCTAGACCATCAGGGGAGGACCCAGAAGAGGGGCTCAAGGTGAGAAGGGCCTTGAGGGTGTTGGAGGGGGGATACTGGAAAAGGAGAAAGGGGGTGAGGGGTGCAGTGGTCAGTAGAGTCAAGTGATAGTGGTGTGGGAGGGGAGAGAGCTAAGAAGATCGGAAGCACAAGAGGTAAAGTAGGAGTTAAATCTGGAGGCAACTTCTAAAGGGTCTGATAAGACTGCATCATTGTCTTGGAGAAAGGGGACAGGGAAATGGGTGGGAGGGGAGAAGAGGGATTGCACCACTTTCCAAAATTTAGACGGGTGGTTCAGGTTGGTGTTGAAGGTGTATTAGAAATATTCAGCACGTGCATATCTTATGGTACAGGTGCAAGGGTTGCGGAGGGTATGATAGCACTGGAAATCAATTGGGGAGCCTGATGATTTATAAGTTTTCCAGTCTTGGTTGCGAGCCCGGATACATGCTAAGAATTCGGGGGTGATCATGGGGATATGGTTATCTCTCACTCTGAACTGCTTAAGAGGGGGGTGAACTTATTCCAGATGGTTGTGAATTTGGTATGAAAGAACTCCCAAGCTGAGACAATGGAGGATGCAGAACCCTGTTGGATTATTTCAAACAAAAGGATTAGCCTGCAGTGATCCGAATTGTTTGGTGAGCATTATTTTAACTCATGTAAAGTTGTAGGAGCTAGTAGCAGCTCACAATTAAATGTACCTTTTCTCTGTGATTTAAAACTGATTTTAGATTTGCTGTTTTACTGCACTGTTAAGCCCTGCATGAACTGCCTAGTCGCCATGTGCATATTTAACAGAAAGCAGATATTAATTTTAAAACAGGATTTTTATCTTTAACTTTCTGTCCCACTGTAGTGCACTACTTTAAAGGATTTTAAGTGTTAGTGTTTTAACTATATTTAACTGGTGCTCCACTTACTGAAAGTACAGCTCAGTCTCCCTCCTCTGAGCACAGCTTCCTCCCCCACCCCTGCTCCCTCCTCCGCTGCTCAATTTAAACTTAATCTTTTACTCTCCTTTACTAATCCCATTGTCCTCTCTTCTTCCTCCTCACAGCACCTGCAGCTGTTGCCACTTAAGGAGTTCCCTGCCCACCTGCCCCGCCAGCAATCCGGTATGTGCATCCTTGGACTGCTATGAATGGTGCGCCCAGCTATTGTTCTGTCACGCCGCATGGTGGCTCTCCGCCCGCTCCCCACCCTTGGCTAGCTCTAGATTTATAGGGTCTTGTAGTCAATGTGATTATGAGATCATATAATTACGAGGTATTTTTTTTTCTATCTCCCTAAAAACTCATTAGCTCCTTCTCAATTATCACCACTAGGTGTCACTAAATACATAGTCATCTCAACTAACGTAAATAAAACCATCACTCCAAATTCAATCTGTGCTTCAGTACCCTATGTAGGCTGACTAGACTATTCTGCTTCAGCAGCACATGCTTAACCACTAATGCCTCCACATGATGTTATTACAGACTCTGGATTTCTCACCCTTCTGGCAGGCTTACTGTACAAGAAGGGACTCCCACCCCTTTTTCTTCCCCGAAGCAAATAAACCACTATCCAGACATGCTTCCCATAACCGCCATAACTCTGGTGCTTGAACTCCTCCTATCCCTCTACCTGGCAGACTCACTGCCACTAACCAGTGCCCATCCTACGCGCCATACCCCACCCACTCCCAATGATTTGTACTTCTCCAATTTAATGGCAGCTTCACAGAAACATCCTACCCTTCATGTCTAATATACTCCAAAATGAAGTTATCACACTTGCCTACCCATAAAAGGAGACACCCCTTGGTTGACCACACCTGCTTTAGCTCCCAAAAACTAACCTCCCTGTGGACATGTGTCCTGTACCTCTCCCTGTCCAGCGATGTGGAAACAAACCCAGTTCCTCTGTTCCACCCACCCTTGGATGGCCTCAAAGGTATTAAAACAGTTTGCCTAAACATTCGCAGCATTATAGCAAACATGACCAACCTTGAAGCCTGGACAGCACACTACTCTCCTGACATACTCAGGATCTCCAAATCTTGGCTCAAGCCCTCCACCCCTGATGCTCTTTGTAACTTCACAAACTACTCCTTCCTCCGGCTCAACTGCCCCTCCCCCAAGTGTGGAGGTGGCCTCCTCATATACTTTAGGTCACACCTCAACCTGTCCTTGTCCTTCACCCTACCAGCAATGCCTTGGCCTGTGAGTTCCTACATGTCACTCTCACAACTAGGCATGCCAAAAAATTACATATTGTATGCTTATACAACCTACCAAAAGGTGGCACCACAGGACTAGCTGCTCTCATCAACTCCATCCTACCCAGCATTGGCCAGCACAACACAATTGTTATGGGTGATCTCAATCTTGATTGGCTCAGTCCCAAACAGAGTTCATACAAAGTGCTCATAACTAAAGCCTGCCTATCCCAAATCATCTCTGATCCAATGCGCTCCTCCCCAAGAGGCACATCCTACACCTTGTTAGACCGGATGCTCACCAATCATCCAGACATGATCATTAAGTCTGGCTCTCTGCCAGACTCAGTCAGCAACCACTCCCCCACCTACTGCCTTTGGAAAGCCCATATCCCAAAAATTTCTCCCAGAGTCCTCACCTTCAGGAACCTTGCCAACCTTGATCCCGCCACGCTCACAGCTGAGCTCCAGCTCATAGACTGGTCTCCCCTCCTAGCCACCTCCAATGTGAACACTGCCCTAGAAATTCTCCAATTACACATCTCCAATCTACAAGATAGACTATTCCCAGTCACTAGAAGGAGAGTTAGGGGCTCTGCCATCCCTTGGCTCCACAGCAACCTCCTCTCCCTCCCTAAAGAAAGAGATAGTCTCTGGCAATCCTACAAGGCATATTCTGATCCCCAGGATTGGGAAAAATACTGTGCTCTGCATAATCGATGCAAAAGAGACACCTGGCAAGCCAAGAGCTCCTTCTGCAAAGCAAAGCTCACTGCCTCCACTGGCAATCATAGCAGTTTCTAGGGTCACTTGAAAGGGCTCCTGGGTGCTCCTTTCTGATCTTCAACTATTGATATAATCATAAACGGATCGCACTGTAACATCCCCCTTACTATAGCCAATGCCTTCAATGTCCACTTCACCGATCTCTCCCACTTCCCATCTCTGTCCCCCCATCCAAGACCCTAACCTCCCCACAACCCACCCTCCTTTCTACCTGAAGGTGGTCTCAAGGCATGAGGTCCTGCATCTCCTTAAATCCCTTCCACTGAATGCTGCACCTGGCCCTGATGGGATTGAGACCAAGATCTTTAAAGCTGGGGCCCAGCACCTCACCGTACCCATCACCCACATCTACAATCTATCCCTCACCTCCGGCATAGTCTCTTCTCTCTGGAAAGTAGCCAAGGTTGTCCCAGTCCCTAAAAAAGGGGTCTCAAATAGCATATCCCAATATCATCCCATTGCTCTACTGCCCTTACTAGGCAAGCTCCTCAAAAAAATAGTCACCTCCCAACTTACAGACTATCTACACTCCTATTACCTGCTCACCTCTTGCCAGCATGGCTTCCGCAAGGGCTGCAGCACATCAACTGCACTCATTAATTTCTCCAATGACGTCAAAATCGCCATGGATCAGGGCTCACTCATGGGGGCCATTTTCATAGACCTATCCAAGGCCTTCGACCTCATGGACCACTCCCTTCCCACTTATAAATTAGCTGCCATGGGCGTATGCCCCCACGCCACCTCTTGGTTCACAAACTACCTGTCTGAATGAAGACAGTTTGTCAAATTCGGCTCAGATTCCACCCACAAACTGCCCATCACCCAGGGTGTCCTCCAGGGGTCTGTCCTCAGCACACTCTTTTTCCATTTTCATAAATCATCTCCCTACCATCACCACCTCTTCCTCTATCATAATGTATGCAGATGACATAACCCTCTATCAAAGCACCCAACACATGAACTCATAGCTAAATAAAGACTTCTCTCTCATACAGCAATGGCTCATTGAAAACAACCTGTTTCTTAATGACACAAAATCCCAAGTGATGTTATTTGGATCCCAGATCCATCAAGCTTCCTGCCTTCTCCCCCTAGATATCAGATGCATCGATGGCTTCCCTCTCTCCTCAGTCCAAGAATTCAAATACCTAGGCATCACCCTAGACCCTAGCCTAGATTTCCACCTCCATGTCACAAACCAATGTAAAGCCACCAAGACTCATATTGGAATGGTCTGCCGCCTTAAGCATCTTTTCACACCCCTTGCACGGAAGACCATTGCCTAGGGCTTATTCCTCCCCTGCCTTCAGTATGGGTCCCTACTCATCTCCAATGCCCCCTCGGGTTCCCTGCACAAGTGGGATGTCACTTATAACAACGTTTGCCGCTTTGCCCTCTCACCCCCTCGCCTCACTCACCACTGCTCACTCTACAACTCTCTAGGATGGCTATCCCCCTCTGCATCAAGATCTTTCACTCTAGGCTGCTTCATACATAAGCAACTTCAGTCCCCCTCTTCTGCTATTGCCATCCCATCCCACCCCCTCCAAGCGCCAATGCTGCCTACTCCCTCAGATCTCACAATCCCACCCAACTTGCCACGCCCACGTCTGCTACCAAAATGGGTGAACAGGCCTCATCTTTCACGCTGATACACTGGAACGCTCTTACTCAATCAATACACGGCTCCACCTCCACACTATCTTTCAAATCGGCTCTTAAAGCCCATCTGTCTCAATCCATGACCTGCAAGTGCTTCCAACTCCCATGATCCCTAGCCTCCCAAATCCAAACTACTGCCCACACACCTGATTTCTATCACACAGCTCTATGGTCCCCAACCCTATGTCTCAATACAGATGATGCTCTACTAATCGCCATACAGCCACTAATACCCTGTTGATTGACTGTAATTCAAGTTAACTCCAGCCATTGCACTTATCTACGGTATATGTAATCCAGAACAACCAGGCTATTCACCTACAGACACTCACTTCCCTACAGCATTACCCTACTGCCTGAAAGAATAGTCCGGATATGCATGCTTACAATCTGGGTGTCCCCAAATATCCACCCTGTACTACTCAGTGTAAACCACTGTCTCTAAGGTCTCTCCTTACAGCTGTTGTATAACTGTTTGCATAAATCAGAGCTATCTGTATAATCACATTTTCTGGGTGTCCTGTCAATTCAGCCTGGTAAATTCAGCCCGAGTCAATTCAGCTCCTATGTCAGTTCCGCTCCTATGTCAATTCAGCCCCACACCACTTCATCCCGATGTCAATTCAGCCCCATGTCAATTCAGCCCCATGTCAATTCAGCCCTTATGTAAATTCAGCTCCTTTTGGTTCTGCACCAAAATAAACATAACTAACAACATATGTAAACATATTTAAGCTTTACTGAAAGCTTTAAAACATATTTTTTGCAATTAAGTACACTTCATTGAAAATGTTAATTTGCACATACAGTACACAAAGCAAACACTAATCACATACACCAGGCAGAAAAACAAAAGAACAGAACACAAATAAGCCTAAACATAACCTTCTAACCTATACAACACCCAAACCACCCCAACTAACCCACCCCGACCCTCATGTGCACATTCTAACAGCTCCAGGTGTGAATACTAGAATGGACAGTGACTAAGGATATAACTGCCATTTGGGTTGGGTTTTTTGCTTAATGGTGGGAAGGGTGGAGTACTCTCCCAACAAACAAATGTCCTCAGTAAAAAAAGGAGGAAAGGCTGAGGAGTGGAGCATTAAAACATTCTGAGAGAATTGTAAGCATCCATCCTCATATGATCACTGGTGCAGACCCCGCACCATTTTTGTTTTATTTTTATTTATTTAGCTTTTGTTTACCGGGTAAGTACACTAGACAAGTAATATGCCTATTTTCAGGAACGACCCGGGAGAGCACAAACATACAGGATACATACAAGGCATCATGGGAGGAACAGCATAATACAGGAAAAAAAAGCAATTACAACAACAATTGTAGAAAGGCAGATGCACAGGCAACACGTTACACAACTTATTAATAAACATAGATAGACATTAGTGAATTGCAGAGTATTCATTTCATTACAGAGGCTAAGAGCAGTCACACATTGATGATTGTTTTAAGTGGGACCACAGGGAGGTGCGAAGGTCCCATGGGAGGAGCAGTGGACATGATCAGGAAGAGTTCCAGAGTCTGGGCACGTACGAAGCAAAGTCACGACCCCCATAAGGGTCCGGGTAGGGGGGACTTTAAGCAACACAGAGGTCTGGGAACTAAGCTGGTAGGGGATGGTGTCCGTTTTTGGGAGGAGATGCGCCAGTCCCAATGGGGTACCAGTAGCAAGCACTTTCTTGGTGAAGTTTCCTATCCCAAAGTTCAAGTATTCAACTGGGGGGAGCCAGCAGAGTTTGCCATAGAGCTCACAGCGATGGGTGAGTTTGGGGGCAGCTAATGCAAACCGACAGATATCATTATATGCCATGTTCCACCGAACAAGATGAATTTGGGGTGACCTAGCAAATAGGTGGAATCCATAACTGAGGGAGGGGAGAAGCACTCCTCTCGCAAGTGCAAGTCTAGCCCACGGGGTTAGATTGTATTTGGCCCTGTAGGCCAGGCCAAGCTTGCACCTTGTGGCTCTACAGATGTTGAGGATATGACTTCCCATGTCAAGTTGTGGGTCAAGAGTGACCCCAAGATATTTGATTGTTCTCACTGTTGGCAACAGGGGGCCATCATCACAAGTTATGTTGAGCAAAGCTGATGAGGCTTTGATCTTGGCCGTGGAACCAAAGAGCATGGCCTGTGTTTTGTTTAGGTTCAACACCAGTCTATGGTTGGTAATCCAGGCCAGGACTCTGCTGAAATCTTCAGTCAGGCACTGGTTAAGGTCAGCTGCATCACGAGAATGGGCTACTAGCACCAGGTCATCTGCATATAGAGTGACTTGGCAATGTGAGGTCACCAGCGGCAGTTGATTAATAAAAAGCGAGAATAGGAGAGGACCTAGTACTGATCCCTGGGGGACTCCCATAGTCACTGCCCTGGGCTCCGAAAGGACCTTGTTGAAGCAGGTGCGCTGCTTTCTGCCCTTCAGGTAGCCCATCAACCAGCTCATGGCATGAGGAGAGAGCCCAAGAGCCCATAGCTGCTCCCCCAGTAGGTCATGATTGACAAGGTCAAAAGCTTTTGACAAGTCAATAAATATAGCACCTGATAGTTTGCCCTGGTCCATGGCAGATCTAATGCTTGAGGTTACAGTAATCAGGGCAGTAGAGGTACTATGTCCCTTTTGAAAACCATGCTGGGCCCTGGAAAGCAGCTTGTGAGTATGCAAGTACTCCGAGAGTTGCTCAGCCACCACCTTTTCCAGGAGTTTGCCAAGGGATGGGAGAATAGCAATAGGACGATAGTTGTCGGGAAGTTTGGGATTGCCCTGCTTCAGAACAGGGACTATCCTTGCCTCCTTCCAGATATCAGGGATTATCCCCGAACTGAGGGATAGATTAAAGACGTGGGCAACCGGAGAGGCAATGTACGCAGCTCCTAGCTTGAGAAGCCTAGGTTCCAGGTTGTCAAGACCTGAACTGGAGTGCTGGGAGAGGGCAGCCAGGTGGTTCTGAACATCCAGGACTGATACTGCCCTGAGATTAAACACTCTCCGAGGAGGATGTTCACCCTGATTTGAAAGGGAAGGGATAATAAACGAGCTACCCCCATCAGTCGTGAAATGAGAGGTAAGGGCCAAAAGGTCAGAGAAGTGAAGATTGAGATGGTTGGCTATAGTATGTGGATTGTTACACGAGACTCCATCAATAACCATATCCATGACACCCGAGTGAGAGGGCCCACTGATGAGGGATTTAATGTTCCTCCAGAACCTCCTAGGGTCTCTGGCAGAGCTAAGTAGCACAGACTTACAGAAGTCGCTTTTAGCTACCCTAATAGCCTTTTGACACTGGTTCCTGAGTTGCCGATATCTCAGGAGATTAGAGGGATCACTGGATCCCCTGGTACGGGCCCAGCATTTGTCTCACTCACGCATCTGGGCTAGAAGATTACCATTCAGCCAGAAGGTTGCAGTTCCTCTCACCCTCCGGGTGACCCTAGGGGCATGTCTATCTTGGAGATCACCAAAGGTATCAATGAAGCAGGAGGTTGCCACTGAGGGGTCAGAGGCTTCTAGCACCCTGGTCCAGTCAGTACATCTTAAGTCCTCCAGGAACCCCTCAGAGTCAAAACTGGAGTAGTTTCTGACATGTATGATTTTATGTGGGATTCTGGGGAAGGGAATTTTCCAGACTCAGTACACCGGGGAGTGGTCAGATATGGAGTCGGATAGCGTGCCTGATGATGCAGTCCTCTCCGGCCGGTTAGACAGGATCCAATCCAGCAGGGAGCTTGAGAAGCCATTAGCAGCCTGTCTCGTCGGGTCATGGATTAGTTGGTTTAGGGATAGGCTATCAAGTTGAGTTTCACATTTCCTAATATTGCCACCCTCCCAGTTTATGTTGATATCACCCATAATAATGAGTTTGTTGTTCCCTATACTAGGCCTGACTGCATCCAGGAGATAGGTAAGTCCTGTTAGACCTCCCCTAGGAGGGTTATAGGCACACACCAGATGCAGCTTCTTAGTATCCCCTAACAGCAGAAGCACATGGAGAAACTCACATGGAGGATGTTCAGGTTTACACTGAGTCACCAGGGAGATTTTCAGGTGGGTTCTGTAGTAGATAAGGGTGCCACCCCTTCCTACCCCCAGGCCTGTCAAGACGGATGAACTCATATCCTTTTAGGAAGCAGGCAGAGTCAGGAATTGAGGGTTTGAGCCAAGTCTCAGTTACCCCTAGGATGTCTGGTTTATATAGCTCAACCCACGCTGAGAGCTCATCTCGATTAGGAAGCAAGCTCCTAATATTCATATGCACTATTTTTAGTCCCTTACTCACACTCCAAGTTGCAGGAATATTAGTGGACAGCTTAGGGGGGTCCAGAGTTGAGCTCAATATCTCCGGCCATGAGAAGTGCAAGGAGGAAGAGCCAGGGGAGGTACTGCCTTAAGAACGGTCGACCACCAGGACAGTAAATGCCTTGGAGTTTCTTGACCCTAACCGTGCATATAAGGCACCTAGTGTCTAGACTAAGGATAGAACAGTATTGCATTACCTTGGTTGCAAGCAGGTTGGAAAAGGAGAAGTCAGTGTCATCATGGGGGGAGGGCCACTGCCCTGGGACTTTCAGTAGAATTGGAGGAGAGGTAGCACATTGAAGGAGGACCAGCCCCAGGGCCAGCACCACAAGCAGAGGGGTCGTAAGGTCGACCAGCGGCCTACCCCCTGAGCACTGCAGTAGTAGCTTCCACACCTTCCATAGAAAAGGACAGGAGTAACCACACCCCTCTGATTGGAGGCAACTGGAGACAAGAAAGGGAGCAAGCCCAGGACTCCCCGCCAGGTATGGCACTGAAGGAGATGATATCCTCACAACATACAATTTCACAGTTCAGCAAGACTACCAGCTGGCAAAGGCCTGAGTACAGTCAATAATCCAGGACTGTGTTCCCCTAGGTTAGAAAGAGCCAGTCCAGCCACGGCAACTGAGGTAGCCCGGGTAACCAGTGGTAAGGAAAAAATGGGAACAGCCCTAACCAGGGGTAAGGAAAAATGGGAACAGCCCTAAGCCCTAGGAGTCAAGTCCAGGCATTAACAAATAAGGCAATCAGGACAGGCAGAGGTATTAAAATGACCCTATGCCGCCCACAGGCAGAGGTATTGATATGACCCTATGCCGCCCACCAACTCAAGGAGCTGTAGGCATTAGACATTTGGAGACATGATCTACAGCTTTGAACCACCCCGAAAGAGACACTCTCAGCCAGGGCTATACAACAACAACCTGGGTAAAGATACTTGCCAAAAAATACACCTGAAATAATCCTGTATTCAGCATTAAGCAATAGGGATTGACCAGCAGAAAAGTAGACTTATAATTGACTATGATTCAGTGTATACACAGGAAATAGAATAATAATGGTCCATAAATCAGATTAGACAACAGTACTGTCCCACAGAATTAGAGAACACAGTGATCACATAACATGACATCCAATAATCAGGGAGGAGAATGTCAAAGAGACAGATCGCTTGCCAAATCCAGTACACAGGGAGGAAATTTATACAGGGGACACCCCTTCGTTTGACAGGGCAGAACCTCCCCTCCTGTCTGACAGGGTAATAAGACAAAATAGGCGAGGCCACCAGCCTGCATAAATACTCACCCCCAAAACAGGGAGGCTGGGTGGGCTCACTAAAAGTTATTTCAGCAACTTCGGGTTCTCTCCTGCACCTGGGCAGGGCCACGATCTTGGAGAGCCGTCCAATTCCAGCCGAGGAGGCCCGCCGGAGCTCCCAGCACACAGCACTCCACTCGGCAACCGAAAACCCTTCTTTGGCCGCTGGGGGGCCCTCGGAATAGGTCGCCCTCGCCTCCCCTCCTCTCGTCGGTAGTTACTGTGTCTGTGGGTGATTGGGACAGCGTTCCCACTTAAGGACTCAGAGGGAAAATGTCACCACTGCCAGAGTCCAATGGGAGGCAGTGCAGTTTCGGCGGCAAAGACGACCAGGAGACAAGGCAGGGTTGTATCCTCTGGACTGCCTCTACTCTGTCTCTGTCTTTCCAGAGATGTGGTCTCCAGAGGTGGATACAGTACTCCAGATGAGGTCTCACCAGTGATTTATGCAGCAGTATCATCACCTCTTCTTTCTGCTTGTGATATAACCTCCCCCCTTATGCATCTTAGCATCACACTGGCTCTCCCCACAGCCTTGTCACACTGTTTGGCCACCTTTAGGTAGTCAGATATGGTTACACCCAGGTCTTTTTCCTGTTTGGTGGTTGTCAGTACCCCATCTTGTACTCCGCCCCTAGGCATCTGTGCCCTAAGTGCATGATTTTGCACTTCTTCACACTGAAACTTATTTGCTACAACCTTGACCATTTCTCAAGGTTTTTTTTTAAATCTTTAAAATCCCTATTCATTTTTTCCACCTGCCCCCCAGAAGTGTCTACCCAGGGGTCAGCCTTAACTTTTCTTTGCTTTAGCCAGCAGGACAAGTTGATTCAATTGCTCTAGCCCGCAGATGGTTGCACTAGCCCACAATTGTAATGTTACATTTTGATCACTTATGCAGAACAAAATGCAAGCCAAGAAAATCAGATTATTGCACATTTATCCTTCTCCCACATTGCTTCTGGCCTCAGCAGAAAGAAAGATTGCAATGCCATCACACACAGTGTGCTTCCCACCATTATTTTGTACCATAGCGTCCTCTCTTTCTCTCTTCCTTTCTCTGCAACTCCCTAAACCAGAGGATAGTACAGCAGCAAATGTTCAGTCATGTAGACCTAGCTCTGCACACACAATAGCTGGCATCATTATGCATCTCATTACACTCCTACCACCACCCACAGGGCAATGAACAGAGTCAGGCAGAAAAAGACACCCTCAGCCCCCAACCTGTGATCAACTGGATGCCGGCACTTCTGGAAGTTTTTGTACAGTGTCAAGTGAGCCAGGAGCACATCTAGAATTTCTTTGGGAGGGGCTACACAAACCTAAGGGGCTTGGGAAACAGAAAACTTTATGACATTTTTATTTGTAAAAGTATTGATTTTAATATGCTATGCCCCAACAGTAAAATATTTATTTTAAACATTCTCCTTTCATCAGGCCAGGGTAAACAGTACACAGGCATGATACTATACCATCCCTGTTTCTATATAGGATGAGCTATACACCCCAGGAATGCTTATTTTAACCTTTCAAATTATGTGTTTTATTAAGGTGTTTTGTACCATACATGCTCCAAAGCTTTGTTTTTAGGATGAAAGGACATGCTGAGTAGGATAAGGATGGGACTGTATGGGTGGGGGTGTGCTGGCATGGTCCATTTAGAAGAGCTGGAGACCCCTACACTTTCCGGTAATGGCAGCTACAAGTCTATGGATAGTCATTTCAGAGTATGGTCTGCAGTGGTGTCCAGGGAAAGTACAGAGTTTAGAGATTTGAAGGGGAGAAGGAGCAGCTATGGTGAGGCTAGGATAAAACCCACCACCTGCAGAGCAGACCCTGTATATTTCTTTGCATTTTACCACTTAAGTGTTGGATACAGACACACAAAAATGTAGGAAAATGTAGGGACAGTACAAATTGGAGAGATATGAAGGGGAGAGGGAGCAGCTATGGTGATTCTGGGATAAAACCCACCACCTGCAGAGCAGACCCTGTATGCCTGTTAGCCAGGGCCAGATTAAAGGACATGGGAGCCCTACTCCAAGCCATCCCTTGTGACTTTGTGGGCCCCCTCTATATCAAGAAATGCTCAAACTCCAGGGCTGGGAGGCCCCTATTGGCCCTGAGGTCATACGCCATGGCTTAATTGGCATAATGGTTAATCTGGTCCTGTTCTTAGCATTTTTTTTTTTGAGATTCTATTTTCTCCCCTCCTGGCTCCGGATCTTGCCACTCCTTCAGGCATCCTAGGTTCCCTACACCTCCTCCAACCTCCCCGGGAGTCCTTCCGCCTCATATCGCAGCCTACCTCGAGGTAGCTCGGTGTTATCCTTTTGCCGAGTGGGTCCCTCTCCTCCAAGGGAGAAGGCACCGGTGGGGTCACCCAGCACACTATTTTTCCTTTTTCGGCCTCTGGTGCTGCTGAGGCAAGGGCTGACCCCACAGGAAGTCTTCAGACATGTCTCAAACTGGATGCCGTCATCCGGCTAATCCGGAGCATTTTTTTCCGTGTTCTGGTGTTTTTGTCCCTCCTGTGCCACTACCTGCAGTGCCCCTGGTCTCCACCGGGGGCCACTACTGGAGCGAGTCATCCCACCCTAGGAGAGGAGAGGAAAGCAGTCCTCCAGATGCTCGATCCTGTTCTTCCCCTGCACCAGCTCCCAAGCGCCCAGGGTGTTCAGACCGAACCCGGGTCGCCGCCGTGGTTCGAGGTGTGGCATCCAGCGCCTCAGCCCTCTGCGCCACCAGGTCGGCTTTAGCATTTTTTTTATGAAATGTTGGCTACAGACACTCAAAATGTGGGAAATGAGGGGCACTGGTCTTAATAATGTGGGACAAATTGTCAGATAGAGACACATTCAGAAAACTTGGAGCTAGTGACTTAACAGCTTCTACCCTTGATCACTCCCCGAACACCTGCTGAAAGTTCTAACAGTGGAATGATAATAACTCACATTGAGCCCTGCTGTGAAGCCATGCTGTTTGGGGTAGAGTTTTCCAGTTTGTTTTGGGTAATCAACTATTCTCTCCTATAGTAATGTCCCCCTTGTTACTGGTGTCTAGCATGGTCCTTGAGATTCTTTTCTGTACAAAATGCTACCTTCCTGTACCTTATTGATACTAGACAGACTTTCAGAGCACACCACTAAAAGAAAAAAAGACCTTCTTTAACCATTTTTTAATGCACCAAACATGTGTGCATACCCTTATATACTGGATATCACCTCCGCGCAGCAAATGGAATACCACGAACACCATTACAGTGACAAAGACGGCAGATTGCTGTAATGGTGCGTGGTACTCCTGACACTGCCGTCTCCAGGAATATCGCCCCTTCCCTGAATCAACTCTGACCCGGAGCTGATAATCTAAAATGAGGAGGGTGTGCAGGGGATGAAGCCCCCGGCAAAAAAACACTTCAGTTCCCCAACAGCACAATGCCGACTGTCTGCATTGTGCTGTCGCTGTGCTGACAGTTGACACATTTTGTGTCGCTGTGGCGTGGTGGAACCATATTGGATTTACTGCTGGATATACTGTGTGTAATTTAAACAAGAAGCGTACTCAGTCTCATGATTTCATTATTTAATTATACAGGCAGAAGCAATCAGATGTCAACTTGGAAATGGCACTGGAGTATGCTAAGAGCAAAAGGGGAGAGACACGTTGCTGTACATGGGGTACTGCTGTCGAAAGGAGAAGTCACTTGGTGCCAAGACATGGAAGTGCTCAATTTATCACTATCCAGAATGCCCAGGATGAGCTCACACACTGAATGATGCAGTGGTACAATGTACCAACCATAACCACGCACCTGATGCTGCTGGCAATACTGTCAGACATGTTATTGACAAAATGAAGTTCACTGCAGCCACAACACATGAGACGACACAAACCATAATTTCTGGGGCCACTCATGGACTTTCAAATGCAGTTATAGCACGGCTGCCTGAGGAGCAGAGGATGAAAAGGATGGTACAGAGACACAGAGCAGCCATATCCGGTGCACCGCGTAATCCAGCAAGTTTGCAGGAGCTGGAAATCCCTATTACATACCATGTGACAAGTGCAGGAGATGCATTCCTCTTGTTTGACAGTGGACCTGGAAATGACAGAATCCTGTTATTTAGCACCAGTGCCAATCTACGCTTCCTCAGCATGTTACCCCACTGGTATGCTGACAACACCTTCAACGCTTCCCTACCACTCTTCGAGCAGCTGTATACCATTCATGGGGTTCATCACAACAATGTGCTGCCTGCTGTATATGAGCTGCTGCCAAATAAGACCAAGCAAACATACTTGTGATTTTTGCAAGAGCTGAAGAAGCTGCAACCAGACCTTAGCCCACAATCAATAACGACAGACTTTGAGACTGGTGCTGTGTCAGCACTCCAAGACACTTTTCCAGGGACAACAATGCGTGGCTGTTTTTTTCATTTCAGCAGCCAAAGTATCTTGCGGCAGGTACAGAACTGTGGACCTCAACAACAATATGGAGCTGATCCAGAGTGATCACTGAATGTAAGCATGCTGACTGCACTGGCATTCGTGCCTATACATGATGTAGTGAAAGCGTTCAAGGCTTTAATGGACAGTGCGTATTATGGTGAGCAAGAGGATTTGCTACATTCTATGACTGACTATTTTGAAGATGGATAGAAGACAAAGGTGATGACAGCCCAGATTTCTTCACAGCTAGTGGAACTGCTATGATACAACTCACCAAGGCTTCATAGGTTTCATAGGTATTATACAGTTTTATTCAGACCGAAGTCCTTTATAACGCACCAATATCAGTAGTACTCCAGTATGTTTTTTTTAATGAGGTGCACGTCTAATTTTGACTTAAAGCTGTACATACTACCACTGGCCACTACCTCCAGTGGAAGTTCATTCAAAATTTTCGTTACTGTCACAGAGAACCACTGCTTCCTTTTGATGGCTCTAAATCTCTGTACATCAAGTTGCAGGGGGTGTGCTCTAGTATTATAGAGAAGATTTCTGTATTCCAACCCCAGAAGTTCCCACAACTGTAAATCTGTAAGGGCTCTGTAAATCAAACACATGTTGCCCCTCAATCATCTGAATTCCAAGGAATACAGTCCCAGGATATTGAGTCTTGCTTGGTAGTCGAGTCCCTTTACCTCTTTAATCCTATGAGTTGCTCTTCTCTGAACTCTCTCCAGGGCGTTTATTTCTCCTCTACCACCCAGAGACCAAAGATGGACACAGTAGTCAATATGTAGTCTCACCAAGGATGTATAAAGAGGCAGTAATACATCCTTGCTCTTGCATTTAATATGTTTATACAGTGTAAAATACTACTAGATTTTTTAATGACTTGATTACACTGTGACTTGAAGCTAAGGTCATTACTTATCCTAATGCCCAGGTCTCTTTCATCCTCCACCTTGTTTAGTATCCACCCACCGAATGAGTAATTCATCTGACTATTATGTTTCCCAAAATGCATTACACTGCATTTATCAGTATGGAATGTTAATTTCTTGTCACATGCCCAGTTTTCCAGGTCATCCAAGGCTGCTTGGAGGGTGTCTGCTTCCTCTTGGCTAACCACATGTCCTATTCTAGTATCATTGGCAAATTTCGATATCCATACTCCTGTGGCGGTATTCATTGAAGCGGTGTAAATATTAAATAGACAGGGCCCCAATACGGAACCCTGCGGTACCCCACTGGTCACATCTGCCCAGCCTGAGCATGCCCTTTTTATGCTAACCTTTTGTTTTCTGTCCGAGAGCCAGGCTTCTATTCATCGGGTTATTTTGCCCTCTATACTGAGCTCAATTAAGGCATCAACACACTCTCCATGAGGTACTTTGTCAAATGCCTTCGAAAAGTCTAAAAAGATGACATCCACTGAATGTTTACCATCCAAGGCTTTACTAACCCTACCATAAAACTCAAGTAGTTTGGTCTGACAAGACCTGCCTTGAGTGAATCCATGCTGAGCGCAGTCAATATTATTTGTTAAGATAAGATGGTTGATTATATGGTCCTTTATGACGCCTTCCAGGATCTTGCCCAGTACTGCTGTCAAACTGATGGGCCTGTAATTTTCCACCTTATGCTTAGTGCCTTTTTTGTGAATGGGTACCACTACTGCCTGTCTCCAAGCCTCCAAGACTAGCCTTTCATCCAGTGATTTTTGATAGATGGCTGTGATTAGGTAAACCAAAAACTCTGCTAATTCTTTAATAATTCTGGGGTGTAACCCATCTGGTCCTTGGGACTTATTTTGATCTAGAC
Source organism: Neoceratodus forsteri (assembly GCA_016271365.2). NCBI lineage: Eukaryota > Metazoa > Chordata > Ceratodontiformes > Ceratodontidae > Neoceratodus > Neoceratodus forsteri. The sequence goes on along the minus strand of CM028131.1, from coordinate 1,217,212,072 downwards.
TCAGGAGTCTTTTAAAAACATCCTCACTGAGAGGGCACTGTGTTGAAGATGGCTGCTTGATTCTTCATCTCCCTGGATTCACCAAATATCATCATCCATCCTACAGATTCCAGACTTCCTACCTTCACCAACATCTGAGATCTTACTATATGTACATCGCAGAACAGCTCTGGTACAGTATTTTTATTGCCTCATAATTACTGAACGAGTTATCTACAGTTTTTCAATTTCTCTATTAAGGCCTACAATAATGGCAGACCATCTCCACATAACAGTTCTCTTAATAGAGTGGAGGCAATGTTTCAGCAACTAATAAGTGAAATCAATGTATTAAAAATTGCATCTCAACAAAATATCAATAATATGCAGGCACTTGATCAAAAATCAGCGCTACTGATGTTAAAGCATCTCAAAATGAAGATTCCATTAACACATTACAGGCTACCATCAGGGAGCAGGACAGAGTTATTAGGAACCTTCAGGACAAAATAGATGATATTGAAAATAGAAACAGACGTAACAACCTTAGATTTCTCGGATTTCCTGAAGGTGTTGAACTAGGAGACACCAGTGCTCTTCTAACTCATGTACTTCCTTCTTTGCTTAAATTACCAGCCGGCCAAGACCTAATCATCGAGAGATCTCACCGCACCTTAAATCTGAGGCCTGGACCCGACCAGAAACCCAGGCCCATCATTGCCAGATTTCTAAACCACGCACATACTGAACTGATTCTTCAAAAAGCGAGGCAATTAGGTGCACTTACTTGGCAAGAAAACAGAATCCTAATTTTCAGAGACTATTCTAAAGAATTATCTAACAAACGAAAAGCTTACAACCCCATTAAAACAATCCTTCATCAGCGTGGAATTAAGTTTGCACTGCGTTACCCTGCAACAATGCGCCTTTTTTTGAATGATTCTACCAGAGATTTCAGTACCCCAGAATCTCTCTCTGAATTTCTGAATTGGACACAGCCCGCACTTACATTGCCTTGTGATGCTAATGCAGCTCGTTCCTGCTCCAGCACAAGCACTTCGCAATTACAATGTCTTGCCCTTCCTGCTGAAACTGTCCTTCAGGTCCCTGAGAAATCTGCAGCCATCATATCTGCCACTGTAGCTCCTGCCAGAAGCTCTGCACGCATACAAGAAAAAAAAGCATCTGGTTCTTCTCTAAATAATAATACCTGCTGTTTAAATAATATTTCCACCTCTCCAGCTTCCCATGTGGAACGTCACATCAGTTTTTCTACTCCTCTTACCTTGTCTAACAAATTCTCCCCACTCCAAGAAGATCTGCTCCAAGAAGATCTGCACTCATCTATGGAGGATCTGAGACAGACTGTATCCAACCCCTTTACTCAAGACCAGAAGAAGCTCTCAATGGGTAATGACTCTCCCGATTCTTCCTGGGCTGATCTTGTGTCCAGCTCTCCCTTTAAATCATCTGAACCACCCAAAAAGAAAAGGAGAAGAAAATCGAAGAGCAAGGCTACCTGAGGCTTTTCCACTAAAAAAAAAAAAAAAATTGTAATAAATACTATGGCCCATAATTAGATGTGATATAGCAGTTTCTCACCAGAATCCTCCTCTTCACACCACCTCCTCGATTCCTTCAGTACATTTACATAAGTGCAGTCTCTACGCACCCAACAGGTTTGGAGCACTTAAATGCAGTAAATCACTATCGCTGCTGAGAAGCCTGTATCTGTCTGTGGGAGGTGAGCCAATTGACACTGGAGGTATTTAATCCATGTGGGAGTTACTCTCAATGTATTCAATGGAAAAAAAAATAAATGAGAGAAAGAATAAATATTACAATGTTTGTAAGATCTCTTTTAATTAATCCTTGTGTGGTGCCAGACATTAGTATATATAATTGCTATTTACACTCTAATTTTCATAAGCTTTGGCGCCACCATGTGGTCAGGCAGCATGCATACATATATAGAGTTCTGTATTTCATATCAGTGTGCCTTAACCCTACTATTATAGCATTTTTCCACATAAATCCTATCATTTGGAATGTGGAGGATGATTAGATAAATACTCTAAAATCATTTACTTATTTAATATTTATTTTGCATCACTTCTGGTATGTAGTGCATCAGGTGCATTCCATTATATCTCACAGATTTTGCACCAAAGTATGCTTCCAATTGTATTTCTATACATTGAGTTTTTCCGCCTTTTCACATTATTCTTCATCCCATTTTCTTCCAAATCATTGGAACTTATAAAAATGATTTCACAATACACTGATGCTCTATGAACCTATAGTATATACTGTATTCCCTAACCTAGCTTATGTGGATTAATACACATCGGGCATCCTTTTATCTGGCTCACACTGTTTCAGCATTATCTGTCATCATGTTGGTATACTTTATTTAATATTGGACTTATTGCTAGGTCCAAGCTAATTCATTATGTTTGGAATTTAACACTATTACATAATTATCCTTTTTTATTTGGTAGAATGATGTTTTGTTTTTTTCCAGGGTAATGCTTTAATTACCTCAGCACAAATCTCAATTACACTTCATTAATATACTGTTATATAAAGTTTAGTATCTTAAGATTATAGGGTAAACCGTATCTTGAGATTCACTAATTACTCTACGCCTAGTAGTGTAGAGTGAGAGTCTAGTATATTACCGACTCTTATTGCTCTGCATTTCATAAAAGTTTCAAATTAATATTCTTGTTACTGAGTTTATACTAACGTTTGTTGGTTCTAATGTTTAATTACTTGATATTCTTATCTCTATACTCTTCTCTAAGAGACAAAATGAATACAAATACTCAATCATCTCAAACCCATACAAGTTAAGGGCCCTGCATACATTTGTTTATTATATATATTTACCTTTGAATCTGTGACATCCTCCAAATTAATGGTATTGAGTCCCTCATTCCTATTTGTAACTAATTACCTTATATCCTAGTACCATGAGTGATCTAATCTTACATTCATGGAATGTCAAGGACTCAACTCGCCTTGTAAACGTAAGCAAGTACTTCCTATCTTAAAAAGCATAAAACACATATTGCTTTCTTACAAGAAACTAAACTTTATCAGAGGATGTCAACAGACTTAAAAGGGACTGGATCGGTCAAGTATATGTGTCATCTTCTCCATCCAAAAACATGGGGTTGCTATCTTAATACATAAATCTCTTAATTGGCCCCCATAAAATCATTAGAGACCGGATGGTAGGTGGATTATAACCTATTAAACACCACAGCAGGTCCGCTTATGTTTGTGAATGTATATGCACCCAACTTTGATTCACCATTTTCTTCCATAATCTATCCCAACAAATTATGATTAATAATAAAATAATTCACCTATTCTTATTGGTGGTGACTTTAACCTTTTCTAAGCATATTTAGACAAAGTAACTCATCACATGATGCCCACCCCGTAGTATTAATGCTCTATCAATGCTTATGAAGGATTTAGGTCTCTCTGACATTTGGAGACTACATCATCCCAGACAACGAGATTACACTTTTATTCCTCTTTACATAAATCATATAGTAGGATTGATTATTGGTTCTCTTCTCCCCTCATTACTGAAAAAATTATTGATACATTGATTCTCCCTATTGTTATATCTGATCATTCCCCTATCAGTTTGCATTTACTCTGGGGTCCACCTTCTTCTAAATCCCCATCTTGGCGTTTAGACCCACTTTTACTCAGAGACCCTGAATTCACTCCTTGGATTAAAACCCAGATTCAAGATTTTCTTTCTATTAACGATACTCCAGATATGTCTCAAGGTACTATCTGGGAAGCATTAAAAGCCACTATTAGAGGTAAAATTATTAGTTATGCAGCGCATAGAAAGAAATTAAGAGAACAACAATTAGCTAATTTAGAAAAATCCCTTAAAGAAAAAGAAACCCAATACTATAAATTAAATAAACCCAATCATAATTCACAGCTTCATCTGGAAATTCTACAATTAAGAATTAAAATTAACGAGTTGATATCCAGGAAAGCTGAACTTGCCCTTTTTAGGATTAAACACGGTTATTGGGAACAAGGGGATAAATGCAGAAAGTTGCTCTCTTACCAGCTAAAAACTCAACAGATGCAGAGACATATAGCAGGTCTAAAAGATCCATCAGGTCAGAGACACACACAGACAACCTTTCAATCAATCGTATTATGCAATCCTTTTACCATCAACTATACTCTCAACCTAATACTACAAATCCCAACCTAATACAACATTTTCTGGAAAAATTGAATCTACCCACCTATCCCTCAGGACAAAGCTGTGCTTGATAAACCAATCACTTTACAGGAAATCCAAACTGCTTTATCATCATTAAAAAGCGGTAAAGCACCTGGCAGTGATGGGTTCCCTACTGATTTTTATAAAACCCTATCTGACACTCTTTGTCCTGTATTAGTCAATGTATTCAAGAAGCAACCTTAATAAAAACTCCCATGCACAATGACCGAAGCCATCATAACAGTCTTACCAAAAAGACAAAGACCCTTTACTTCCTTCAAACTATAGACCGATCTCACTTCTTAATACTGATGGAAAAATCTTTTGCCAAATTATTAACTCTCCGCTTAGAATCTTTAATGACTAAACTCATCCATACTTCTCAATCAGGATTTATCAAAATAAAACAGTTCCGATCATCTTCGCTCATTACTCAATTTAATTCACAAAGCAAAAACTCTTAAAACCCCTGCAGCTGCAATAGCCATTGACTTTGAGAAAGCATTTGACTCTCTCAATTGGGAATATCTATATCAGGTGCTATATCATTTTGGCTTTACAAATAATTTTTGTGCTTGGATTCAATTATTGCATACCTCCCCTTCAGCTCGAGTTCTCACGAACTCTATTTTGTTCCCCTCTTTTTACTTAGCAAGAGGCACCAGACAAGGATGCCCCTTATCACCTTCATTGTTTATACTTGCCATGGAACCTCTTTCTGCGTCCCTACGTCAATCCGGTACAATTAAAGGCATTACTATTGGTAACTCTCACTATACTTCACTCTCATATGCAGATGATCTCCTTATTTTATAGAAAACCTCGAAAGTTCTTGGCAACCTTTAGTTAAACTACTGAATGACTTACCTCCACTCCAGACTAGCTTTAAACCTTAACAAATCCGAAACGCTACCACTGAATAACCTTTGTAGTCCCCTCATGAACAACTCATTAGGCTTTCGTTGGGCCCCCCAAGGTATATCTTATCTTGGCATTCGGATCACCCCGACATTGAATAAATTATGGGATGTTAATCTTTCCCCTCTATTAACCAGTATCCAAACAACACTTGATAGATGGAAGCTACTTAAACTTTCTTTTAAAGGTAAAATTTCTGCCATTAAAATGTCAATAACTCCTAAAATATTATACCTATTTTCCAATATCCCTTTGATACTTCCCTCTAGTTTTCTTACCAAAATAGACAAAATTATCGGCAGCTTCATTTGGGAAGGCAAAATACCTAGATTTAGTCGTAATAAACTTAGATCCCATTGGTCAAAGGTGGCTTTGGCCTTCCTTGGTTCAAGCCTACTTATGGGCTTTCCGTACATCTCAAACAATTAAATGGTTTAACAAACCCAACATCCAGTCTCCTTTATGGGTCAATATGGAAACATCCTTATGTCCTGGTAATGTGATGACTTGTTTCCTTTATAACACCCTTACCTCTTCTTTAAAGTCTCACCCTACCATAGCTGCTTCTATATTCTATTGGAAAATCATTCACAAGCATATTAAATCTAACCCCAAACCCTTAGCTTACACCCCCATCTGGGGTAACCACCATATATCTCTTGATAATCACCCCATTTTTTGTCGTACCTGGAAAAATAAGGGTATTCTCTTTTTGCAGGATATACTTGAACCCAAGTCATTAAAGTTAAAATCTTACACCGACCTCCGAGGCATATGGAATCTTCCCCATCAGGATTTTTGAAATATCTACAGCTTCATTACACATGCAACTCTTACCTCACACCCTTCTCTATCAATTCTCTGTATGATAAGCACATCTCTAAATGGATAAAAACAACATCCAATTTAAATAGCACTGTTTACAAAGATATTTGTGATATCCTTCCTGACTACTCTGTCAATGCTAAAAACAGATGGAGTACTTTGCTACAATATAATATCACCAATGCACAATGGTCCAGATGTTGGCTCTCCTGTCACAAATCTTTTAATGATAAACGCAGTTCCCTCATTCAAACCAAGATCCTTCATTTGTGGTACAGAACTCCTGTTGTATTACAAAAAATGGGTTTATTGAACAACAACAATTGCTGGCGCTGCATTCCCCAATGAGGATTTATTGCATATCTTATGGCACTGTCCTCATACAAAAGATTTGGCACTGTACTCACAGATTTGCAATGAAAGTGGTAGGTCAACCTTTTACCTAGACCCTAAACATTGCATTCTTGGTATTTTTAATCACCGTTCTTATAAAATTTCATATTCATGAGCAGAAGGTTAAATATACTCTTCCTTCAAGTTAAACGCACAATCCTCATGCATTGGAGATCCAACATAATCCCTACCTTCCGGTATCATTAACCAACTATTGCAATATGCCTCTCTGGACCGTATGACATATCTTGTCTGACCGACTCATGTTATATAACAATTGTTGGCAGGGCTTTTTAATTTTGGAATCAACTAAATCTTCCAACACCAATGTATGGACTTAATATATATGGATTTTCCCTTTTACTGATACATCATTGTAGTCTCGCCTTTTTCCCTTTTTATAGTTTCCTCTCTCTCTTAACTTTCTTATATATCTTTTCTTTCCTATACTCTGTTCTCAATCATTCTTTATTACTCCACAATCCTTTTACGAATGTACTTTTTTCCCTTTTGCAGCATCATATATAATTATGTAACATTTTAATATAAACCGTATCTAATCATACTATCCGCTTTAAGTTCACTACAAATGTCAAGTATATGCTAATTACATGACCTGTATTGTTTACTATATTTTAAACCAAAAGCTCCTTGTATTATTGTAGCAATGTTCTTATTATATGCTGCCTCAATTTCTTAAAAAAAAAAATCCTCACATTGTACTGTACTGTAAGAGGTTTGTCTGTATATATCTTATGAAAAATTAATAAAAAAGTTTAACTGCAGAAAAACATCCTCACTATTTATACTAATGCCTGTGTTAAGTGTCTGGTCCAGATGGTACATTCTAGGATATGTCTTATTATTAAAAACAGACTTAAAAAAATTATTATATTGTTCAGCCATTTCGAACTGATCTGTCACCATACTGCCATCCAGGCCATTGAGGGGTCCTATGGATTTACTTTCACCCCTCCTGTTATTAATATAAGTATAAAATTACTTATAATTGTCTTGGACCTTACGTGCTAGCATAAGCTCTTGTTTCTGTTTAGCATCCCTAGGACAAACAATGCCATTGAAGGATGGCATAACAGTTTTGTGAGCCTCCTAAGTGTTGATCACCCCACAATATGGAAACTTATCAATGCTATGAAAAAAAGAACTGAGCCTAACAGAGACTATACTGGAGTAGTACATTGCTGGATGTGCACCACAAGAACATAAGAAAGTGTACAAGAACTCTGCTGAAAGAATTCAGCACATTGTCACAGAATACCATGCAAGGGAAATAGTGGAGTACCTGAGAGGACTTGCACACAATTTCATGTTTTAACTTAATGGATGCTTACAATTCTCTCAATGGCTCCTATATACATAGGGGTGGGAATTACATGCTGGAGGTGCGTATCCCACCTGCGGAGCGCCGCACCTGCAGACAGGTGCACACTGGCGGCATGCACGACAGCCGGCTACCTGTTCCATGGCCCCATCCCCCAGGCACGCAGGTCCACGCAAGGTGGCTGCGGGCGGAGTCACGGACCCAGCTGGGCATGCAATTGGATGCCCAGCATGGGTCCTGCAGTGGATTCCTCACACAAGGGCTTGGGTCCGGGTGTGGGAATGCCTACCGCAGGCACTCAGACCCAAGTGGCATGTCCCATTCACCCATCGGACCCCTGCACTAGCCGCTCAGCAGGGCACCCTCCCGGCAGCACTTAGACAGATGACAGATGTGGAGGTGTGGGAGGGCTGTGTCACTGGCAGGTCCTGGCCGCAGCACTGGCAGGAGGGTACGGGGCAGCGGAGTCATCAGTGTCACGATGGGTTGGGGGGGTGCACTGGCCAGTAATGTGGGTCAGTAGGAGGTAGACATGGGGCAACTGTGGGGAGGGCAGCAGACCCACTGAATGAGGCAGGTGCTTCGCTGGGGGGGCATGTTGCTGAGACCGGCGGGTGCTGCCATGGATTGTGGCATGGAACACTGGACCATACAGGGACGGGGTGCACTGTGTTGGTGGCAGGGGGGGTTGCCAGCGCACAGACTGGGTGGCTGGGTGCACCACCTGAGGTGTGGCTCTGTGCTGTGCGGGCATTCGCCCAATCAGTTGATCCAGCCCTGCTTGTCTGCCTTGTGGGTTGAGGTGGCACAAAGGGCTGCTTCATGGTACTGCCACACCTGGCGAGTGGTTATTGTGGGTGTGCACAGTGGGTAATGGCAGAGTATCCCCTGGCGTAACCTGTGCTCTCCTCCGCCCCCCAGCGGGCAGCACTACATGCCTTAGTACATGGAGCGTAGTGTCAGACCACCCCCTGCCCACCCCCAGTGCGTTGCTTTCCATGCTGCTGGGGGATCGGGCATGTAGGTGCTGTGCGCCCCCCCCTTGGTGCATCCCATGCGGGGGCACTATGGGTGTGGAGTAGCTACGTACCACAGATGCACAGTGCATAGCCACTCCGCCCATTCATGCATAGGGGCCATAATGTTTTAATGCTCCACTCCTCAGCCTTTCCTCCTTTTTTTACAGAGGACATTTGTCTGTTGGGAGAGTACTCTGCCCTTCCCGCCATTAAGCAAATAACCCAAATGGCAGTTATATCATTAGTCACTGCCCATTCAAGTATTCACACCTGAAACTGCTGGAATGTGCACATGAGAGTGGGGGTGGGTTAGTCGGGGTGGTTTGGGTGTTGTGTGGGTTAGAAGGTTATGTTTAGGCTTTTTTGTGTTCTGTTCTTTTGTTTTTCTGTCTGGTGTATGTGATTGGTGTTTGCTTCGTGTACTGTATGTGCAAATTAACATTTTCAATAAAGTGTACTTAATTGCAAAAAAATATGTTTTAAAGCTTTCAATAAAACTTAAATATGTTTACATATGTTGTTAGTTATTTTGTTTTGGTTTTACTATAGCGCTACAACAGTGCTGATGCCGACATCCCCGATAGCGACAGACACAATGCCGAATGTCGGCATTGTACTGTTGGGAATGCCAGTGTGTTTTCTTTGGGGGGGGCTGTGCCCCCCGAACCCCCCACACCCCTTGATCTCTAGATATCCAACTCTGAGTCAGAGTTGTTTCGGGAAGGGGGTGCAACACTGGGAGATGCACCGCCAGTGTCTGCAGGGATCAGCACAGCTATCTGCCGATTTCGGGCGAAATCTGTCGCTGTGCTGGTCTTTACGGTTGCGATGTCGACCTCCGGCTGGCATACCTGTTTTTTCTAGTACAGAACCAAAAGGAGCTGAATTTACACAGGGCCTGAATTGACATAGGGGCTGAACTGACATAGGAGCTGAATTGGCATAGGAGCTGAATTGCCATGGGACTGAATTCACCGGGCTGAATTGACTCGGGCTGAATTTACCAGGCTGAATTGACAGGTGTTCATTTTCTGCACTTAACTATTGTAATGTACTGTTATTGCAATGCTGTGTTATCAGAACTGTAATCTCCCCTCATGGAAATGTTTATGTAAACTATTATTTGTTATTGTGATTGTGAAATGTAATCTCCCGGGTCGTACCTGAAAATAAGCACACTGCTGTCTAGCATACTCACCCAGTTACCAAAAAACAAATAAAATGGGGGACCAGTCAGCGGTTGGTAGGTCAGTAAGTACAGGGTTGAGGTCCAGGGATTTGTAGGAGCGAGTCACAATGTATCTCGGGGAGCTTTGGGGCGATGAATCTTGCGTACAATGTAGATTAGGTGGTGATCACTTATGGCATCAGGGTATAAACTGGCAGTGATAACATGGTGAGGGTGAGTACTGAGGGCCCAGTCGATGAGAGTGTGATTGAGGGTTTTATTGTTTAGGGTGGGTGGGGTCGGAAATTAGTTGAATCAGGTTGAGTGAGGATATGTCATTACGAGTTTTGGTATGTTGAGGGGATAATCAATTGAGATTAAAGTTGCCAAAGACATAGAGTTAACCTACAGAGGTATCGGACAGGATGGTGGCCGTGAGGGGATATGAAGAAGGGGGTATGCTAGGGCAACAATAAACTCCTGCTACAAAGATAGGAGAGGAGAAGGGGAGAGTAATTTTAATGATTAGACATTCATAAGCATTGGCAGAAGTGGATGCATGCACAAGGGAAAATTGCAGGGAAGAGGCTATGTACATGGCCACACCTCCACCACGACTGGCTCTGTCTTGGCGGACTAGGGAGTAGCCAGGTAGGGAGACAGAGCAGTCAGGGACCTTAGAGTTTAGCTAAGTTTCAGAGATGATAAAAATATCTAAGGATAGAGTTATAGTGAGGGGGAGCAGCAAGGCAATTTTTTGCTGCAAACTCCTAGGGCCCAGTTCTATGATGCATGTCGCAACTCACAGGCATACACAAGTTGCGACATGTGCTGCTACACCAGGGACCCTGTGCCCTATTCCAAGACAGGCAGGGTCCCCAGCACTTACGTCCTGTGACTTGCGGCAGCCGCAGGGTTGTGACACGAGAATGGTGCAACAGACCTGGGTACCGCAAGCTGCCAACTACAATGAACAGCCCCCAAACTCCCCCAGCCATGGAAAAAGCCCATGAGCCCCCATGGGCCATGGGGGGATGGCAGTGTGGCAGAGGTGCAAGGGTGGTGCCGGAGAAAACGGACTTGAGTGCCAGCGGGTGGCACCCTGGAATTGTGGGGGGAGGCATCTATGTGATGGAGGGAGTCCGTTATGCACGTCTGTGTGCATGTTGCAGCACTGCGGGGGGGGGGCAACTGCCAATTGGCATAGATGGATGCCCTTTAGACCAGCTAACTGTTGGTCTAACCCTGCAGTGCCGTAGTGTGTCTCGAAATCGTGTAAGTGGGTTACGCAGCCGTCCTTTCTGAATAGGGCACAGTTGCTGCCATAAACCCCCCCTTCCACTGTGCCATAGGGGCTGCATCCAGTGGAAGGCCCCTTGGATGCAGGCCACCTGTGCCATGGCACAGGCTACCTCTTGGAATCGGAACTGGCATAATGCATGTTGCAAGGTGCGACTTGCACCATTGGGTTTGGCACAAGTCACCTTGCGACATGTGTAATCCATTTTAGAATTGGGCCCCCAGTATTTAGATGGGCAATTTTAAGTCCATGTGGCAGTTGGGAAGGGCAGTGGGGTATAGGGCCTGGGTTTGGGTCGACATCACCTGCTATTAGTAGCGGGATAGCAAGTAGTAGCTTGGTAGAAACAGAGAGTCACCTTTGAGGGGCAGGGGGGAGGGGCAGCAGATGGAGGGGTGAGAGGAGTAGCTAATGAAGGAGAATTTGGGATAGAGGGATATAGAGGGGAGGTAAGAAGGGGGAGAACAGACGGTCCTATAAATCAAGTATTATGGGACTGGGAGGAGGACGTAGAAGGTGGAGGTGAAGGGGGAATGAGGGTTAGGAGGAGGGAAGGAGACAAGGGGTGGGGATGCAGGTTGAGGAGGTAATGGGCAGAGGGAAGGAGGAAGCGAGGAAATGGAGACGAGAAATGAGAGGACCAAAACAGCTAACACTGCGGAAGCTAGGTCAGTGCAAATAGGGTAAATGTGTAGGATAGTCATGTGGGAGAGGAGTAAGATAAGATGGACTAGAGCAGGGTGTAGAAGGTATGTGATAAATGACAGACACAGACGGTAATATTTAGTGCATAAAAACACAATAAATGTGTTAATTTATTTGCAAAAACTTTGCAAAAACAAAACAACAAAATATATATATATTTACAGAAAGAAAATTGTGGGTGTTAGTGCATCACACTATTTCAGCACATCAGGAAATACTTCTTCTTGAGACTCCTGTCTTTCTTCTGTATATTCAATATCCAATAATTAATTCTCAACAATACAGTGTGTAAGCTCTCACACTAGCTCCTTCTCCCTTGCTGGTCAGAAGATACTAACCCACACACACTTCCTTAGCCCCCTGGTGGCAGGTTTTATAGGAATTCCCATGGTAACATCACAATCAGGGGATCTCCCACTTAACATAAAATAGACCTTTATGTGGTCCTATCTAAGGCTATCTAGGATACTCTTTATACAAACAAACAAGACAGGCATTCATGTTATATTCCTTCTGTGAATATATCCTAAAATATCAGTTTTAGATCATCCAAACCTTAATGAGGGGGTTTCTACCTCATTTGGAGCATAGCTCCTCCCACTTGCTGTGACCTCACCTCTCCTGATTTTTACAAAAGCAGTCACTTCAGGGGCTTTCAGTCCTATAGTAGGAATCTCCCCATAATGGCAAGAGTTCAGGTAACAACAAAAGAAAAACATTTATCTGTTCATTTTCAAATGTTTTATATAGAGGAATACCCAGCCTGGACAGGGGAATGACAAATGAAGGGCGCGCTCCCTATCTGCCCTTCCCTGCCAGACCAGGAGACCTGCCATTAAAGCATATTTTATTTAAGCAAAACAAGAAGCTTTTCTTTAGTACCGCAACAAGCGGTTCTCTTTTTATTTGCATCGCCCGACCTCGGGCTTGTAGCACAGCATTTCTGTGCGTCTTAAAGGGACACCAATTAAAATAGTGCCTAGCACTTCACTTTCTTCACAGAAGCACCAGCACTGCGGCACTGAAGTGCTACATAAACAAACTGGGGGCACCCTAGGAGCATAACCATTACTCAAACACAGAGCTCCTTACGGAAAAATGATAAACTTTCATTGTGCAACCATAAGGGTTTTAGAATTATTTAAAGGGACAGTAAAGTTTGTAGTGATATGCCAGGTGGGCCACCCTGGCACAAAATTTAGTAAAGAAAGGAGGAAGAAAAAGATGAGAGAAAGGTAGGAAAAGAAGATTGGGGGAAGGGGGTTACACATTTTTACTTCAGGACTAAATATTCATAACAGGGGCACCCTGTTACACAGAGTAGGGATCCGTAGAAGGCAATAGTAGAAAACTTAGTTTCTTGGCTGAGGAAAAGCAAAGAAAGTAGCAGGGGAGAATTTAGGACCCTGGAGGAAGAAGATAGAAACAGGGCAGGTGGGATGTACCAGAGTGTGTGTGTGGGGGGAGGGTTGCAAGGTACTATAGGATTGCAACAGGTAGAATCACTAACAGTCTGGGTGGTCTACTGGATAAAGTTGCGGGCTGTGAAAGGACTGGACACCTCAGGCATAGGTTCGAGGTCCAGTGGAGGAAGAAAAAGAAAGAGAGAGAAAAGAAGGGGGGGGGGGGGTTACTGGGAGAGCTAACATCAGATGTAGACTGGGGAAGTGGCAGGAACAACCTAAGGGACAGCTGAGGGCAGGGCTATTTCAAATTCTATTACAGTTGAGGGGGAGAGCACACCATTCCCTAGTGGCTCAGCTGTGTAAGCTGCTAAGGGGGTAAGGGGAGATTGACAATGAATGGTCAAGCCCACCTATAAATCAAAGGACCGCCCAGGGTGGGGTGGCCACTGCAACCCACAATATCCCATACTTGAGAATCCTCCCAGTACCTGGTTTAGCGGCATGAATTCTGGCTGTTGGAGGGAAGGGGGTATGTCTGTGGAGTCAGTTGGTTGCATCCTGCAAAGGAAAGGAAAGGATTAAGAGATCAGGAAGTCAGAACAAATGAGGGGTCAAGGCGGGAACGGGATGCGGGGGAAGGGGTGAAATGGCGGACTGAAACAAAGTTAGATTCAAGCCCCAAACAGTAAAGAGTACAATGCCAAACAATTCCATGCAGTCCAGTCTCTAAAAGAACCCATACACAGGCAGTCCCTCACAATACAGCCCCTTGAAGTACTCTAATCACAATGTTTGTCATAACATTGGGGTATCAAAAACATACATCGTAAGAAAAACAACAGTTAAGTACATTTAGTTCCATTTTGTCTCAAGCACATGATCCAGATTATATTAAGGATCCAGAAATTAGATGGTCAACCTTCCTAATTACAATGTTTTTAGTCCAATAGTAACAGATATGGGGGTGGTGCTACTTTGTTTAGTTATGACTCTATTCCTTGCTCATTGGTTCATTTAGCTACGATGGATAGATTAACTATTTTTGTCTCCTTAAACTTATCTGGTAGGGAAATTTGGGTTGGCAGTTTATTACCCCAAATTGAAAGTGAACAATTTAACCAACTTTCTTCTCATCGATTCCCTGGTTGGCTGCCCCAGTTGAGTTTTATGGGGGACTTTAATGCTAATTGGCCTGCTACTAGAGGCTAAAGACTGAAGCAATCATTTGTACCCTTAGGTCTTACTCAGTTAATAAAAGAGCCAACCTGCTTTGACCCAGTTTGGTTTCCACTGTTATCAATTTGATCCTTGTCTCTCCTGAGCTCCCTATGCAGGACTCTGGTTGCCTTGACAATTTATTTACTGGTTGTGGTGAGCTGCCCGGCTGCTAGCCCTTATTTGTAGATATTATCCTGTTGTATACATTTTTTTTATTGTAATTCTATGTACATGCCAGTGTCAGCAAAGGTACAATGAGAAAAGACTGGATTTTTTTTAAAGGATTTGACCTTCTTCTGACCAGAGGCCAGCTGCTTGCAGGAATCTGACAAGTTCTTGTCAAAAAACTTGTGGACACATGATCAAATGGTTATTTCCAATAGGAACTGACCAAGGGAAACAGAAGGAATAAAATCACCTGTATAATCATAAAACGTACAGGATCTTCCTTATAACTAATTAAATTAAGCCAGTTAAAAGCCCAGGATGTTTTAGCCAAGAAAGACCAGTCTAACAGGCCTGTGTGAGGTAATCAAAAAGGAAACATATCCATATAGCATACCTGTGAGAGATTGTAAAACCTAGGTTAACTGAGAATCTGACATCAAAGATTATCAGGAAAATAAGACTTTTGGGGAAGTGCAACAGTGCCATCTACTGGCCTAAATGTTGTGGGATTTCCGCACACTATTTCAAGAGTTACAGAGAAGTATAAATGGCTCCTGAGCAGGGCATTTGAACACATATTCTGTTTGAACTTCTCTCCTGACCACAAGACAACAGCTGCCGGCACAGAGGCTACCTAAGTGCCAAGGACTGCTAACAGAAAGACTGAAATATTTTGCAAACCAACAATTCTCTGGACTTTGAATTCTTCATACCTAAGGTAGAGACTTAGCTAACAAGTTTTAGTGTGTTTTTTTCTATGTACTTTTCCATTTTGTTTCTTATACTGTAACCTAATTTAGTATATGTTCTCTTTTAGTTGTAACTGCATTTATTTAATTATTTTAGTAAAAACTTCTCTTCAGAAATTCTGCCCATGTGAGAGTTCTTATATTGTATGTGTGACTGTAGGTTTATTAATAACTTGTGACAACTGTAAATTACTTAGAGGGGCCACCATAAGCAACCAAATTGAGAAAAGGGTCGGTAAAGGGACATCTGGAAGGATACGGAGAATACCAGAGACTATAAAGATTTTGAACCAGGCTGTTGCATGTCCTATAGGGAGAAAGCCAAATCAGGAGTTATGCTGCTACCCTGAAGACAGTGTGATGCCTGAGTCTTCCTCCTTTGTGTAATAGCCAAGGAAAGGTTCATATCTGGCCACAAGACTCGAGACTGGTATTGTGCCCTTATCCAGAGCTAGAGGGATGCCCGGGATCCTTGTGGCAGAGGTGCAGTCATGACCTTGGTGAGCATTTAAAAAGGACAAGGAGGGTATCCCTGTTCCTCCTCCCATCAGGAACTGCACTTAAGGGTGGGCACTGTGAGCTCAGTGGGCCTGACACCCAGGAGTGGGTTCGTGACAAATCTAGTGCGCAGAATTGGGATTCGAGAGATTTGGTTGCATACTGTTGCAATTCGAGATATTGACGGCACAGGCATAACAGTAGATTCAAACCCAGTGTATAAGACTGATAAATTGTAAACAGTCCACACACAATCAAGGCAGAGATATATAAAAAAGAAATATATAATTTGGTTACAGTATAAAGTTCCCTACCTGTTTTGGTTTTTTTCTCAGGTTCAAGCTACTGTAGCAGTAGATAGGGAAGAAGATGGCTTCCATTTACAGTGAATGCACTGCAGACTACCTGAAGCAGTTGTGTCAGGAAAGAGGGGTCCAGTGCGATGGGTGAACCAAAAAGCACCTCTTGGTGGCTGTTGTGGCAGCCAATGAGCAGGCAACTGCCCAGGACCTCGAGTCACAGCCGGTGACTGAAAGGGACAGGACCTTGGGTGTGGGGGTGCTAAGGGACATTGCAAAGTCCAGTCCCAGGGAGGAGGACAGTGGGACCTGAAGGAACCCAGAGCCACAGCACTGGGAGAAGGTTACCACAATGCTGGAGCCAGAAGGGATCAGGCTGCAGCTAGAGTTGAGGAGATTGGAGCTGGAATTCGAGCAGAAGAAGTTTGAAGCCCAGCAGCAAAGGGAATTTGAACAGAGGAAGTTCCAGATGGAGCTGAGATGCAGAAAAAAGAAAACCAGCTTTGGAGAGAGGCCGAGGAAAAAGGCAGCTTCAGAGAGGCTGAGAGAGAGAGAGAGGAAAGAGAGCACCAGAGGGAATTCAAACTGGCGAAGCTAAGACTCCAATGACCAGCGCCAGAGGAGATAAGTGGCAGGAGTGAACCTGGAACTCCAGGACTGGGGTACAAGTTAAATTCTAAATTAATAGCTGAATTTAAAGAAGGGGAGGATATGGATGCATTTTTTAATTTGTTTGAAAAGGTCTGTATCCAGGCTTAAATATCAAAGGAGTCCTGAAACCTCCAGCTATCCCCGCTGTTTACTGGGAAAGGGCATGAGGCACTAAGCCAAATGGACAATCAGGACAGTAGTAATTATGAGAAACTTAAAGTTGCATTGCTTAAAAAGTATGAAATAATGCCTGAAGCATACAGGGTTAAGTTCCGTAAGTTCCGGAGAAGCCCTGAGCTATGAGGAACTCGCCACAAAGCAATGTCAGTTTTTAAAACATTGGTGGGAGGCAATGGAAGCAAACTCTGTAGAGAAAATTGAGGAGGTTGTACTTCTGGAGCAATTCTGTTGGGCTTGCCTAGCAGTCCTAAAAACTTGGTTAGTGGGCCGAGACCCCAAAACAGCACAGGAGGCTGCTGAGCTCTCGGACCGCTATGCCAGGAGCCGGCCTGCTCTGAAAGGGAGTGGGGCGGGTGTGGCAGCATAGAATGGGGAAAAGCATGCCTTCAGGGCAGCTAAAACCCTCACTGCCTCCACAAAAAGGGGGAAGCCCAAGGTTACAAAAAAGGAATTTATCGGATAAAAGAAATGATTGTTGGTTTTACAAACAGCCAGAACATCACGCATAGAGTGAACAAAGTGGTGTTCGAACAGAGTTGGGTGCGCTGTGTATCCCTGAAAGCATGCCTATAAACATGAAGGAGCACATACACCTGGTTACTGTAAATGGGGTGCAGACCCATGGGTTAAGGGACACGGGGGCATCTCTTACCTTAGTAAAAGGGGATTTGGTTGAGCCTGAACAGCTTATACCTAATCAGATCGTAACAGTAAGGGGATTCACTGGGGAGGAAAAAAGCTCTGCCACTAAATAGTGTTCTCCTGGACTGGGGTGAGACAGGAGAGAGGATGCAAAAAGTGGCTGTGGTAGACAACCTTGCCCTGGATGTGATTATAGGGAACAGTCTTCAGAAGGGGGTGGTGTGTGCGGTTACCTGCAGTCAGATGCAAAGGCTGATTGTAGTTCCTTGGGCCCCATAGAAGCCTCTGTGGAAAACAATGGGAGTCTGGTTCCCTAGCCTGTGTCTCCTGAAATGGAGTGTGACAGGGTGACCCCTGTCATAGTGGACACCCCTGGGATAAACAGAAACCCCTTCCCCAAGCAGTTTACATTTATTTATTCAGTTTTTGTTGACTGGGTAAGTGCACTAGACAACTCCTGCCTATTTTCAGGCATGACCCAGGAGAGGGGGATACAGATGAATGTCAACTGACCTTGAACCAGATTAAGCTGCTGGTGGTATTTTTTTTTAGTGAATGAGGGAAATTTGGCCAGGACACCGGGGAAATTCCCCTACTGTTTGCCAGTAGGGGGACCCTTTTGGCCGTCGAAGGATGGCTGACTCAGTTGAGGTGCTGCCGCTTGAGGGGAAGGACGTGCAGCAGGTTGAGGGGCAAGTCTCCTCTGCAGTTTCAACGCAGTTCCAGATGGATGTTTCACCTGTAAATTCTGAGCTTGCACAGCCCATGGAATCCACCATTTCGTCTGCATTGCCTGTATTGACTCGTTTGGATACCGCTGTTCTGCCTACCGAAGAATCTATTTTTCCGACCGACGATTCCTTAAATACGGAATTGAAACACCTTTTATTGCTGGAAGAACAACACTAATTGTTAAAGAAGAAGGAACTTTTACACCGCTTCCACTTACAAGGTTCGTCTTCTACATCTGCGGTTCCGGAGCTCCTTGTTGACACTAAGCAGTAGGTCGCTACGGTTACAGCCCACAGTGAGGCTCCGACTGCTTTGGACGTTGTTTTCCACCATGCTGGCCAGGATCAAGCAGCCGCAACGTTGTTTTCCTTTACTGCTGGGCATAAAACTTCTCGCCAAGACCGCGTCACAAAACATGGGAGTCCTAGTAAACTTTGCTGGGCAGATACTCCAGTGGGTGAGGGTGATACTTGGACAGTGGAAGATTCGTTAAAAGCGGCTGACTGGGTGCATTCCCCGAATACAGGTTCCTGGATTTCGGGCTTTGCACCCATAAAGATTCCAGGAGTTCACCTTTCCTCTTCTCCTTCTCCTAATCCCACTACAGGGTCCGTGAGTACTGTTCCTGAGCCTCTGGATACTGTGTTAACTGATGTGCCCCCTAATCCTGGTTCACCTATCCCCAGTCCACGCCAAGATTCCTCTTTAATTTCAGCAGAACTTCAACATTCTCCTCTTCACCTATCCTCGGACTTTGCCCTTTCTCAAACCCCTGATTTTCAACAACGAGGAGTCACAGGGGCTAGTTCTCCACAACGTGAGGTGGAGGCTGCAGCTCTTAGTGATGCTTCTGTTTTTTCAGACATCCCTAGATCCATTCCTGCTGAACTACGGAATGCTACTGTGGGCTCTCCTAAGGTGGCCCACCATCCTCCTCCAGTTGCCCCTCCTAAGCCTTATGCTTCCCTTTTTTCTAATTCTGTTTCTTCAGCAAAATGTCATAATGCAGTTCGCATCATTTATAAAGGGGGTTTAGATGCGTTTCCAGATAGGGTTTATGTGGGTCGTCAGTTATTGAAGAACTGTTTGAATTTTCAAGTTTCTGAACTATATGCCCTTATTCATGTATCAGGTGAGACTGTTTTTGATGTCAGCTTTAAACTAGGTAGTGGCCTTGAAAAATTTTGGGCTCGTTATCATCGAGAAAAAGCCATCCCCTTGTGGGACCCTTTTGAAGTTCTTCCTCTTACTAGGCCTGCACACAAAACCATTACAGTTCTCTTTCAAAATGAAGGAGTCAGTGTTACTGATTTACTGTTTTGGTTGAAGCAGCTTTGTACTGTGTCTGGCCATCCAGAGGCTATATTTGATTCCGAGGGAATTTGGACGGGTGGTTGGAAGATTAAGGTGCTACTGCATTCTGAAGGGGGGAATCCCCGCCATCTTCCAAATAGTTTTTTTCTAGGTAGGGATCGAGGTGTTTTATTCTACCCAGGTCGACCTAGGACTTGTTATAAATGTGGACTCTCGGGACACATTAGTAGTGCGTGTGACCAGCTTAAATGTTCCCTATGCCACAAAACTGGTCATCTTAGTGGTCAATGTTTCAACTCAGTTCGTTGTAACCTTTGTGGGGAAGAAGGCCATGTTTATATGACTTGTCCTAAGGCAGCTCATAGGACATCCTTTTCTGCAGATAGAGATGAACAGCGTCTCTTGATTTTACTGGCTCAGAAGAAGGTTACTAATGCTGCTGGTATACAGTTAGTAAAGGAAGTTCCTTCTTCTGAATTGTCTGTTTCCTCGGTTCCAGATCCCCCCCCCCCGAGGTATGTGTAGTTGGTCCTGTTCCTGATGTACAAGAGCTTTCTTCCTCTCCCTTAGCAGTACTTTCTGAACATCCCCCTGATTTATCTACGGACTCAGTGCCCATCGGGGTTTCTGCAATTCTATCTGACTCTATGGCCCCCCTCCCCCAAACTCGAGGGCCCTCCTGCACGGAGACTCTCAACTTGGAAACGGTCCACTGGTGCTTTGCCCACCCCTAAAATGCCCAAAACCTCACTTCATGATACTTCTAATAGATTTTCGGTCTTTTTGAATGCTGATCATTCAGACACTGACTCGGTTTGTTCTTCTGCGGATTCTGTACTGCCTAAGGACACTGCTGAACCCTTCCTGACCGATGAGGGTGGTACTTTTTCCCAACCCTCACATCAGAAGGGTAAATCTCGGAAAAAAAATGTTGGTTTCATTTCCTCTACTATTTTTTTCCCAAATGCCTTTATCCCCCCCCCATTCCTAATCTTGTCGACTAACGTCAATAGTATTAAAAATATAATTAAATGAACCGTGGTGTTTTCTTTATTATGGTCTTTTTCTCCTGGTATCTTTCTTTTACAAGATACTAGGCTTCACTCTACTCTTGATCTTTCTCTTTCCACTAAAGAGTGGCTTTCAGGGATTTCTTTCTGGTCCATTAGCCCAGACCGTTGTACAGGTGTTGGTATACTTTTCCATCATATTCAATCTACTGTGGTTCAGGTGTTGGATCTTGTACCTGGTAGAGTTTTGCTATTAGACTTCATTTTGAACACTGTTTTTTTTAGAATTATTAACACATATGCATCACAGACTAAGGCAGAGTGTACGCTTCTTTTTCAACAAATCAGTCCATTTTTGCATATTGCCCATTATGTGATTTGGGGAGGGGATTTTAATTGTGGTTTAAGTAAGTGGGATAGAGGTTTGGTCACCACAACGACAAAAATATTTGGTGATATGGCTGCTCTGAAAAAAGCTGTTTGTGATGCGCATCTCAAGGATACTGTTTTTTCCCATACAGAAGTGCGGGAACGTACATTTTTTATGGGATCATTATCTACCCGTATTGATTTTTTATTTTTGTCTATCTCTCTGATTCTTCAGTCAGTTTCCGTTGAACCAACCCCTTATTCTGACCATCGTCTGGTGCAGATTTCTTTGGGCGTAGCTGTGTCTCCTATGGGTCCTGGATATTGGAAATTAAATTCTAAACTTTTGCAGAGGGTGGATTTCCTTCAACTCATCTCTACCTTTTTGGCTTGTAGGAAATCATTATATCCCTTATATGATAACCCAGTGGTCTGGTGGACGGAAACTAAATCGGATTTACGTTCCCTACTAATTTCCCATAGTAGATATTTTCGGAAGGGTTCATATTTTTCGTATTTACAGGACAGAAAACAGCTCCAACATTTATATTCACTTTCACAGCTTACCAGACATAATTTCTCAGCCCAGATTGCTCATTTTCAAAAGAAGATGAAGCAATATCATTTAACTTTGTCTATAGACCTACAGTCCCGACACCAGCATGAAACACAAGGACTATTTTTTCATACTTGTCCTTTACTTAGCCATCGGGAAAGAGTACAGTCTAAATTAATCCCTGCTCTTTATGATCTGCAGGGTGTGGTTCAAAATGATCAAGGTAGTGTTTTACGTATAGCATCTGATTGTGCTGCTTCTTTATTTTCTTGTTACCCAAGTGCATCATATAGATTTTTTTTCTTTTTTAGTCATATTCGGGTTCCTCAAGCTCCTCAAGACCAACTTTTAGGTTTAATAGCTCCTTTTACCACTCAGGAAGTTACTACTGCCATTCAATCCTTATCCAAAGGTAAAGCCCCTGGTCTAGATGGCCTTACTACTGATCTTTATCATCTTTTAAAGGGTGAACTTTTGGATGAACTAACTTTGGTTTATAATACTATTTTGCAGACTCAAACTGTCCCTTTTGACATGTCTACAGGTATTCTTATTTTTTTTTTAAAGACAAAGGTGATAAATTAGATTTATCTAATTGGAGGCCTATTAGCCTACTGAATACTGATTTTAAAATTCTTTCCAAACTATTGAACACAAGGTTGTTAACAGTGGCAAAGTTCTTGATTTCTCCGGCTCAATCTTGTACTGTGCCAGGGAACTCGATTACAGATCAACTGCTTTTATTGAGGGACATATTCTCTCATGATTCGGTTTCACCATTGACTGGATATGTACTTTCTCTAGACCAGAGGCAAGCTTTTGATAATGTGGCACATGTCTTTTTATGGCAAGTACTATGTCATTATGGCATCCCCTCTACTTTTGTAGCCTGGCTGCAAGCCCTTTATCATACTGCAACTGTCCACCCTTGTATTAATGTTTTTTTAGGCCCTCATGTTTCTATTAAGAAAGGAGTTAGACAAGGGTGTCCGATAAGTCCTCTTTTGTATGTCTTTAGTATAGATCCGTAAATTACGGCTTCTCAATTCCTCACCAGGTATTGACCCAATCAAGATATCTACTTTTATAGTTCCTTATACGGCCTTGGCTTATGCAGACGATGTAATTCTTTTAGTAGGGAATGCCCAATCTGCTGCATCGGCATTAACTATTTGTACCACTTACGGTACTGTCTCTGGTACCAGTTTGAACTTACTGAAATGTATTGGGAAACCTCTGGGGGGTCAACTAGTTCCTCTGGGTAACATAGCTGGTCTCCCTTACAAGTTAGGCTCTTTGAAAATCTTAGGTATTGAGTTTGGGTCACCCCAAATGGATATTGATAACTGGGACAAAAAATTGCTCCTTGGATCTCGTATGGTTCAGAACTGGAACAGGACAAAAATGAGTTATTGCAAACGTGTTTATTTGTTACGTACTTATTTAGTACCTCTATTTCTTAGTTCTGTTTTTCCTGTTCCCAAGGTAAGGGAAGTTAAAATATATAGTTTATTTTTCCAGTCCTTCTGGGGCAGTTGTCTAAATCCAATCAAGAGAAATTTATTGTATTTATCTTGTAAACAAGGAGGTCAGCAAATGATTAACCCTGTCTTGTTTTTTTTCTGTCAATTTTTATATGCTAATATGAAACCGTTATTTATTTCCCCAGATAAATATTGGTGTGATCTCTTTGTTCACTCCATATCACCATGGTTTGCAGCATGGGACTTAAGTAACCTGCATCGTATTGACAGAGGAGCCAGGTCTCCTCAGTATTTAAGAGAAGTCTTTGTTAAGTTAAGAGCTTGGGGGATCACGAGTAGGCAAGTGATCTCACACTCAAAAAAGCAGTTATATGCTGTTGTTATGGAGAATCATTTTTGTACATTGGATGTCTTTCCCAAATGTCCGGAACTGCATAAAGAAGCCTTATTTCTTTCTCTGAATGAGAAAAGAATCCCCAAAAAATATAATGATCATCACTGGCTTAATTGTCATGAGAAATTGAATGTTAAGGCTAATCAAAAGCATAAGAGGGTGGAGAAACGCATTTGTTCTAGACCTAGGTGCATTACCCAACCTGAAACCCCGCTGCATTTATATTTTACTTGTTCTTATATTGTTGATTTTTGGAAATTCCTTTATGACAAGTCTAATTTGACCTTTTTTCTACATCTTACATATCCTTCACTTCTATATGGTAGCTATCCCCAAAATTGGGATATCTGGGATAAGAGTACAGTGACTGTTATTTTTACTATTATCAAATGGTTTATTTGGCATTCTAGATGTTTGTTTACTCTTCAACAGCATGAACTTTCTTATCATGATATGTATGGTAATATTTTTAAATCCATACAAGACGTCTATTTCTCTAAAACTAAGAGTCTCACTAAGACCCATTTGATGGCCCTCTGGAAGAACTTGCCCTGGATTACAGATAATGACTTTCTGATTACGTAATACTAATGTCGAAATCTGTTTATATTGTATCTTTTTGTTTCCTTGGTCTGCTTCTTCCGTGCCCTGTTTGTATATTTGGATGCTGTTAAGTATTTTTTGATTTGTACTGTATGATTTCCTTAATAAAATCTTCCCCTACTCTTTTCGATAAGTGCCATGGGATTTTTAACATCCACCTGAACTACCACCAATCCAGGCAGATGGGACCTCAGTTTAATGTCTCATCCGAAAGAGGGCACCTCAGAAGTGCAGCACCCCTCTCATGCTGCACTACAGTGTCAGTACTGGGATGTTAACCTAAGTGCCAGATATGAGAACTGAACCCACAGTCCTCTGATCTCCCGGCCTCAGAGGCAAGTGTGCTACCTACTGAGCCACTGACACTGCTATATATATATATGTTTTGTATGACATCCAACATGCTGGTTGACTGGTTATAAATTAAGTGCTGAAGTGCTTATAATGCTTTCTGTGCATATTAACCTAAAAACAAAACTAAGAGAGCAGTCTTAATATAAAAATAACAAAAATGTGTGTCTGCTTTTTCTAGATGTTAGCAGCCCCTTCTAAGATATATTTTGCAGCAGACAGCATGAGGTAATTTGATTCTGCAGGAGAGTTTAGGAGAGTACAGAATGTTCTGACCTCGGCTCTGACCTTTCCAATGTTGTAAACAAGTTCTTCTGTGCTCCAGGTGGCTACCAAATAACTGTTCTCTATGGAGCAACAGTGGCCTCTAGTGGCTAATTTTATGTTATGTCTGCTGTTAATCAAAAGGCAGTGGAACATTTTTCCAACTTCTAGTGAGCTTATAAAAAAAAGCCCTACCTCAGTGCTGAGAGAGGATAGATAGAGTGGACAGCTGGATACTGACTGAGGAAGGTGGAAGACCTCCTGGCAGTGTGTGCTTTCACACTGTTTGATTCATGCTAGGCTGAAGAAAAGCCTTAGAAACTATTGAAGCTAAGCAGTTTTCTGACTTACAATTTTGCTTTCTGTATATATTACTTGATGAAAATAAAATGATAAACACAACCATGCATTTTTTATGCACCTGACTTGTGGTCTGCCTGAAACTATGTTTTCCTAAACCCACACCCAGTGACATATGGTGTTAGAAGTGGTATCTGACTGGACATCTGAGGAAACAGGGTGAGTCCTGTCAGTTGGTGCCTAACCTGGTACCGAGGATACACAACAGAGGTGCCTGGAGCCAGAGATGAGGAGAACAGCACCTGATGGAGATAGTGACCTGCACGAGGCACCTTGGATGGGACGAGATGGACTCATTGGCCAAATGGAGACCCTGATAGGGCTTCTTCACTGGATGAGTGGGAGATGGCTGGAGGCTGATCGACGCTGGAGAGAGGTGAAGCACAGATGCCAGGAGCCACTTGAGAGGTCCCACTTGGAGGATATTGAGGAAGAATCGGTGGAGCAGCATCAATGGGCTCTGGAGGAGGAGGACCCCCTGACAGAGCATTTGTGACCAACGTTTGTGGAGATCCCGTTGTTGTCCATTTCTCCAGGCTGCTGTTTGGTGGAGGAAGGTGAATGAGAAGAGTAGACCCCAGTAAGATGTTGACTGCCAAATGTGATACTGGGGTAGAAGACTTCAAGCAAGATGAAAGAAATCATTTTTGCTGAAGGGACTTTTGCATGTTTTAAATCTCCTCCAATGAAAAATTATTGTTCTCCTGATGTTGACTGGGGAAAGGTGTAGGTGGGGATTCTGAAGTTACCCAGTTAAGGGAGTATGTAAAAATTGAGGATGGAAGACAGGTTAATGGTGGTGTGGGGGACAGGTTATGGTGGTTTGAACTTAGGAAGTAAATTCTCCATCATATAAGGCCTAAGCCTAACCCCTGGATGAAGCAGGTGGCTACCCAAGTAGTGCTGCCCATGGCATATAAGAAAAAGGTGATCGATGATGTGCACTCTGGTCACTTGGGGCATGTAAGCCATGGGAAGGTATTGGCTAGACTCACCCCATATTTCTATTGGCCCGGCATGTATAGGCAGGTGGCAACATACTATAAGACCTGTTATGGGGCAGACAGATAGTGACCCTTGATAGTGATGTGGGAGGAGTAATCCAGAGGGTGAAAAACAAGAGATAGCACCGTTGGAGGAGGAGGAGACTCCCACATAGAACAGAAGGGGCAAGGTGGTGGCTAACACCACTAGAAGTGTATAAGATTTGATACGTAAACCCAGAGGTTAGGGACAGACTGTTAGGCATACAGTGTGGTATGTTACTAGCATACCTTTAAATGTAAAGTGGGGACGGAGCAAGGTAGTCCCCCCCCCAAAGGAAGTTCTACTGGGTGCTGGATTGTCCAGCCGTTTGAATGCATCTGGTTAGGGAAAGTCAGTAGATGGTGTAAAACTGCCACCAGTGGTTCTTTCTCTTAAATGTATGCGATGATGTAGTTTACTAATATAAAGACTAATTTCAGAATAATTTAAAATGTCTCAGGGTATTTGTATAATGATGGAAAAGATAATTATGAAATGAACCCTGAAATGGAGCTTCCAGTAAGGGTGGGCAAAAGCACCACACCCTTCCAGGGTGTTAGTTGAGATTTAGACAATCATAGGACGGCTGCCCTCTTATGCAGGGGGTATGTGTGACAGGGTGACCCCTGTCATAGTGGACACCCCTGGGATAAATTTGAAACTCCCTTCCCCAAGCAGTTTATATGTTTTGTATAAAGTCCAACATGCTGGTTGACTGGTTATAAATTAAGTGCTGAAGTGCTTATAATGCTTTCTCTGCATATTAACCTAAAAACAAAACTAAGAGGGCCATCTTAATATAAGAATAACAAAAACGTGTGTCTGCTTTTCCTAGATGTTAGCAGACCCCTTCTAAGTTATAATTTGCAGCAGACAGCATGAGGTAATTTGACCCTACAGGAGAATTTAGGAGAGCACAAAATGTTCTGACTGGCTCTGACCTTTCCAATGTTGTAAACAAGTTCTTCTGTGCTCCAGGTGGCTGCCCAATAACTCTTCTCTATGGAGTAACAGTGGACCCTAGTGGCTAGTTTTATGTTATGTCTGCCATTAATCAAAAGGCAGTGGAAATTTTTTCCAGCTTCTAGTGAGCTTATAAAAAAAAGCCCTACCTCAGTGCTGAGAGAGGATAGATAGGGTAGTCAGTTGGATACTGACTGAGGAAGGTGGAAGATGTCCTGGTAGTGTGTGTGTTTTCACACTGTTTGATTCATGCTAGGTTGAAGAAAAGCCTTAAAAACTATTGAAGCTAAGCAGTTGTCTTACCATTTTGCTTTCTGTATATTTTACTTGATGAAAGTAAAATGATAAACGCAACCATGCATTTTTTATGCACCTGACTTGTGGTCTGTCTGAAATTGTGTTATCCTAAACCCATGCCCGACATGGAGAGTAGTGAAAGGGGGTAGGATTTCCCCATGTAGCAGTTCACAAAACAGCTACAGAAGGTTACTCTGAGTTGGGAGGGGTAATCAATGGTCAGAAGGTTATGGATGGCAGTGACCCTGAATGCCCTGATGCTAGAGCTATGGACCCCTGTTTAGGAACTGAAGGGGGCATTTCCCATGCCTTGGGGAAATGTAAAGGGTTTGCAACTGCTCAGAGAACTGACCCTAGTTTGGAGAGGCTGAAGGTTTGTGCAGAAGCTGATGGGATACAGGGAGGTGACATAAGACATAGGATACATTGGGACAATGGACTGTTGTATACGCAGGACGTGAGGACAGAGGGAGGGATGATGGGCAGGCAGCTTGTCGTTCCCCAGGGGTACTGTGAGCGGTTACTCAAGATCACTCATGATATCCCCATGTCCAGACATCTGGGAATCGTGCGCACCATGCAGCAATTGGCACAGAATTTCTGTTGTCCCAACTTCACCCAGCAGGTGAAGGAATATTGCAGGTCTTGTCACTGGTGCCAACAAATAGGGAAGGTGGGTAGTAAAACCAAAGCCGCTCTAATTCCCTTGCCCATGTGGAGAAGCCATTCCAGACGGTAGGAATGGATATTGTGGGACCTTTGAGTACCCCAAGCTCCTCCAGGAAGAGGTTTATCATGACAGTGGTAGATTATGCCACCGGTTACCCAGAGGCGGTTGCCCTTTCCTCACTTAGAAGAGATAAAGTGGCAGAATCCCTTGCTAGGGATTTTCTCCCACGTTGGGTTTCTGCAGGAGGTTATCACTGATCAAGGGGGTACCTTCATGTCAGACCTGATGAAGTATTTGTGGAAGAAGTGTGGGGTGGTGCAGAGACGCACGACACCTTATCACTTGCAAGCCAATGGGCTTGTGGAAAGGTTTAATAGTCCCCTAAAATCGATGCTCCAAGCTTTTGGTGAACAGCATGGGAGGGACTGGAAGAAATACCTGCCCCACCTGTTGTTCGCATACAGGAAGGTGCCCCAAGAGTCGACAGGGTTTTCCCCTTCAAACTCTTATATGGATGTAGGGTCCATGGGCCCCTAGACTTGATCTGGGAAGACTGGGAAAGCAAGCACACCACCCAGGGAACACCCTTAGTGGAGTATGTCCTAACATTTAGAGAAAAGCTGAAGAAACTTATGGGAGCAGCCCAGAGCAGCCAGTCAGCCACCCAGCGGAAGAAAAAGGTCTGGTACGACCACAGAGTCAGCACTCACTCATACAGTGTAGGTCAGAAAGTCATGGTCCTAATTCCGATCTGGAAGAATAAGCTGCAGGCAGAGTGGGCGGGACCATACAAGGTAGTCTGACAGGTTAATGATGTGAACTATATTGTAGAACTGCCTGACAGGAGACATACCCATAGAATGTACCATGTCAACATGATGAAGCCATATACAAATAGGGCTGATATGGTATTTGCAGTGTATAGTCCTTGGGAGGGGATTGACAAAGAAGATCCTTACTGGACTTTTTGGAGGAAAGCAAGTGGGAGTCCTCGGTAGAGGCAATCAAACTGTCATGCCAGTTGACCCTGGAACAGACCCAGGAAGTGAGGGAGGTTTTAGCAGACTTTGTCCCTTTGTTTACAGCCAAGCCTGGACTAACCCTTTTAGCAACACACAATGTAGACATGAGGATGCAAGCGCCCATACGGTGGACAGCCTACTGGGTGTCTGAGACCATCCTAAAGGACATTAGGAGGGATGTGGAGGGAATGCTGGAATTAAGGGTAATCCAGAAATCCCACAGCCCCTGGGCCTCACCCATAGTCCTTGTTCCCAAGCTGGATGACTCTGCTTGCTTTTGTGTGGACAATCATGGACTCAACAGTCACGAAGTCTGACACCCATCCAATGCCACGGACTGACAAACTAGTGGACAAGTTGGGAGGGGTATGTACCTTACCACCATTGACTTGACAAAAGGGTATTGGCAGATGAAGTTAACTGCCAGAGCAAGGGAGAGGTTGACTGTCATCACTCCAGTAGGATTATTCGAGTGCAGGGTAATTTCTTTTGGAATGAACGCCTCTGCCACCTTCCAAAGGTTGGTCAACCAGGTGTTACATGGTACTGAAGAGTATGCAGTGGTTTATCTGGGTGATATTGCCATCTTCAGTACCAGTTGGAAGGAACACCTGTTCCACCTGAGGGAAGTGTTGGGCAGGGTACAGAGGGCCAGGCTCACTGTCAAGGCTGAAAAGTGCCAGGTGGCCATGACGGGAAGTGGTGTACCTAGGACATGTAGTCAGGTGGGGTCAGCTTTGCCCTAATCAAGCCAACATAGCAACATAGAATCTGATGGCAGATAAGGACCGCTTGGCCCACCTAGTCTGCCCATTTCCCTACCTAATGGATAAGCTGCAGATCCTAGTTAACCAACAGTCTACTTCCTCCTACCCCCCCACTAGAATTGCCTTATGTCTTTCCCATGCATTCTTGAATTCCCCCACTGTTTTTGACTCTTTGAATTCCTCAGGAAGATTGTTCCATACTTCCTCACATTACCTCTGAGCCATCCCCCCTCTATCTTCAAATTGTGCCCCCTTATTCTTGCACATTTCTTCTTCTGAAAGATGCTACCATCTTGGACTTTGTTGATTCCCTTGAGGTATTTGAACATTTCTATCATGTCCCCGCTCTCCCTCCTTTCCTTGAGGCTATACATCTTAAGCTCCTTTAGTCTTTCTTCATATGTCTTCTGGTGCAGACCCTGCACCATTTTGGTTGCCCTCCTCTGGACAGCCTCCACCCTGCCTATCTTTGCAGAGATGGGGATTTCCAGAACTGTTCACAGTACTCCAGATGTGGTCTTACCAACTGTCTGTACAGTGGGCCAGCAACTTCCTGTTTTCTACTGGTGATGCCTCTCCCTATGCATCCCAGTATGACCCCAGCTCTCCTTACTGCCTTCTCACATTTCTGGCCCACCTTTAGGTAATCTGATATGACTACCCCCAGGTCCCTTTCCATTTTTGTTGTTGTCAGTGTCTCACCCCCATTGTGTACTCTTCCTCTGGGTTTTTGTTTCCCAGGTGCATTACTTTACACTTCTTTGCATTGAATCTAAGTTGCCATACATTTGACCATTCCTCCAACCTTGCCAAGTCCCTTTTCATCCTTTCTACTCCATCTTACTTAACCCTGTTGCAGATTTTTTTATCATCTGCAAAGAGACATACTTTTCCTTCCAGTCCCTCTACAGTGTCACTTATAAAGACATTAAAAAGGACTGGCTGTAATGAGCAGCTAAGGGAACAGTGATGTCTCACTTCAGCTCCGTCTCCACGGGTTTCTATAAGGAGTAAAACTGGTGAAAATGGACTTCAAAAGTTGGGAAAATCGCTACTGGCTTCTCCCTGAAGGCACCATGGATGATTATCTGGCCCCAAATGTGGGGAAAGCATCACATAATGCCTCTAAAACAACGAGGAAAGCTACAGCTGCCAGCATGGTTGAGGGCCCGAATGTAATCACGCTTTCGGCGCCTGAGATGGAAGTGGTGGGGAGAACAGTGACGGCCCAGGTGTTAGCGGCTATTTCACCAAAGCTAGACATGATCACCACCAAGATATCAGAATTAGCAAAGCAGATTTTGGGACAAGCAGCTAAGATAGTGGAGGCAGAGGTGTGGATTTCAAGTATGGAAGACCGCATGGTGCATCTCCCCGATACGGTACAAGATCTACAGCAGGAGCTGGGGGAACTAAAAGAACAGCTGAACTATCAAGAAAATTGTCAGTGGAGAAATAACTAAGAATTCGTGGGCTCCCCGAGGGCAAAGAAGGGAATGCTCCAGAGGAGTTCTGTGGTAAAATCTTGCCGGATCTGCTGGGGCTGGAGCCGAAGGGAGGACAGTATAAAACTGAACGGGTGCATAGAGCTTTGGTGCCAAACCCAGCCATGGGAGAGCCTCCTCGACAGATTGTTTTCCACCTGCACAATTTCGGGGACTGTCAGGCCATATGGTACACCTTTAAACAGAAGAAGGAAGTGGTGTACCGGGGGCCAGATTATTTCTGCACCAGGATTTTTCCCAGCTCCTGCAGAGAAGAAGAAGACTGTTCAATCCGGTCCTGGATTCCCTGAGAGCGAGCAAAGTGGATTTCCAGTTCCTTTACCCGGCCACAGTGAGGATTCAACATGAGGGTGTGGCCTACATGTTTCATGAGGTGGACAGAGTGCAGCAGTTCCTGAATGGCTTGGAGAACAACAGTTGGAGAAGTCCAGTGCCCGGACCTGCAGCGGCTTCAGATAAGTGACTCAGTGGCTTCTGGGTAGATTTTGTTTTGGGGTAAAAAGATATAGACGTGGCATGCTAAATGGTATATGTGTGGGCCCAGAGAAAGGGGGGGGGAGAGACTTGCTGATTTGGGAAATTAAATTATCTGGATCGACGCTAAGAGGGGCCACTGGGATACGTTGGTTTTGGGGACCTGATATGAGTTGGGGGAGGGACGTTGGGAGCCTGCATGCCCGTCTGATGCCCTGCAGGAGTTCACTGAATCTATCTGTTGCGCCATTCGTGGAATCATGAGGCAGAAGGCCCGAGACCTGATCAGGCAATTAGAAAACAGCAAATGTGACTTTTCATTCATTACCTAAATGTACATTAAGGGTTGATGTGATATATGATGGGGTGGGCGGGGGAGGAGAGATGTGTGTATCTGTGATCCTGGGGACTGCAAGGATCAATATGTCTACCTTAGGGTAAAGTAATGAGACACAATGCATGCTAGGGGTTAGGACACTAACATTGGAATAGGAGACTTCTCTTGGGCAGGAATAGATTGTGGCTGTAATGAGCTCTTAACCCCCTTCTTTCTCTGCAGGTAAGGATTGGAGCATGGAAATGGTGGCCGTGACGAATGCGGAGGAGAAGGGGGAGGAGTCCGGAGGCGAGTATCACCAAGCCACAAGGGTCGGGGTAAGTAGGGTCCTTATACTCTGAGGGTGGGGGACCATAAGGGGAGCCGGGGGGAGGAGGTTATTACAACGGTGAAGGAAAGGTTCAGGAGGCACACAGAGATGATGTTGTGGGATGACACCAGTGAGTAGAATGTAAATGTAAATCGTGGGGGAGGGGGGGCAGGAGCGAGGACTAAATCTGTACTTCATACTGCTAGACACAGTAAACTGTTGGGGGGGGGAAGGGTAGATTTAATCTTTTCCTCCGGGTCTCTAAATTGGAAAGGGGACATAGGAGGACAATGCTGCAAGTGATTGAAGGGACAGAGGAGTACAGGTTACAAGGAATTTGTGGTTAATAGTTATGTTTGTGTTTGCACAGTTGTTTCTGCTAAAGTTACTACCCTGCCTGTTGCAGGGGTGGTTGGATTGGGGGTAGGGGAGGTGGTATATTGCAAAAGATATCTAGGAATAGACAAATACGAAGGTTGTGTATGTACAATGTGTGTAGAAAAGATTGGACTATTTCTCCTGACGGGAATGTGGCGGGATATGCTTTAATTCCAGATGGATAATGCCAGGGTGATTATTTCATGGAATATTAGAGGCTTTAATAACCCCATCATAAGGAAAAAGGTGCTTCAGGTATTAAGAAACAAACAGACCCAGGTGGCACTGTTGCAGGAGACACACTTAAGCCTGGCTGAACATAAGAAACTGGTGGGGGGGTGGATGGGGGCATGCCATGCCTCTGCATATACATCCCACAAAAGGGGGGTAGCGGTACTATTCCATATGAACTACCCAATCGAGGTCTCTAGAGTGGTAGCTGATTCTGAGGAGGGCCGGTACATTTTTGTTCAGGGCAGCGTGGGTCAGGAACAGATAACCCATGCCAGTATCTATGCTCTCTCATTGTTTGATGCAGAATTTTACAAGATGATACTGGATATTATGATACGGGAATAATTCCCTGATCTGTGCCTTGGGGGGGGGGGATTTCAATTGTGTAATGGAGCCTAGCCTGGGCCATTCCGGGGGACTGAGAAGACATGAGCCAATGGAAACAGGAGGTAGTGGATTTAGATTTGGTGGCTGTCTGGAGGGCCGCAAACCCAGGGGCCAAAGAATACACGTTCTGCTCCAGCCTGCATGGAACCTGGCCCAGGCTGGACTACATCTATGTAACGAGGGAAGGCTATGGTGGGGTGCAGGACGTGGCACATGGGCCTATCTGCATATCTGATCATGCTATGGTGGCATTGACAAGGTTCCCTGGGGAGGGAGGGACACCCTGTCCAAGATGGTGTTTTCCCACATATTTGATGTCTTCTGAAAAGTTTAGAGACTTCTTGAAACACCAGTGGGGAATTTATAAGGAGACTAATGAAATATCAGCCCCATCTAAAGGGATGTATTGGGAAGCAGGAAAGGCATACATGAGGGGAGTAGTCATTGGCTACTTGAGTAGATATAAAAGGCAAGGGAAAAGACACAGGCAGGAATTGGAACAGCAGTTGAAAGATGCAGAATTGAAAATGATTTCTCAGCCCACGGACCAACTCGGGGGAAATGATTGCTCTTCATGGGGCGCTTAATCTGTTGTTAACTGGGGAGGCCAGTACGTCTCTATTTTATGCTAGATAGCAGCTGTATGAATGGGGAAATAAACCGGGAGCTATCCTGGCATGTTTAGCGAGAGGGCATAGGGGTACGGCAGTGGTAACCGGGATAAAAGATGGGAGGGGTAAGCTACATACCCAGAGTGAGGGGATACGGGAGACATTTGCAGCCTTCTATGAAAAATGATATAAATCAGAAAATAGGGGTTCACTACCGCAAATGGCACAATTCTTGGGAAAAGTGTGATTCCCAGAAGTCTCGGAGGAACAGAGGGACCAATTAGGTGGAAAAATCACAGCAGCAGAGATTAGAAGGGCCATGGTACAAATGAAGAATGGTAAGGCAGGGGGTCCAGATGGGCTTGTTATGGAGTACTATAAATAACTTAAAGAGGAATTGGTGAGGGCCATGGCAGGGATGTTGGAGGAGGCAGGAGAGGATATGGGACTCCCGGGGACTTGCTTACAAGCCATGATTTGTGCGCTCCCCAAGCCCAGTAAGTGTCCAAGTGATTGTGAGTCTTACAGACCTATATCACTTCTCAATTGTGATGTGAAAATATTTGCTAAAGGTACTGACCCGGAGATTGGAAGGGATATTGCCATCATTGGTCCATCCAGACCAGACGGGGTTCATACAGGGAAAGCAGTCTTACCACAATATGAGAAGGCTGCTGAATGTCATACATTGGGGCACTTGGCATCTGGGAAAAGTGGTGGTGCTATCCATGGATGCTGAAAAAGCATTTGTTTGCATAAAGTGAGCTTACCTCTTTGAAGTACTGCAGAAATTTGGGCTTGGGGATGAATATATTAATATGGTCTGAATGCTATACATGAAGCCAAAAGCACAGGTGCTGGTTAACGGGGGCGGTCAGAAATGTTTGACCTATATAGAGGAACAAGACAGGGATGCCCATTGTCCCCCTGCTATTTGCCTTGGCCATTGAACCATTGGCTATCAGAATAAGGGAAGATGTTAGAATACAGGGAATTACAGGGAAGTCGGGGACCCACCATAAATTAACCCTCTATGCAGATAATTTGCTGCTGTTTACCATGCACCAGGACACCACCATACCAGCCTTGTTAGAGATGGTGCAGGAATTTTCCGGCTTCTCCTGGTATAAGCTCAACCTGTCCAAATCAGAGATGTTTTGGGTTAGGGGGCCAATGGGGGAAAGGGCTAGTAATACATGGGGATTTAGGGCGGTTAAAGATCACTTTACATACCTAGGAATCAAAGTGGGAAATGACCTGGCAGGTTTGTATGGGATTAATTATGGACCTCTGCTGCAAACAGTCAGGGTGGACATGGAGAGATGGAGGGCGCTTCCCATTTCATGGTTGGGCCGCATAAATCTGCTTAAAATGAACGGACTCCCTAGAATTCTGTAAATAATGCAGATGCTGCCCATGGGATTGACTAATAAGGACTATAAAGCATTGGACAGAGAATTCAGTGGGTTTATCTGGCAACATAAGAGACCTCAGATGAGTTTACTGAGGCTGAAGGGTAAGACGGAAAAGGGGGATCTCAGTTTCCTGGATTTAAAGGGATATGCACTGGCCATGCAGACCAGATATATCCAAGACTGGGTGCATAGGGGAGAGGTGGCGAGCTGGGTGGATATAGAAGATGCAGGTATGCCGGTGCATCTGACAATCTACTTAGATCTGGGAGGAAGGAAGCTATACTGTAGGCAACAGAGCCTGAACCCATTGGTAGGTTGGACCCTAGAAGCTTGGGAACAAGCGAGGAAAAGGAGAAGGGCAGAAAAGGTAGACACAGCCCTAGTGCCAGTGGTGGGCAATCTGGGCTTTTTGCCGGGGCTGGATGGGGGGATTTGAGGTATGGGAACAAAAAGGGATAAGGTGCCTAAGGGACTTATGGGGAAGAGGGGGTTTCTGCACTATGAAAGAGTTACAGGAGATATACAATATCCCAGTTACGAATCGATATCAATACTTCCAGATTAGAGCATTTAGTATAGCCAGGACAGGACAGGGACCACATTCAGAACATCTGGAGTACCTAGAGGATCTGATTTGGACTGCGAGGGTGAACCCCAAGGGGCTGATGGCCATGGCAGTTAAACAGGACAGAGACTTGCTCCCTGATGGTTCTACTAAGATCAAAGGGCTCTGGGAGAGGGACCTAGGAATGCAGATTACTGTGGAGAACTGGGAGCTGGTATTACAATCCCATATGGGACTGCTGATGTGTAATAAATTTAAGGAATCTCAATTTAAGTTTTGGCACAGATTATACTGTCCTCCAGTGGTGATGAACAAATTTCACCCAGCGATTTCACCCATGTGTGGGAGGTGCCATGCAGCTTGGGGTACATACATGCACTATTTCTGGGAATGCTTGCAGCTGAGGCCTTTCTGGACCGAGATAGCCCAAGCTGTGATGGGAGCATTACATATCCCAGTGCAGGACACGGCAGTATCACTTATGTTTGGGATGGAGGTCACTGCAGGGGCAGACTGGGACGCATACCCCAGAACAGTTCAGGTCCTGTTGGCATTGGCATGACAGTGCATTCAAAATACATGGGTGTCATTGGTTAAACCATCCACAGGACAATGGAAAAAGCTGATCCTCAATAACTTGGCACGTGAAAGATTAACGTACCAATGATATGGGAAGCAGGAATTGTTCCTGTCCAAATGGGGTCCGTATATAAACTCATTACCAGCAGGGGAGGCCATGGCACTGCAGCAGGGAATAATATGACTGATTAGGGGTCCAGCCAAGGAAATGAATCTAAGTAGACTAAAGATACTGATGCCTGTGAGCGGTGAAGTGGAAAAGAGGCGATGACGGTACCTATGACGTGGCTCACAGGTAAGACCAGAATCCAGATACAAGGTATGTGAGTACTGAAATTGGAGGGGGGGGGAATGGTAAAACCCATATATGGAAATAGTAATGTTTACATGTAAAGGCATACACGTATGTACGTAGATGAGAAAGGAACCTAGATAATACTAAGGTGGGGGGATGAAAAAGGAGGGGGTGTACAGTTTGTGGGAATATGAATGTGAAAGAAGAGGTAGAACTAAGGGCAAGGAAATGACAAGGAATGGAGACTATTATGCACTAGGATGTATTATGTAATGTAAAGCTTTTGGCAGAATCCCTGAGGTTGTGAAGGGGTCTGCAGTAAGATTGTAACAGAATCTTGATATATGTCTGTTCTACCTCAATAAAATATTTTAAACTAAAAAAAAAAAAAAAGGACTGGCCCCAGTACTGAACCCTGTGGTACCCCACTAGTAACTGACCTTTCTTCACTGTGGACTCCAAGATTGAGGTGATAGAGACGTGGCCCAGGCCTGAAACCCAGAAGCAGGTTCAGAGTTTCCTGGGGACCGCCGGGTACTATTAAAAGTTTGTACCAAATTACAGCACCCTGGCAGCTCCCCTCTCTGGCCTGCTAAAGAAAAGAATGCCCAAAAGGGTAAAATGGGAGCCAGCCTGTGAACGAGCTTTCACACAGCTAAAGGAGGCATTGTGCAGTGCCCCTGTGTTGGCTAGTCCAGATTACAGGAAGCCATTTGTAGTCCAGACAGATGTCTTAGATGTGGGGATTGGAGCAGTCCTCAGTCAGACCTCTAACCAATGGAAAGATCACCCAATAGTGTATCTTAGTAAAATGTTGCTTCCCCAGGAGCAGACCTATTCCACAGTTGAGAAGGAATGCCTTGTGCTGGTATTGGCCCTGAAGAAATTTGAGCTGTACCTCTACGGGAGGCACTTTGAGCTACAGATTGATCATAACCCCCTGGTGTGGCTGACTCAGATGGGTAAAACGAACGGTCATCTCTTAAGATAGAGCATTGCTGGCCAGTCTGCCAGCGCAGTGGTTGGAATTCCATCCATGATGCCGGCGACCCGGGTTCGGGAACAAACCCAGGGAACCAGAGGGCCAGTCAGGAGGAGAAGGATTGAGCATCCTATGGACTGCTCTCCTTCCCCAGGGAGGAGGTGGGGTGGAGTGCCAGTGCACTGAGGAGTCCTGGCAGAGGCTGGGGGATCCCATGCGCCCGGCGCCGTCATATGTGAGGGGCAGAGCGGACACTGGTGTCATTGCACATCCCTGTCCCTGCTAAATGGGGAAAAAAACTCTCATTGACTGCCAGCATGAAGCCCTCCCTCCAGGCCTCCATCGCTCGTCACCTCCATGCTGATCCAGCCACAGCTCCGCCACAGGACTGACGGGACCCGAAACTCACCCTGGGGGGGTGATTCAGGGAGGCAATGTTGGTTCCCCCAACACCTTACCCAGCGTAGAGGGCTGGTTCAAAAACGTAGTGCCCCACCTCGAGGGGTAAGTTGGGGGTATTGGCGTGGGCATGGCCATGGGGGAGTGGGACAGAAGGGGAAGGGCTGATACTAGGCAGTCAGTAGGGGAAAAAAGCATACTAAATAATAAAAAAAAACATAGAGCATTGCTTTACAGGGCTATAATATGACCATTACCCACAGGGCCAGATTGGCCGATGCCAACACAGATGGGCTATCTTGCCAGTTAGAGCAGTGAACAGAATTTGTGGAGATTATACACTGCCTAGGGATGGATTCTCACAAATTCAGTCTAGGAGGGAGGGGTTGTGGTGAGCTGTTGTTAGCCCTTATTTGTAGATATCATTCTGTTGTATATATGTTTTTTATTGTAATGCTATGTACGTGCTAGTGTCAGCAAAGGCACAATGAGAAAAGACTGGATTTTTTTAAAATAGGGGTTTGACCTTCTTCTGACCTGAGAGGCCAGCTGCTTGCAGAAATCTAAGTTCTTGTCAAAAAACTTGTGGATGCATGATCAAAGGGGTATTTCCAATAGGAAATGACCAAGGGAAACAGAAGTAACAAGCATTTGTCAATGCCGAATGTTGTCTTGCTGGCATTGGCATTGGTAGTGCAGGAGTTAGAGAGATGCATAATAGAAATGGCAGTGAAGTATTGAACTGATACCAACTCCACTTCCACCCTGCAGAGACTGACAGGCATTGGGATGAGCCTTTGGGTAGTCGGCCATAACGCTCATACCATTTCACCTCACCCTACCCTGCAGACACCGACAAGTGTTGTGGTGTGCCTTGGGGTCTTTGGGCCTTACACTCACCCCATTCCATAAGGAAATACACTGAGATGGGTGCAGTATAGGAGAATGGGGTAAACTTTGGGGCTGAAGAGTCCAAGGCACACCTCGATGCCTGTCACTAGCTGCTGGGTGGGGTTGGAATGGAGTGAGCATTACAGCTGACAATCCCAAGTCACACCCTGATGCCTGTCAGTCTCTACAGGGTGGGGCATTATGGTTGGAAACCCTAACGCTCTGGGCGTTTGTTGGTATTTTCACTCCAAATTTTCAACATGGGCTTTTTGTGACCCCACCTCATGAACAGTGACACTATCAGTTCATTAGCGGAAAGGTGATTTTACAGAGCGACTACGCCATTTGGCGTCACGGATTTGAAAACACATTTCGAGCAGGATGTGAAAAATGACAGCTCTACTGTTCATGAGGAGGTGTAAAAAAATGGCAATGTTGAAAATCTTGAGTGAAAATATGTAAAATTGGTGAAGTCACAAGCTTGCGTATAAACTGCCCAATGCACATCTGTAACGCAATTATTACGGGAATTTTTTTTTTACAAAATAATTTTATTGAAAACATTTTTTGTCATAAACAATAACATTGACATTTCATTATCTTTCCATACAGTTATAATACTCCAGTCAACAAGTAAACAATGACAAACAAACTTATAACTTCCCAACATGGGTCTGAGTTCATTTCCCTTATATCTTTGTATGTAAAACTTAAATAATCATATTTAATGGGTCATATGAGTGGCTAAAAGCAAGAATATATTCCATTAAATGAAATCAGGTTACAGTGCTCATTGACTTATTTATCTTAACAGGACAAATACATTCATAGCTGGTGTGCATTAGAGTCCCTCTCTAAGAGCCTGTGCCTCCCCCTGTGTAAGCGAGTCCACTAAGGGTCCCCAGTCCTGCAGAAATCTTTCCTCTCTATCTCTGATCAGATAGGAAAGGCATTCCAGTGCCTGCGTCTGGATGGCTAGTGTTCTTCTCCATTGTTGTCTTTTTGGCGTCACTGTCGAGACCCAAGTATTCAGTATACAGTATCTCGCCAATGGCAACAGGACACTTACCCATCTGGGCAAGAGATCCCAGCTCTCTCCTCCACCCCGTCGTCTATGCCAAACAACAGGCTCAAAGGATCTAATGGGAGTCCCCTTCCCAGTAGAGCCCCCAACTCTAGCACCACCTCTCCCCCAAATTTCTTCAGCACTGGACAAGACCAGAAGTAGTGAATATAGGTACCTAGCTCAGCTGAGCACCTCCCACAGATGGGGGAGATCCAAGGATTGAATTTGTTTACAATCACAGGTGGACAGTATAGTCTATGAAGGAATTTATAAGAGGACTTTTGATACCTATTGCATATTAATATCTCCCTGTGGAGCTGAAGCATCAAAAGCCAGTTCTCTTCCTGAATCACCCATCCCAAGTCCTGTTCCCACTGAACTTTAGCTTTATGTGTATAGTCTGGGAGGGATCTCCTACCCAGTTGTGCAGCATGTCCAATCAACCCTTTTGCATCCTTTTCCGATACTAATACTAGGTACTCTACCTGGGAGAGAGGAGAGTCTGAGGCTAATGCCCTTCCAAGTTTATTAATGTAGGCCCTCACCTGTAGGAAGTGGTAATGATGCTCGGCTCGGAGTCCCAGGCCCCTTCTGATTTCCTCAAATGTAGCCAGTTAGTCACTCACATACAGGTCCCATAGGCACTTAACATCTCCTATCCTCCACTGCTGAAACCGCCTTCCCCCCACATTCTTGCCATAAAAAATGGGTTACCAGTTACAGGTGTCAGCAGGGTTTCTTCCTGCTGTGCTCCCACTAGCTTCCGGATCTTCTCCCAGCCCTGGATATCTGAGTCAACTTGAGGGTTTCTGTCAGCCAACCAATTATAAATGTTATAGCCCCCCACTGCCAAATATGCTGATAGTCTCCCAGGCAAGACATCTCCTCTAAGTCCATCCAACCTGCCGCCGATGTTCTATGAACCCAGTCACTAATATATCGATATTGCATCGCTAAATAGTAGTTTTTAAGATCTGGAAAGTTCAGGCCTCCCTTCGTCTTGTCCGCTTAGAGGCTTTTCAAACTTACCCTAGGTCGCTTACCCCTTAATAGAAAGCCTGAAAAGGATCTTTCAAACCTTTTATAGTCCATCCTGGTAAGACCCAAATGCAACATTTACATGATATAAAGCACCCTCTATAACACATTCATTTTGATCAAATTGATATGTCCAATTCAAAATATTGGTAACTCTCTCCACCGACGAAGCTCCTCTTCTATTTTTAAGATAAGGGGGGTGTAGTTGAGCTGATATAACAAGCCCAGGTCCCTACCCACCTGTATACCCAGGTACCGGAAAGAGGTTGATACTCTCTGCAGTCCCCAGGTTCCACTGCTATTTTCAGAACCCGCTTCTCTTCAGAGCAAGATTTCAGATTTTGTAAGATTAATTTTATACCCCAAGAAAACTGCGAATTGCCCTATTAAATTTAGCAGCGGTGGGATTGATTTGGATGGATCAGTGGCATAGAGGAGCGTATCATCCACGTACAGGGTCACTTTATGCTGTCTCCACCATCTACCCCATACCCCCCTAATGGTTGGATCTCCCCCGAATACTCACCGCCAGCGGCTCTATGGCCAGGCAGAACAGCAGTGGAGAGATGGAGCACCCCTGCCTCGTTCCCCTAAACAGGGTGAAATGATCCATAAGCGAGCCATCAATCAGTACTCCAGCCACAGGGGTTACATATAGCGCCTGGTCCATCCCCCACAAAGCCCCCCAGACCAAACTGGTCCAGCACTTTCATGAGGTACTCCCACTCTATGCGATCAAAGGCCTTCTCGGCATCCATGGACAGCACAGCAGTGCCCCTTGGGTGCCGAGAGGCAAGCCAGACAACATTTAGCAACTTCTGCATATTATGGTAGGAGTATCTTCCATAAACAAAACTGGTTTGGTCTGGGTGGACAAGCTCCAGTAGGAACAGGTCCAGACGCTCAGCTAAAATTTTTGCCAGGATCTTTGCATCACAATTCAACAGTGATATCAGTCTGTAGGAAGAGCATTCCTGTAGGTCTTTCTCCAGCTTTAGTACCAGGCAGCTAACCACTTCATTAAAGGAGGCAGGAAGCACCCTCTCTCCCTTGACCTCCCGAAACACCCCCAGCAATGGATCCACCAGCTGACCCTGCATAGCTCTATAGAATTCTGAGGGGAATCCATCTGGTCCACTTGCTTTACCTTTTTTTTAATTTTTGTATGGACTCTCTAATTTCCTCCCTGGTGGTCTCTCCCCCCAGTTTCTCCCTCTGCTCTGTACTAAGCTGTGGCAGCTCAACTTTTATCTAAAAATGCTCTGGTATCTTCCGGGGAACCACTACACTCCGTTAAATATAACTGCAGGAAGAATTGTTTGAACCTATTTTTAATCAACTTTTTATCCTGAAGCAGGTCTCCCCATCAGTTCTAATAGCAGAGATGTGTGAATGTATCCTCCTGCCTTTTACTAAATGGACCAACAAAGGCTGGTTTATTGCCCCATTCAAAAAATGTATTTTTAGCTAAAAACCAAGCAGTACGGGCCTCCCTCAAAACAAAGGCATTAAGTTGGGGATTTATTTAACCAAATTTTCAACATGGGCATTTTGGAACCTCCGCTCATGAACAGTGAAACTGTAATTTTGTTAATCTGTCCTGAAAGTTGATTTCCCACAGCGACTGTGCCATTGTACGCCAGATGTGCGAAAACACATTTCGGGCAGGATATGAAAAATGACAGCTGTGCAGTTCATAAGGAGGTGTGAAAAAATGGCAGTGTTGAAAATCTGGAGTGCAAGTATTCAAAATTGTCTAAGTTTCGAGCGTGTGTGGAAACTGTGCAATGCACGCTCATAACACATTCATTTTTTGGATTTTTTTCACCAAATTTGCAACATAGGCTTTTTGGGACCCCACCTCATGAACAGTGGCACTGTCGTTTCATTAATCAGTCCCAAAAGGTGATTCTG
Organism: Neoceratodus forsteri; assembly: GCA_016271365.2. Classification (NCBI taxonomy): domain Eukaryota; kingdom Metazoa; phylum Chordata; order Ceratodontiformes; family Ceratodontidae; genus Neoceratodus; species Neoceratodus forsteri. The sequence goes on along the minus strand of CM028131.1, from coordinate 1,217,168,777 downwards.
CGCAGTGACCGAGAAATCACTTTTTGGGACAGAATAACGAGATCACAGTGTTTGTGTTCATGAGGTGGGATCCCAAGAACCCCATGTTGAAAATTTGGAGACAAAATTCCAAAAAGTGGTGAGATATCCACCTAAGTTGAAACCCCCCCATTGATGCCATTATACAGCTTACCGGCATTTCATTTTGCAGTTCGGTTTTGAAGAGTCCAGACGTGTTCCCACTCCACTGAAGATCATAGCACCGGCCCTCCGGAGGTAAGTATGGGGTGAGGGTGTGTGTGTGTGGGGAGGTGGGGTGCACAGAGGGTGGGTGTGGGTTGGGGAGGGGCAATCCGGACAATGAGGGACCATTTTCTTTCAGGTAAAAAAAAAAGAAGGACATTGTGACATGGTTTGTTAGGCACATTGGGGTGGGCTCCCAGTGTGCCTAACAATGGGGGGGTTAACATGCCGACGCGGTGGGCTTTGTGTGAGTGGCAGCTTACTGGGGTGTGCTTCCAGTGTGCCACACAATGTGAACAAAGGACATCGCAAAACAGTTTCTTAGGCACACTGGGGTGGGCTCCCAGTGTGCCACACAATGTGGGGAGGTGGGGGACATGCCGACATGGGGATTACACCCCCAATGTCAGCTTTGTTTGGGGATTGTGTGTCATCGCCATGTTTACTGAAATGTTTCACCAGGAAAGGCATGTACGGGAGACGTGCCATCTCTGCCGGTGCATGACGAGCTTGTCTCTGATTGCAGCAGCACATTTCTTTCAAGTTGGTGGCACTTTTCATATATTTTGCATCAGTGCTAGCATGCTGACTAATTGGGGAATGGTGGACGCACCTACTAAAGTGTGCCCTGCATTCGCCAACACTGACATGCCTCTCACTGTGCTGTTACTACCAGAAGATGTTGCTTGTGCATGCACAAGAAAACATAATAAAATCACCTGTATAACCATAAAATGTACAGGATTTTCCTTATAACTAATTAAATTAAGCTAGTTCAAAGCCCAGGATGTTTTAGTCAGGAAAGATCCGTCTAACAGGCCTGTGTGAGATAATAGAAAAGGAAACACATCCTTATAGCATACCTGTGTGAGGTAATAGAAAAAGAAACACATCTTTACAGCATACTTGTGTGAGATTTTTTTTATACTCGTGTTTATTTAACGATCTTAGTTAAGTCACATACAATAGTTACAGCAGTCACAGTATTTTACATCATACAGTTCATGTACAGTATAAAAGAGAAGGACAAAAAATAATACATCCAAATCGTAAATAACCAACAGTAAGAACATGTAACCAATATAAACAGGTTAGGCCTAGGGGAAGGGGGATTTGGAAAACAAGTTAATATCTTAACATATCTGCATAATAGTATTTGGGAGGTACAAAAACAAAATACATTTTACAATACATCCTTAATTATTTTGATGATTGTCTATTATATTTATAAATTAACCAGAGAGGTTCTATGATTTGTTTTAAGCTGATATGTGGTCAGAGTGGGGTCTTAATCAGAAGAGTGATATTAGATTTACGGGGAAACAACCAAAGGTGGTACAAGCATAGTAAATCAAATAGAGAAATATATGTATAAATAAATCAGTCAATCAATCTGGGGCTCCGATTAATTCTATTATTGTAGTGGTTAGGTCATTCAGTTATATCTATTTGATAGAGTTTCCAGCTAGTCCATTGATTAAGGTATTGGGCAGTTTTTTGTTGTAAATCAAATGTTAATATTTCCTTTTCGAACACACGAAGAAGCCAGCAGAAGAAGGCCATTTAGTCTATCAAGTCTGCTCGTATTGCACGGTCCACAGCTTGAGCTAATGTCCCTGCACTCCTTCCCCACACCTCCCATCCTCCCTACCCATGATCCTTACCTTCCCCCTATGCCTATCCTAGCCTCTCTTAAAGCTGCCCACTGTCTTCAACAATATGACCTCTTCCAGCAATGTCCACCACCTTCTCTGTGAAGAAGTGCTTCCTGACCTCCCTCCTAAACCTCCCACCCTCCAGCTTGAGACTGTACCCCCTCGTGTTATGGTTGCCACTCAGCTTAAAGAGACTCTCCTTATCAACCTTATTTATCCCTTTCAAGTACTTGAAGGTCCCAATCATGTCCTCTCTCTCTCTCTCTCTCTCTCTCTCTCTCTCTCTCCTGTCTTCCAGGGGGTACATGTTTAGTGCCCTCAACCTCTCCTCATATGCCTTGCCCTGCTGACCGGCTATCATTTTTGTGGTCTTCCTCTAGACCTTTTCCAACAGGTTAATGTCCTTTTTGAGGTGTGGGCATCAGTACTGAACTCATACTCTAGATGCGGCCTTACCAGTGACCTGTACAAGGGCAGTTTAACCTCCTCTCTCCTGCTACTGATTCCCCTATCTATGCATCCCAGCATCTTGTTTGCCTTTGCTGCTGCTTTCTTGCACTGCGTGGAGTGCTTCAGATCACTAGTGATCATCACTCCCAGGTTCTTCTCCTCCTCTGATGCAGATACTCGGACTTCACCCAGGTAGTACTCTGTCCTGGGATTCTTGGCTCCAATATGCATAACTTTGCATTTCTTGGCATTGAAACCAAGCTGCCAGATCCTGGACCACCTCTCCAGCTTTTCCAGATCTTCTTGTAGGTCCTGTATCCCTTCAGCTGTGTCCACTCTTCCACAGAGCTTGGTGTCATCCACGAATAGGCACATTTTGCCCTTAATGCCATCCCATTGTCATTGATGAAGACATTGAACAACACCAGCCCCAGCACTGAGCCCTGTGGGACACTACTGGTTACCTCTCTGATGCCAGATAACTCTCCCCCATAAACACCCTCTGGGTACTGTCCCTCAGTCAGTTTTCTACCCATCTGGCCATCTTTTTCCCCAACTCCAAGATCTACCAGCTTCCTGATCAACCTTTTGTGGGGCACAGAGTCAAAGACCTTGGTGAAATCAAGATAGAGGATGTCTACTGCTTGGCCCCATCTACTGTCTTAGTGACAAAGTCGAAGAAGTCAATCAGATTTGTTTGACATGATCTCCCCCCATGAACCCATGATGCCTCTCATCCTGGAGACCATGCTCCTATAGATATTCCACCATCCTTTCCTTTAATATGGTCACCATGAGCTTGCCCACAATGGAGGTCAGACTGACTGGTCTGCAATTCCCTGGATCATCCTTGGTACCGCTTTTGTGGAGGGGCACTATATGTGCTGTTCTCCAGTCCTGCGGTACCATGCCTGACTCTAGTGAACTATTAAATAGGTCTGCCAGTGGCCCTACCAGCTTCTCAGCCAGTTCCTTTAGTACCCTTGGATGCACTCTGTCCGGGCCTGGTGATTTGTCCACCTTCAATGCCAGCAGCCCGCTCCTCACTCTATCCTCCTCTATCATTACATCGGTGTTCCCCTCCCCCCCCGCTCCTCTTTTCCTTCCTGAATGCACTGGTCTGTTCTTCTCTCTGGTGAAGACAGAACAGAAGTATTCATTTAGTATCTCTTTTTTTCCCCCATTATCCTCCACCCACTACACCCCTTTCTTAAGCCTAACAGTCCCTTCCTTCTTGTCCCTTTTCTCATGTATATAGTGAAAGAAAGCCTTCTCCCACTTCTTAATTCCTTCAGCTATCTGCAGCTCCTTCTGTGCCTTTGCTCACTGAACTTCCTTACTTGCCTCACTAGCCAACCTTAGGTAATTTTCCCTATCCACCTCTTTCTTGGTCTTCCTGAATTTTCTGTATGCCAACCTCTTTTCTCTTACTGTCTTGGCAACCCCAGAACTGAACCAGCTGGGCGCTTTGGCTCTTGTGTTCTTCTCCCTGAGCCTAACGTGCTTATCTGTGGCAACCAGTATTCCTTTCTTAATGATGGACCACCTTTGGTCCACCCCCGTATCTACTTTGATGCACGCCAGATGGCTCCTTAGCATCTCTTCCATTTTCCTGAAGTCTGCCCTCCTGAAATCCAAGAGTTTGGTCTTAATCAGGATGCTTTCCCTAACCACATCCAACTGGAACCGCACTGTGCAATGGTCGCTTCCACCCACTGGCTCCCTGACCATTATTTCCTATACTTTCTCCCCATTTCTGAGCACCAGATCAAGAATTACAACAGCTCTTGCTGGTTCAGTGATGCCCTGAGCCAGGAACCCACTCTGCAGTCCTTCCAGGATCACCTGACTCTTAGCACATGTTGTGGATGGTATGTTCCAGTCCACCTTGGGCTGGTTGAAGTCCCCCACAATTACCACCTCTCCTTTCCCCGCCACTTCCAATATTTGTGAGATCAGTTTCCTGTCCCTCTCCTCATCTTGACTTTGACATTGTTTGTATGTTATTAATAGTTTGTTTCCATTCTTTTATGGAGGGTGGGTCAGCCTGGAGCCACTTCCTTGTTATAGTTTTGTAAGCCGCCACTAATAGAATATCCCAGAGATATAAAGCATCCCTGTCTTTAAGGGATTGGTGGGGGAAGTTTTAGAAGCAACTTGTCTGGTGTAAGAGGCTCTATTAAAGTGAATAACTCTTTAAGATGATGAATCACCAAAAACCAGAAAGGAGTCAGGGTAGGGCACTGTGCAAATGTGTGGGCATGCGTTGCCTGCTCACCTCCACAGTTTTGCCAGCATTTGGCAGAGGAGCTCGGGGAACCACTTAGCTAGGAAAGTGGGGACCAAAAAAAATCTCACTTTTACCTTCCACGTATATTCCCTCTAGAGGGGTGAAGAAGTCATATACCAGGTTCTTCTCCAGAACCTGAGTCACTGGTTATCTGTTAAAGTTGTACCCAGATCTCTCTTCCACTTCTCCCTGAGACAGTCTGCCTGTTGATATCTAGTTATTAATAAGGCCTGATAAATCAACAATATGGCCTTCTCCCCTCCAGAGGAAAGCCATATTTTAATAAAAGGCATCCAGTCCTCTTGTAACTGAGGTTGCTTACTGCATAATCTGAGGTTCTTAATAATATAATCTTTCATTTGTTAATACCGAATATGGTCTGGTTCCTTCCAGCCATATTTCTGCTGGGTCTATTCAAATGTGAGCATATCTGAGCCTTGCAAAAGTTGCCATGGAGCAGTAAAACCTCTGGCAGTCTGGCCTCGAAACCAGGGGTCTATGCTGGCAGGGGTAGAAGAAGGGTTATGCAACCACCAGTTATAGTTCCATAAAAGTGGTTTCATTCTTTTGGAGTAAATTCCTCTGTGCCATCCCTCCAGTATGAACCATGTTACAGGGGGAAGTGATTGTCTCAGCTTGACCTGCAAGGGTGGAGCAAATAATGCTGTAGGCAGAGCAATAAGAGAAGGCCTAGAGAGATCCATTTTCTCCCAGTGGGCTTCGTATGTATGGATTTCCCCATAGTAATGCTAGTTTCATTTGGGCTGCAGCCCAGAAATTTGCTAGATAAGGGAGTTCCAAACCTCCCTGGGTCTTAGGTAGTATTAAGAGCTGCTTGTGTATCCAGGAACGTTTGTATTGCCATATAAAAAAGAAAATAAGAAAGATAATAAAAAAGACTGCCACTTCTTTAAATCTGAAACTGGGACCGCACATGAGACACATTGAAAAAGATATAGCAGTCTTGGCAAAGCATTCATCTTAATAGCTTGTACTCTCTGATATAACGTTATAAGGAGGTGATACCAACATCTCATGTCTGTCTTTACTTGGGAGATAAACAGCAGGTAATTTACTGCATACAATCGGGAAGGCTCGACTGTTATCTTAATGCCTAAATATTTTAGGGCTGTCAGACCCCATCTCATAGGATAATCAGTGTAAAAATTTCTGGTGGTTCAAAGTTAAATGTCAAACCTCAGTTTTTTGGGTGTTCAAAGTATAACCAGACATTCGGGAAAATAGTTGTAATTGATCATATAATGCTGGAAGGGAAGTGTCCGGGTTCGTGGAGTACACCAACACGTCATCTGCGTATAAGGATAATTTATGTCTATGTTGTGCAAAAGAAATACCCTCTATACCCTCCTGCTGCCGAATACTTTGGGCCAAAGGCTCTATATAGAGAACAAAAAGTAAGGGTGAGAGAGGGCACCACTGACGTATTCCCCTCTGTAACCCAAAACTCTCTGAAAGGTGGCCATTGGCCCTGATAAAACCAAGGGGTTTATCATAAAGCTTGAACAAAAAAGTAATAAAATGAGCTGGGAACCTGAATTAGATAAGGACCCAATGCAGGAAGGCCCATGAGACTTTGTCGAAAGTCTTCTCTGTGTCTAAGCTTAGAATCAAAGGACGGATGTTCTGTGATCTCAGATGGTCTATAAGATACACAGTGCATCTGACATTATCCTGTGCCTGCCTACCAGGGATAAAGCATGCTTGATCGATATATATTAAGTTTGGCATAATTTTTTGCATACGGCTGGCCATAATTGAGGTCATAAGTTTGTTATCTATGTTTAGAATTGAAATTGGCCTATAAGAGGTACAATTAGTCGGGTCCTTTCCTGGTTTCGGGATAACTAAAATAATGGCATGGGTCCATGACAGAGGGATACTACCCTTTAGGTCAGAAACAAAAGAAAACACCCCCTGTAGGATCGGCATTAGTTCCCCTTTAAGAGCCTTATAAAATTTGCCCGTAAACCCATCTGAGCCCGGACACTTCCCTGTTTTACGTCTACTTATTTAGGTACAAATTTCAGCTTCAGAAATAGAGGCTGTTAGTATCTCCCTTTGTGGCTCAGCCAAGCCCGGTAGATTTAGAGTTTGTAAGAACTCATCTGTGACTGGATCTGGAGGTGAAGGGACTGAGTTATACAAATCTGCATAATAGTTCTTAAAAGCCTCTGAGATTTCGGCTATGGATCTACAAAGGTGGGGGGCTCTGTGAACCTTAATGGCTGAGATTGTGGCCCTCGTCCACTGTACCCTTAAACGCCAAGCCAGTGAGCGCAGCTACCTAGGTCCACCATCATAATAGGTCTGCCGCAGGAACATAAATTTTTGTTCCATGTAGTAACTAAAAGAGTATTCCTTCCTTCCTTCCTTCTTTCTTTCTTTCTTTCTTTCCTTCTTCGATGCTACAAGTTTCTTTGTTCTATGTTTCTCTACTTTTTGTTTTTGGAGATCTTCCAGCTCTCGAATTCCATTGATCAGATCTAGTCTCCTAGCTTCCCTTAGCTTCTTCTTCCTAGAGGCCAGCTCTATAAATTTACCTCTCAGGATAGCTTTAAGGGTGTCCCACAGTGTAGATACAGTAATATCAGGGGTATCTTTATCTGCCAGGGCTTGGGGGATGAGATCCTTAATCTACTGTAGCAATTCTGGGTCTCACAACAACAAGTTGTTTAGTCTCCAGAAAGTGTTTTTCTTAAAAGATCCCAACTGTATTTTGAGAAAAATCGGTGCGTGGTATGATAAGGTTATCTCTCCCATCCATGCCCTAACCGCATTCTCAGCAACTTCCTGTGGCATCAAAATATAGTCCAATCTGGAGTACATAGAGTGTACCGCACAGTAAAAACTATAATTTCTGACTGCCCCATTTAGATAACACCAGGTATCCACGTATCCAATTTCACGTATAAGTTTGGCAGCTAGGCGGGCCACCCTATGCTCTCGCTTTGAAATTTGTGAGGTGTAATCTAATCTAGGATCAAAGGTTCAATTTAGGATCCCCCCCTCACAAATTATCTGTCCCTTGCCCCACTGTACCATAGAGAGAAATAAGAATCAGTATGTTAAGTACTGCGAGTTTGGTGGGAAGTAGACAGATGCAATGGTGACCATTTGACCATCCAGTTTTCCCTTTACCATGGCAAAGCGTCCCTCGACATCCACCTTCTTCTCCTTAAGTTCAAAGGAGACCCCAGTGGGAATGAGAATTGCTACCCCTCTACGTCTCCCACCTCTGTATGAGGCGGTTATGGCATGGGCAAAACTAAACCTCTCAAGTTTCTTATGTTGCAGATTGGAGAGGTGTGTCTCCTGTAATAGAGAGATATCAGCTCCTGCCTTTCTCAGGGAGGAGAGGATTTTGCTCCATTTAATGGGACTCATTAGCCCGTTAACCTTGTATGAACATACAGTGTAACTCACTGGGAGTTTGAAGAGACCTCGGTATGTAATATTCTAAGACACCCATCCATTCTATTCAGATACAGGAAGTAAAGCACAAGATGTTCTCCCGCTACATTTTTCCAATAAACCCAAGAAATCCCATAAGGCCTAAAACAGTAAAACCAAGCATAACCAACCAGGCTTAACATGGTGTAAAAAACTAAGTACTTCCAAGGTAGAAGGTCAAAAAAGACACAGGGGTTTGACCTCTATTTCCACCTCGTGGTATCAAGATGGATAGGACAAGGAAAGTAATCCTTCCCATAATGGGTCCTCCTCCTCCAGGGCCAGGTGTCTAAAAGGCCCTACAATTAGTGTAAGTGCTTATTAGCACTAATAGGCACGGAGCAGATGGAGTATCGAACAGTCCAACCATTAGGACTTGTATTAGAAATCTATGTACTTCATAGAGGGGTGATTTCCCCCTTGATTCTGGCCCGAGTACTCATATGATTTACTTCAAAATCAACTAGTAGCTCTCCCTCAGGCATTTTGCCTTCTAAGCTTTAACAACATGTGACCATAAATTGAGGAAATTTTAAGTTTAAAGTAATATTCTGATTACTCAAGCCTGTCCACTGTTAGAGTTCACAGCACTGTAGTAAGACATTTATGAAACTAAAAATGTGGCCGTCTTTATCGAGTAAGAAACTAAATCACTGCAGCAAATTAATGTCTTCCTTATAAGAGTGTGCGATAAGACTCTGCAGCCTAGGTCACGCGCTTGGCGCTGAAGTTGATAGCTGCTTGAGAAATAAACTCCTGCTTCCCGTCGATGATTAATGTTTGAAAACGCCTTTTAACAGCCCTGTCAGTTCTACCAAAAGGGTTAAACAGCAGTCGGAAAGTTCAGTGAACTGACAGAACCTAGTTGCCTGACAGTACGTTTATTTTTTTTACTCAGATTTACGAGTTAAAAACTTCAGACGGTTGCCAGCTGTTCAGCTAGCACCACTGACAGGCCACCTCACACAGTTCATTGTTTATACTAACCGGGGCAAGGATGGAAGCTCCTCACCAGAATACAGACTTAGATTTGGTAAAAGAGATGTTTTCAGAGATCAAACTTGAGATCTGAGATATGAAGCAGAGCACTGGAAATATAAATACTGAAAGTATTAAAAATGCCAATAACCTGGAAGAGTCAGTAAGCCGAATAGACATTTTAAATGATGCTGTGGCATTTTTGGAGGATAAAATAGAGAAACAGACTGAACAGATCCAGTTTTTATTTACACAAAGTAGATGACTTAGAAAATAGAGGGAGGAGAAATAATATTTGTATTGTGGGAGTTCCTGAGGGGGCAGAGAAAGGGGAGATGATACCTTTCTTACAGAAAATGCTGCCTGAACTATTACATTACGACTGGCCATGGCCACTGGCGATAGAGAGAGCCCACAGATCTCTTTCTTCTAAAAATCAACAAAATAAAAGACCGAGATCCATAATTGTTTATTTCTTAAGGTACACAGTAAAAGAGGAAGTTATAAAGGTAGCTAAAGAACACAAACAATTACACTGGCAGGGAGGACGCATATTCTTGTTTCAGGGCTTCTCCACAAACATTTTTGAAAAAAGAAAATCCTTTACTGAAGTAAAAAAAATCTACAAAAGTTGGGATGGAACTATTATTTCAAATATCCAGCTGGATTAATGGTGGCAATTTCAGGGAACTCTGCAAAACTGTACGATTCCCCTGACCAAGTATGGGAACTGATAAACAATCATTCAAAAAGGCCCCCATCTCAAACTGTCTCTAGAGAATCAAACAGACCAGCACGTGCCAATACAACACACACACATCCTTTACAACCAGCTATGCAAGCTTCTCCCTCACAAGACAAATCTGTTATGCCCCCTCCCTTCACCAAGAACTTATCTACTCAAGTGGCCAGTAAAGAAATAAAGGACTTTACACCATTCCAACATGCTGCTGTGGTTAAATCCAATAAAAACAAGCAGAAATATGGCCCCAGAAGCAGTGAACTTCACAGAGCCAAAATACCTAGCAAATCATATCAGAACTACACCCAAGGCCACGCTACCTTTTTCTCCTCATCAGCTGCCAAAAAAGGTTTCAAAGCCAGATCTAAAGAACAGATGGATTTGCTCTGATTTGCTTCCCATGCTGGTGGATCAAATAAAACTTCCAAAATGCCCGATTCTACTACTTCTTCCCAAAATGTTCAAGTGGTAGAAATGGAAGTGTACTCACCTGGTAAAGGTGATTATAGGAGCACCTTCTTACAGCACTCCCAGTCTCCACTCATGGGTAATCCCGGCACTCCTCTCAGGCTGATGCACAAAATAATTTTTTCAGAATCGAAACCTGATTCATCTCTTGCCCTGCTTCCGTCTCCTCCCCTGTAGTTCCCAGACTCCTCAGTACGAGATCTTCCCGAGCTTTTGGAACCTTCTGAAAATATGAATTGGCAGTAAAGTGGCCTGGTGGTCTCCCTGAGGAGTGCCACCTGTTAGAAAAAACATACCACATATTGTGAAGTTGTGTAAACTGTTCATCCTTTACTCTATATTTTTTTGGTGGCTCATAATGTACAGTAATGAAGTCGTTACTGCCTACGCTTCTTTGCGTAGTGTGCAACCTTGTAATCAGCATATTGTTTAACATCAGCATTAATGAACGTAACAATGCATTTTTTCAGACTCTTATTCCTGGTTTGTTACTGTGTGTTCCTCCTCATTGGGTGGGCTATGGAGTGCTGTAAGAAGGTGCTCCTATAATCACCTTTACCAGGTGAGTAAACTTCCATTATCAATCGCACCTTCTTACAGTACTCCCAGTCTCCACTCATGGGTGATTATACAGCAGTATTGGAAATGACTTGGGAGGGAGGAGGAACCTGACTCGAAGCTGTTTGGATTACTTTTTGGCCAAATTCAGAATTGCCTGTCAACCCTGTATCCAAGTGGTAGTACTTGGTAAATGTATGGGGGGATGACCAAGTAGCCACCTGGCAGATCTCCCTTACTGACACTAAGCTTCTTTCCACCCAGGACGTGGCTATTACTCTAGCAGTGTGGGCCTTGATGATGGGCGGTGGATTGGCCTCCCTAGCCTTATAAGCCTGGGAGATGGCGTCTCGCAACCATCTGGCGACCGTCGACCTGGAAGCTGGTAAGCCCCTCTTTTGTCCTTGGTGGAGGACAAAGAGTCTATCTGACTGTCGAAAGGATTCTGTCTTGTCCAAGTAGATGCGAAGGGCTCTAGCTGGGTCCAGACAGAGGAGGGTGTGCCTGTTAGGGTCCTGTTCAGTTGGGCAAATGGTTGGGACTGTAATTTCTTGCCCTGTGTGAAAGGCCGTCGCCACCTTAGGGATGAAAGACGGTATGGTTCTTAGGACCACTCTCTCTGGAAAGAACATGAGAAAAGGTTCTCTGCATGATAGGGCCTGTATCTCACTGGTTCTCCTAGCTGAGGATATTGCTACCAGAAAGACTGTTTTCATGGTTAGAAAGGGTAGGGGAGCCGAATCCAGAGGTTCGAAAGGATCCTCAGTTAAGGCGTCTAGTACTAAGTTAAGCTGCCAAGGGGCATAAACTGGTCTAGGGGAGTAGGTGATGTTGGCAGCTGCTCTTAGGAAGGACTGCACTAATGGGTGTGCATCAGGCAGCTGTCCATCTGTTTTCCCCCGTATTGCTCCTATGGTGGCTGTTTGAACCCTTAACGATGCCACCGTCAACCCCTTGTCTAGACCATCTTGCAGAAACTCTAACACACGTAAAATATTGCAATTTGAAGCCTGAAGTTGTTTAGAGTTACACCAATAAACAAATGCCCCCCAGTGTCTGTTATATGTTTTGTTAGTTGAGCATCTTCTGGCCTGTAGTAGAGTATCTGCTACTTTGGTTGACACCCCTAGGTTTAGCAGTCTGACCCTCTGAGTGGCCATGCCATCAGCCTCAGTGGTCTTGGGTCCTTGTGCCAAATTGGCCCCTGTTTGAGCAATGTCTGGTATGGGGTGAGTCTCATAGGCTTGTCCATCAACATCCTTTTGATGAGCGCATACCATGTTCGTCTTGGCCAGTCTGGGGCGATTAGAATCACTGTGGTGCCCGTGTCCCTGATTTTCTGTAGAATCGCAGGTATCATGGGTATTGGGGGGAATGCATAAGCTATCTGGAATTTTCATGGGGTCGAGAGAACATCTACTCCCGCCGTGTTCTTGTCCTTGTACCTGGATATATATATTGGTGGCTGAGTGTTCGTTGCCGATGCCATGAGGTCTACTTGGAACAGACCCCATCTCCTTTATAGTTTGTTGAATATGGCTGGGTTGAGTTGCCACTCTCCCTGTTGTACGGTTTGCCTGCTTAGCCAGTCTGCCCTGGTGTTTTGCACGCCTGCTAGGTGTATCACTGTGATGCTGAGAAGGTGTGTCTCTTCCCACAGCACGAGGGCTTCTGACTCCTGGGCCATGGCTCTGCTTTTTGTTCCTCCTTGCTTGTTTATGTAGGACATTGCTACCCTGTTGTCTATTCGCACCTTTACGTGGTGCCTTGTTACTTGTGGTTTGAAGTACTGTAGCACCAGTCGTATTGCTCTGGTCTCCAGGATGTTGATCAGCAATTTTGTTTCTGGTTCTGTCCACCTTCTTTGGACTGATCTCCTGTCCATTACAGCACCCCAGCCTTGCAGGCTTGCATCTGTTTCGAGGATTCTGGTCGCTTCTTTTTCTAATTTCGCTCCCTGATTTAGATTGTGTGGGTTTGTCCACCATTTCAGTGAACTTTGTACTTGCGTAGGTATGGTCACCCTTTGATTGTAGTTTTGTAAGTTGTAATTCCATTTGTCGTGAAGTAGACATTGTAATTGCCTCATGTGTGTTCTGGCCCAGTTGTGTAGGTCTATGCAAGCTGCCATTAGACCTAACAACTGCATGAGGTGCTGCAGAGTCATCGTTTTGCAGTGCAGTATGTGCCTGCACTGGTTCACTAACACATTGATGCGTGTTTCTGAGGGTTTGACTGTCCCGGTGACTGTGTTGAACACCGCCCCCAAGTGTTCTATAGTTGTGGTCGGTGTCAGGTGGCTCTTGGAGATGTTTATTATCCATCCATGTCGGGTGAGTATCTGCAGTGCTTTCTGAGTTGCTGCTTGGGATTCCTCCTGCGATCTTGCCTGAATTAGCCAGTCATCCAGGTAGGGGATTACATGGACTCCCTCCATTCGGAGTTTGGCTGCTAGTGGAGCCATGACCTTGGTGAACACTCGGGGCGCTGATGCCAGACCAAAGGGTAGGCATTGATACTGGAAATGATACCCCAAGACGCTGAACCTGAGGAATCTCTGATGGGATGGTCTGATTAGGATGTGGAGGTATGTGTCCCTCAGGTCTATGGATGTTAAGAGGTCCCCCTTGCGGATGGCCGCAATGGTAGACTGTAGGGTCTCCATTTTGAATATTTGGTATTTTACAAATTTGTTTATGAATTTGAGATCTAGTATTGGGCGTGGATCCCCTGTCTTTTTGGAACCAGAAAGAATACTGAGTGGATGCCTGAGTATCTTTCGTGGTTTGGAACTGGTTTTATGGCCTCGCTGTTGAGCAGTTGTTGTAGAATTGCTCTGACTTGTGCAGGTGTCATCTTGTCTTTCGTAACGTGGGATTGTATGTATCTGTCTTGTCTTGGTAAGCAGTTGAACTCGATGGCATAGCCTTGTTGCACTATTTCTTTGACTCATCGGTCCCTGACTGTTTCGGCCCAGGTTGCAGAGAAGAGCCGTAGTCTGCCCCTCCACTGTGTCCACATTGTCCTGGGCCTGTGGATTCTCATTGTTGAAAACCTCTGTTTTGCCTGTTGGGTTTGTAGCCTTGCTTGGGGTTGAAATTGCTACCGCGGTCCCTCTGTGTGAATAGGGACGAAATCTATTATTCTGAAAGGAAGGCAGAGTGCTCTGCCCCCCTTGGTTGTCCTTATCTTCTCCCTTCTTGACAGTAAATTCTTCAATGCCTGGTCCGAACACCTTGTCCCCTGAGAATTGAAGCTTCATGAGCCTGGGCTTTGATTCTTGGTCAGCGTTCCAGAGTTTAAGCCAAATTAATCTCCTGGCTCTGTTTACTGATGTTGCTGATCTTGATGCCATTTTAAAAGTGTCAATGGTGGCATCTGCCACGTACTTAATTGCTTGGATAGCATAATCCATAGTTGCCCCATGGGCGCTGGTTTCTGAAATGTCTAATCAAGCTGCTTCCAGCCATCTGAGAGCAGATCTGGAGGAATACGTGGCTGCCATGGAAGCTGTCATGTTCATGGTCAGCATGTCGTGAACTTTCTGGACTATTTCGTCCACTTTCCTGTCCATGGGGTCTCTTAATGCGGAAGCTGACTCGGATGGTAAAACCGTCTTATTGCTCAGGACCGAGACCTCATAATAGACTTTTGGGGCAGTAGCCCAAGTCTTCTCTTTCTCCTGTGCTAGTGGGTATCTCTTCTCGAAGATCCCCTTCTCCCTGGTCTTTATTGGGTCTGGAGCCTCCCATTCTCTAGCCAGGATGTTATCCAGGGCTGGGCAAAAGGGAAAAAATGTGGTGGAACATTTTCTATCATGCACTAGAGGGTCCAGTCTGTTCTCTGGTTCCTATATGGGCTTGTTAATTCAGAGTGTTTCGCACACTACCCTGATGATCTCAGGGATGGAGTCGAAGGGGCATAGCCTGGCGGCCATGTCTTTTTTGGCCTCCTCCTCCTCTGGGTCCTCGTCCCCTGAGTATGGAGAATCTGACCCGTCCTCTGGGATTGGAATTGGGGCACCCCTCTGATGTTTTGGTGGAGGGGGTTTCTCAGGGGACTGGGGCCGTTTGTCTGCTCCCAATGCATCCATTTTGTTCAATAGTTTTTGGAAAAGCTGAACTACCACACTCTGAGAATAGGTGGAAGCGCTATCCTGCCATATGTCCTCCTCTGGGGAACCCAAACTTGAATTGAAAATATTTGGATCTGCATCGACCATGCATAGGGAACATAGGTCTCCCAAGTCAGAGGTTAAAAGAATATGGGGGCATTTCCTACAAATTCGTCTTGAAGTCATTTTGTCTCCTCTGAAAAACACAATGGAATAGAGGAGGAGATAATAACAGATGGTATGCACCGTAATGTAACTGTTTAAAAAACTATTTAAATACCGTGCAGTTACTAGCCAGAAGCATGGAACCTAAACCTGGTTCAGCTTCTGAAGTAAGGAGCAAGGCAAAGTGACTGTGCCCAGAAGAACTGCTGCCCCTATCTTAATGAGCAATGGAATCCTGTTAGAAATGCTCAAAAACAGTTTGTCTGCTTCCCTTGCTGTGCCTCCAGAAAGCATCCTGGTATCCCCTTATAAGAGGCTTTAAATCGCCAAACAGAAAAAAATTTAAACATTGCCCTTTTAAGATGGAAAACGCCATTGCATCTTTAAGAAATGCATGTCTTGCACCACCATTTTAGTGGAGTGGAAAGGTACCCAGGACGCCGCCATCTTAGAATGGGATAAATGGGAGCCCTGATAGGTCGGTGTGGGTCTCGCGAGAGTGAGGGCTCTCGAGACCAAGGAGGAAGAGAGAAAGCATGGCCTGTCTCGCAGCATGGAGAACGCCGAGCGAGAAAGGCTGCCGAACAGCATTTGGATAAATTCAACAACGGAAACCAGGGGGCAGGTAGGCAGGCTGTGGAAGGAGCAGACACTCATTTTGCATAAAGTCGCCCTCGCAGTTGAACAAGGTAAACCGCGAGGCGTGCATCCAGTGTTTCCTTAATGAAGCACCATAATTTAAAAAACTGTACTCATAGCTTCTGCTCACCGGCTGAACAAGGTAAGCTGGTGGGAAGCTGGGTGCATGGGCGAACCTTTCCTCAGCAGAACAAAGTGTACTGAGGAAGGAATGGGACAGATAATGTTAAGCACCATTCTGGCTACAATTTTAACTTTAAAGAAGTCCCTGACAGTCCCTGATTCTTCGATTTGCTAACTAAATGTGTAGCAATATAAATAACATGCTGGCTGACTTTCAGAAGTCAAATATAGGATTTTTTGTGAAGTTCTTACCTTACTTGGCACAGAGCCAAACAATCTGTGACCAGCTTGGAATGATGCACAAAAGAAACTGAGGAGTCTTGGAACTACAGGGGAGGAGACGGAAGTAAGGGAAGAAAGGGATTGGGTTTCAACCCTGAAAAATTCTTTTGTGCATCAGCCCGAGAGAAGTGCCGGGATTACCCATGAGTGGAGACTGGGAGTGCTGTAAGAAGGTGCGATTGATAATGACTCCAGCCTGAATTCCTCCCCATACAGATTCGAATTACAGGGTCAAAGGACATCATACTTCATTTCCTGTGTAAGCAGTGGTCTGAAGCAGGAGTCATTGTGAAGGCCGGCTAGAGTTCTCTTAAAGAGACAGCGCTCCTCTGGTTTATTTATTCTATTAAAAACAATACCAGAAGCTCTATATTTAGTGTCATCATAGACAGTTGTTAGAATAAAAATAATTATATTCATGGCCAGTATAATAGCATATCTGCTGCCTAACTTTCTAGATTTTTTTTTTTTTTAGGAGTAATGCTGACCAGGACATTGCATGCCTAATTCATAGAAATATTGGTAAGTCTTAACATCTATGGCTTACTAACAAAAAGAAGAAAAAAAAGTGTATATATAGCTTTTTTCTGTCATTTTATGGCTTAGTGAACAGCTATAAATAATAAGTGGTGCCATGTTGGGCAGAATCTGCTCATGCTTTAGTTAATAGAACCATTTTATCGGAGTGGATTTTTCTCCTCTCCTTTACATTGGTAACATATGTGGGACACAGTGGTAACAAATATATTAGGCTATAGGCCTCGGTCTGTCTCTTAAAATGTATTACTTTCTAAAAATAAATAAGCCAGTGTCATTATGATTATTCCAAAATTTATTTTCCTTTTATTTTTTTTTATTTATCTATTCATTGATTTACTTTCTATTTTGCACTGCATCATAGCACAGAGACATACCTTCCTAGCAGAGCAATATGCCAAACGGAAATATCTTAGTCAAATTCTAAGAAAGCTTTATTAGTGCGGCCCTGGTTCAAAACTACTTTCAGGCTTATTGCACAGTTTTCCTAATAATAGTAGTAAGCTTGTTAATTGTTGACTAGATCTATCCACAGCCTTACTATGCTTTATGCATGATGAGGAGGCGTGCTTTACTGTGGCTACGTTGTTATGTTACCACGTACTGTTGTGATATTTCCTCTGCTTGATTACTAATTTGACAGGAGCTGTATAGCGATTTATAGAAATAAACTAATCGCACAGCATACTAAATTATGGAATGTGGCGCCACAGGTGGGCTGGTTGCTCATATAAGCATGAGCTTAGGCAACATACACAAATTTATTAATATCATGGTATGTCTGCTGTGTTTCAATTTAATATTTTCACATGCTCTTGGGGATTCTGAGTGGCCATACTTTGACACTTAATAAAACAGGCTGATAATATATAGGTATTTGTTACACCTGGAGTCTCATATACATGTATAAAATAAGTTTATGTTTTTTAGGTCACAATAGACAACTTTTGACATGGCAGATGGTTCTCAACACTGTCCCTCATTCTCTGTTCTTTCCATCCCTCTACTTCATCACTTTCACATTTTGGTATTCTACTATATTATGTGGCGATTGTTCAGATAATCCAGGGATAGCAGTGTGTTCATTTTCTTTAGGTCACAGCTAACTAAAACAATAGTATTAGAAAAGAGGCAACAGTATATTAGTTGCTGCTCTAACCTTATCAAAACGTTTGTGTTTATAAATGTATTTTTTACCTCTACATTACATTACCTCTTGATATAAAGGTTAATTAGTTTAGAGACCAAGTTCTAATAATTTATTAATAGTCTTTTGTAGAAGTGTATACAGTACTGGTACATTTATTGGTATCTGCAGTGTTCTAGTCTTGCTCTGTTAGAGACACATTTGGTCAATAACTATATTTAAAACTGTTTACATTCCTTCACTGTGGGTAATGGGTTTCAACATTAATAACATTAGAATAGTTTCATGGAACATACAGGGTTGTAATGACCCTATAAAATGCACTAAAATCCTGTCTCACCTAAAATCTTTGCAGGCTGATATTGCCTTTTTGCAAGAGACTCATCTCACCCTGGAAGAAACAGCTAAACTTAAAAAGTCCTGGGTGGGCACAGTATATGGTAGCTCTTATAACTCCAAGAGTAAGGGTGTGTGTATACTTTTTCACAAAAAGCTGAACATAGTGGTGGAGTCTAGCACTGTGGATCCTGAGGGTATCTTCCTAATACTCAACATCAGGCTTGAGGGGAAAAGTATTTCTTTAGTTAATGTATATGCACCCAGTTGCAATCACTCCACTTTTTACGCTGCTCTATCAGATAAAATTAACAAGGATGCAACTGGGGAGCTAATCTTGGCAGGAGATATGAATACGGTAGCAGATGTGTTCATGGACAGTACCTATGCAAACCCGGTGGACCATTCAAATGCATCTAAAGCCTTGATTGCATTCTGTGAAGAGTTTGGTCTTACTGACCTGTGGAGAATTGTTCACCCAAAGGGGCAAGATTACACCTTCTTTTCTAATAGACATGGTTCCCATAGTAGATTAGATTACATTTTTATAGCAAAATCACTTTTGGAGGGTCTTACATTTAGTCAGATAGGGAATATAATCATATCAGACCATGCAACAGTCACTATGGGTCTCACGTTAGATCACTCACTGCCTTCAGAAAAAAGTTGGAAGTTCAATTGCAGTTTACTGAGGTATGATGATTTTCTGGATTGGCTCTCTAATGAGATAAAGATGTTTTTTGAAATCAATGACAACAACGAGGTTTCAGTACCAACCTTGTGGGATGCCTTTACGGCCATTATTAGAGGGTGCATAATTTCATATTCCTCTCACAAAAAAAAAAGACAGAGAGGCTGAATTAAAAGACCTAGAACAAAATCTGAATTACAAAGAGGCATTGTTTAAATCTACAGTGGCAAAAAAATCCCTTTTGTACAGAGACATCCTCACACTAAAATATGACATTAATAAAATACTGAGCCAAAAAGCTGAATATGCTCTTTTTAGATTAAGACAGGCATATTGGGAGGCAGGAGAATCTCAGGGTAAATTACTAGCACACAAACTGAAAAGGATATCAGAAGCTACAAAAGTTTCTTCCATCAAAAGCAGGCAAAACAAACAAGTCATCACAAAGACAAAACAAATTCTGGGTGAATTTCATACTTTCTATGAAACACTATATCAGTCAGAAGGGCAAGCTAATCAACAAACAATGGAACAGTTTTTAAAAAATATTTCAATTCCTTCAGTATCCAAACAGGATAGAGACCAACTAAACAGACCCTTCACACAACTAGAGATTCTTAAAGCAATGAACTCGCTCCCCACAGTGAAAGCGCCAGGTCCAGATGGTCTAACAGGGGAATTTTACAAGGCCTCTACTAGGCATCTAGCCCTGATTTTATTAAGGGTATATGAATCTTCTGCAGCTACAAAAATATTACCCTCATCTATGTGTGAAGCTACGGTAATTGTCCTACCTAAAAAAACAAAAAAAACAAAGATCCATCACAGTGTAAAAATTATAGGCCAATATCTTTAATTAACATAGACTGCAAAATTCTAACCAAAATTACAGCAAATAGACTCAATTTTGTAATTCAGAAATTGGTACATCCGGACCAGGTAGGTTTTATCCAAGGTAGGCATAGCTCAGATTTATTCAGGAAACTTTTACATGTTATGCATGTAGCTAAAGACAATTCATCATCACCAGTTCTCCTGTCACTTGATACCAATAAGGCGTTTGATAGAATAGACTGGAACTACCTTACTTTTATCTTGCACAAATTTAACCTAGGTGATTTCTTTTGTAACTGGGTCATCATTCTGTACTCAGAAATATATGCAAGAGTTAAAATAAACGTAATGTCCTCAGACAAATTTCAGATCCACAGGGGTACAAGACAAGGCTGCACTCCATCACCCTTATTATTTGTATAAGCGTTGGAACCACTCCTAATCAAAATAAGAACAGATAAATCGATCATGGGAGTTAAAATTGGTACCCAACAGAAGATTTCTGCCTATGCTGACGATATAGTTCTTTCTATCACAAACTCCCAGTCATCAGTTCCGGCTTTACTCAGCATCTTACAAGACTTCTCCGTAATATCTGGTTTTAAGATAAACTTTGACAAGTCTGAAGTTTTACTTTTAAAGGATGAGGGTGACAAGTCTATTTTCTTGAGGAAATAACATAAAGGTGGCATCAAAGGGAATATCATTCTTAGGCATTAAAGTGACTCAAAACATTTCACAAATTATAACAAACAATTTCACTAAACTTATAGAAGATATGGAGACAGATTTCACAAGATGGAAAACAATGTATTTGTCTTTTTGGGGGAAAATCCAAGCTTTTAATATGTTGATAGTGCCAAAATTTTATTACCTGTTACAACATCTTCCTGTTCATATCCCACCTCACCTTTATGATAAAACATACAGTATAATTAGAAAAATTTTATGGGACAATAAGCCACCTCATATATCTATGCAGAAATTACAACAAGCAAGAAAGAATGGAGGTTTTGGCCTACCTGATTTTAAGATTAGACACAACACCATTATTGTCACCCAATGTGTAAAATCACTCTGACTAGACAAAAAAGGTGATTCTCCTTTATGGGTCCAAGTAGAACAAACATTATTAGAGGGTCACCATCCTAGGGTTGTATTGTTCACTGACTCTACCAAATCATTTAACTCTAATCCTATCCTAAACAAGGTACATAAGGCATGGAAATCAGTAGCCTCGCTTCTAGATTGGAACCCAGACACTTCTCCACATTGTCCTTTATGGGGTAACCATATTCTGCAGATTGACAATAAAAGCCAAGACTGGTCTCTTTATAAATCCAAAGGTATACCATACCTAGAAGGTATTATTGATCCATCCACAGCTAACCTGATGTCCTTCTCACAAATAGTCACTAAATACAAACTTCCATGTACTGAATTTCATAAATATCTTCAAATACGGGACATTCTTAGAAAACAAATAAATGCAGATATCTCCTTCCCACCAATCCATGTCTTAGATAAGGTATGCACAACAAAAGATGGCTATAAAAAATTATATAACTTAGTACTGGACTCTAAATTGGACCCTATGTTACCCCTTCAAAGTACATGGCAACAAGAATTGCAAACTAATATCTCTACACAAGAATGGGAAAATGTATGGAATTCAACTTTAAGAGCTTGCAGGGAAGCCAAGGCTAGACTCATTCAGTATAAGATAGTACATAGATGGCACCTTATGCCCAGCAAGCTGGTTAGTCTGGGCCTTTCACATGATGAGACCTGCTGGAGATGTAAATCTGACAAGGGCACTTTAACGCACATCTTATGGTCATGCCCTCTTATTGCCCAGTTTTGGGATGGTATTCAATTAGCTTGTGGAAAAGTTATGAAATGCAATTTGAAATGTACAGCCAAATTCACAGTTCTTTGGATCAGTTTTGAACTTACACAGCTGAATAGCAATCAGAAATTATGGTTACATGCTGCTTTTATTACAGCCAAAAATATTATATTGAGACACTGGTTAAGCTCAGAAGTGCCGACAGTGAAGGAATGGTTACAGGATATATATACTAGAGCCAATTATGAAAGAATCTCTTATTTAAATATTCATAGATTAGATACATTTTTAGATCTGTGGGAACCCCTTTTGAATAACAAACATCTAATTTGATACATAACATGGTGTAAGGGGATATTATCACTATTTTTTCTAAGTAATAACAAAATGTTAATTGATATCTCGGCTCATAAAAATTGTTATCTAGTACATCAATGTATGCTTTCTGGTACAATTTTACTTACCATAATAGATACGTGTTTTGTGTTAAAGGTTACCTAGAGTTATTGTTTCTCTGTTTTGTGCTTCCTCTTTTATTTTTTTTTTATTATTTTTTTCTTCTTTCTTTTAATGTTCTGTGCTTCAAATATATGTGTAAAGTTTGACATATTAAAATGAAAAACTAATAAAATATGAATTATAAAAAAAAAAAGACTCTGCAGCCTATAGTCCATCACTCGTTTCTGTATTTTTGCTAATGGCACAAATAATACAGAGAGTCATTGTTAAACCAAAAAAATGCATATTCTGCTGCTTAATAAAATGTCTGTAGCCTCATGTTCACTGGAGAAGTCCATACTGGTGTTCAGCAAGTTGATTTGGTCGATGATTTCTTTTTTTTCATACTTTATTAGGCACAACTTGTTTCACAACAAGAATGTAAAACCATTTTACAGTATATTCCAAAGTCCATTTGCCAGTTTCAATTATTAATGTTACATTCTGTTTAGATTATTTCTATATTTTATATTATATTCTCATATTCTCTTACCTATATATCACTTACATGTTCAAGATAACAGCTATTATAAACTATATACAGAAAAGAAACCTAGTAACATGGTATTAGCTTAATAAATAAAATACAATCCCCCATGCAACTGGTCTCAGAGTTTTTATTTGCCAGTAGATTTTATAACTGTTGTGTCTGTTGTAAATGTCTTTCACCATTTTGCAGAGCTGAGATTGTCTCTAGGCTTCTATTTCCTCCCTCCCTCCCTCCCTTCCTTTTGGTTTTTTACTTGACTCACATATCTTGTCTCCCTAATTCTGCCTCATTGTGATCTCGTAAAGTTGCTCTCCTTAATGGCACCCCTTTCAGCCCAGAGGATCAGATTTTCCTATCTCAAGTTAGTTGTTCTTCATAGAGGATCTATCCGGTCCAGCGGTTCTGAAATCTCTGTAATTGTTGCAAAAGGTCTGGTGGTTGATGATTTCGCTCACCAACATATCGCAGTCCCACACAACAGTGGTCCATATGTTTAGCTTCTTTCTCAAGTTCATACTCGTGCAGTCAGCGGTGTGGCGTGCTCGAGGAGGTCACAGTGTTGCAAGGCTTCTTCTGCAGCAGATCTTGTAATTGTGCATAAGCTTCCACAGGTGTCAGTGTTACCTCCCTGGCATTTTCAATGGAACACTTGCTGCCACCCTTGGTTCCACTGTCCTCGTTAGGGCCCCCCTTCTTCAGTTATTGGAATTGGAAGATCTCTTTCCTGAAATGCTCATTAAATGGAGGTTTTTGTCCTGTTGGTCTGGAGCTGTTGTGACTAAGCAGACATTAGGTCCGTGCCAGAACCGGAAGTCCATACCTGTGTGAGATTGTAAAACCTATGTTAACTATGAGAACCTGACATCAAAGATTATCAGGAAAATAAGATTTTTGGGAAGTGCAACAGTGCCATCTACTGGCCTAAATGTTGTGGGATTTTTGCTCACTATTTTAAGAGTTAGAGAGAAGTGTAAATAACCCCTGATTGGGGCATTTGAACACTCATTCTCTTTGGACTTTCTCTCCTGACCGCAAGACAACAGCTGCCAGCACACAGACTGCCTAAGAATCAAGGGTTGCTAACAGAAAGACTGAAATATTTTTCAAACCAGCAATTCTCTGGACTTTGAAATCTTCATACCTAAAGCTGAGACTTTGCTAACAAGTTTTAGTGTGGTTTTTTTTCTGTATACTTTTCCATTTTGTTTCTTATACTGTAACCTAATTTAGGACAGTATATGTTCTCTTTCAGTTGTAACTGCATTTATTTATTTTAGTAAAAACTGTTGCTTCTCTACAGAAATTCTGCCTGTGTGAGAGTTCTTATATTGTATGTGTGACTGTAGAATGCTTATTAATAATCTGTGACAACTGTTAATTGCTTAGAGGGGCCACCATAAGCAACCAAATTGACAAAAGGGTCGGTAAAGGGACACCTTGAAGGATAGGGAGAATACCAGAGTCTACAAAGATTTTGAACCAGACTGTTGCATGTCCTGTAGGGAGAAGGCCAAATCAGGTGTTATGCTGCTACCCTGAAGAGAGTGTGACACCTGGATCTTCCTCCTTTGTGTAATAGCCAAGGAAAGGTTCATATCTGGCCACAAGACTCGAGACTGGTATTGTGCCCTTATCCAGAGCTAGAGGATCCTCGTGGCAGAGGTGCAGTCATGACATCGGCGAGCATTCAAAAAGGACGAGGAGGGTTTCCCTGTTTCCCCCCATCATGGATTGCACTTAAGGGTGGGCACTATGAGCTCAGTGGGCCTGGCCCCCAGGAGTGGGTTTGTGGCACTGATAATGCCATCATTTATTTGTACGGTCAGTCTTTCCCCTTCCAAATTTATTAAGTTTTGTTGCTTTAGAAATTTTAACCTGGATACCTCTCGTTCCGATGTACTTATGGGTAATTGGGTGTAAATGTTCTCTTGCTTGGGTGTTGGACAGCTTGGAATTATTTTTTAAGCATTTCACACTGCTTTGTGTTTGACATGCCTCTTTTGTAGAAAAAAAGAGTAAATCCAAACATGTACTGTGAGTTACCCCCCCCCCCCCAATTATTGTTTCTCAACTCAAGGCTTGAGACAAATTATACAAAAAGCTAAAAAATTTAATACTCCTGAGTCTTGGCTAATTTTCTGTAAATGTTTGAACTAGTGTGTTTTTCTCATTAGGAAATGTAAAGTTTCCTTTTTTTTAACACAAATCTAATAAACACCAGAAATAATCCCAAGAAATACTGGCATCTAGTAGACTCTTGTCTATATACCGAGCCCCGCTTTGGTTCAGCTCCCTACAGGAAAATATTGCTTGGCTGCCCATACTAGGTACCTTCAAAGTCCACCTCAAACGCCTAATGCTATTTGGATCCTGTTGTGACTGTCATCGCTAGCTCCACCTTCCCACCAACCTCATCGTTACTCCTTATACAACATCATAATTTCCTAATCCCCTCCCTCCTGAACCTGTCCTACCTTCCCCACCCCCTCTCCTGTCACCCTCACCATCTGCCGCCATGCTTGCTCCCTTCCCCCTTCCCCTCCGCTAACCATTTTCCAGACATTCTCATTGCCCATGGCACTTGGGGCTCCTCCCTCCCCTCTAGCCCTGCACTTAGCATCTCTCTAAACATACATGCTTCTGACAACTGATGTGCTTCACCGCTGGGCATTGTAACCTTATGTATATTGTAGCCTTCTCTCCCATGTTCAAGACTTGTACTGCATTGTATGTTGTTCTCTTTATAGTCTCTGTTGTATACCCTGTTATAGTGTATTCTTTTGTACTAACTCACCTAACTGTTGTTTTGAAAATACTGACATGGAACCTGTGTAAAGAGCTCTGAGCTCAAATGGTTAATCCGAGATTTCAAATAAATAAATAAATAAAAGTTGCCTTCTGAGATCATCACAAATAATGTATCACATGGAGGGACCATGTCTTACTCCAATAAGGGCATGCTCTTTTTATGTATGTATGTATTTATTTATTGAAAACTTTGGAGATTACCTTTGAACACAGGTGCTCATTTATAAAGGTTCCACATCAAATACATAGTCACAAAAAAACATTACAAGTACAATAAGCATTTCTAGAGGAAATGCAGTCGAGTCAGGTTCAAAGCACTTAAGTCAGATCGGTTGCATTCAATTTTGAATAAATCTAAACAGATCATTGTATAAAAAGTCACAGGAAATGTAAAAAGAGAAACAGAAAAAAACAGTTTAATGGTTAAAGTTGCATTGGACTGCAAGGGCAGACTGCAAAGATCTCTTTAAATGATATAATCTTGAGGAAATTCAGCAGAGTATCAGGCAATTCATTTAACTAGCTAGAGGCCCTCACAGGAAAAGGCCGCTTGTGCAGCTGAGTAAGCCAGAAAGGAGGCTTAAGGGCATTCCTGACCATGTTTTTGCTGTTGTATTAGCTGGAGACAGTATGGAAGCATTTTTGTTAAAGCA
Organism: Neoceratodus forsteri; assembly: GCA_016271365.2. Lineage (NCBI taxonomy): Eukaryota > Metazoa > Chordata > Ceratodontiformes > Ceratodontidae > Neoceratodus > Neoceratodus forsteri. Next base: position 1,217,142,777 of record CM028131.1, on the reverse strand, counting down.
GGGGGTGTTAGGCCCAGGAGTGCCTTTTTGGCTAGCAAACCGGTCTGGAGCTTTATTCTGCAGTGTGTAGGTAGCCAGTTAGTGGGTGCATAAAGGGTACAACTAATGAGTGCACTTATCTGCACCAAGTGCAAAGCGGCACACCTTATTACAGACCAGCTTTACTCTGTTTAGCACTGTGTGACAGGCAGCTGCATAGACAGGGAGGCCATAATCTATAAGTGACAGAATGGAGCCAGCCACAGAAAGGCATCTGGCATCCCCAGAGAGATTGCTCTGGTTATATTACAGGGCACCCAGTCTTCTGTTAACTATGGTCACCAGATTGTCAACATGGGGACAAAAGGTAAGGTGTCTTCTAGTTACTCCAAAGTATTCGAAGGTCTCCGCCTGTTCAAAGTTCTGTCCCTGGCCATTTCAAATGACAAAGGGGGGAACTTTCCTGTTCTGTGAGAAGCTAGAGAAGAGCATGGTCTTTGTTTTTTTTGTAATTCATGACCAGTTTGTTACTGGAGAACCAGCTTTCCAGTGACCTGCAGTTACTTTGGAGAGTGGCAGTGAGGCTGTCAAGGTCAGGATTTTTAGAATAAATGACAGCATCATTGACAGTTTTTTAATTATTTTTTTACTGAGGTCCCTGCTATTTTACTGAAAAAAACTGAATTATTTCATGGTGGCACTTTAAGTGATCCTCATGCTAAACGCCATCCCCTGAGACCAAAGTTTTACTTTAAAAAATATCAGGTCTGACAAAGTGTTCAAATTATTACTTTCTCTGATACAGGATTTGGCTAAGGGTATTGGCAATCTAGACAACCATCTCCTCAAATATAGAGTTGATATTTTGGCCCCTCGCTCATTTTTATGTTGGTGCGTTTGCACAGCCAACATCGTGGGACAGTGCAGTTTTGGAGGTGGGGTCACTGTTGGGCGAATGCAGGGCACACACCAGTAGGTGCGTCCCACATTCCCCAATCAGCCTGCATGCCGGCGCCACACCATGCATACATAATGTGGCGAGCACATCTAAGAAAAAGTCAGCTGCAATCCAAGCAAAGCTCGTCTTGGAGGTAGAAGGCTTGGTTTGCTGGCCAAGGCACCTAGCTTCACCTGAGCTCTTTCCTTCTAAGACTGCTTGAAAGGCAGAGTAGAGAAACTTACCAGAGCAAGGGAGAAGGATTAAGACTTAGTTTGGCTAAGCAGATTTACTGTGTGGTGGTGTTTTTATTTTTTACTCACAGGGATTGCTACTGTTTGTTGCTAACATTTCATTGCTTTATTTTTCTCTGATTCAAATTGTTGTTGCTGGTATACCTTCTTCTGCGACAATACAAGGTGTGCCTACAGGTGTGTGCTAACAGATTACTGCTGTAATCTTCTGATTCAAATTGTCTTTGCAAGGTATATCTTCTGTTACTACTTTATTTTTCTCTGGAGCAAAGTGTTTCTTACAGGGTATATCTTCTCTGAAATTATTACAGGTGGTGCTCTACAGGTTTTACAGTTTTATCTAACATTAGGATAAGCTTTCAGGTTACTGCATTTGTTGTTGACTGATTGTTTCTGCTCTTACCTCCTTGTTCTTTCGTCCGTGGTTCTTCTTTTTAGGCAGGGGAAGGGCCCAGCCACCCCATCCCCAACCACCCCATGCTACACTCCTTTTATAGGGTACCACAGTTGTGACATTTCCTGTGGCAGAGCAGGAAGGGGCGGATCAGTGGGGCCTCCACAAGGTGATCTCATTTACAGGGACACTAGTAATTTAACTTATTATAACAAGTTAAACAAAGCACAATTAAACCATTACTTGCATTTTTTTTCCTTCTAATTACTCTGACTGGGTTACAAACCCAGCAACTTATTTGGAATGGATTTCATTAACTGCAGGTACTGTGGAACAATTTTCAGAAGGACAGTCTTACAGGATTTAGGACACTGTCCTACATGCTGGGCCTTTGGAGATCTTAGGGCTCAGCTCTGGGCAGCATGGGCAGAGATTGCACGCCTCAAATTTCATATTGAAGAGGAAATACATTATAAGAACCACCCACCATTTCCCCAGCATCCAACAGAAAAACCTCGACCGCAGAGGGTAGTTGGTCCAGGAGGTTGGCAGGTGGTTAGGAGGAGCAAATCAGGTGCCCCATCACTCTCTGCTCTCCAACACATTGCCTCCAAAAACCATATAAACACTACAAACAGGTATCTGCCTCTATCTCTGAAATCAAATAAAGAGGCAGAAGACACTGCAGAGCAGGACACTGCACGCACAGGAGCTAGCACAACAAAACTCACCCAAATCAGGAACCAAAACTAAACAAGCACAAAAATCCAAAAACTTCTGATCATAGGAGACTCCATGATTCGGGAGTTGATACCCATCTCCAGCCAGGGTGATGGTCAGATGTCTCCCAAGGTACATCAGCATGGAGAGACACTGGACCGCATTGCTAAAAATTGTTCACAAAGCAGGAGAAAACATTGATGTCCTAGTACACATAGGGACTATCGATCTCGCCAGCCAGTCAGTTGTGGAGACCAGGAACACCTGACTAGGCTGGGTGACAAACTATCATCTATTTCATCCGGCATCTCCTTCTCTGAGATCCTGCCAGTCTGGGAGAGGAGCAGATGGACAGAAGGTCAGAGAAGGGGAGATAGGGGAGCTAAACACGTGGCTCAAGGACTGGTGCCAGGAAAAAGGACACAGATTTGTAGGAACTGGCAACAGTTCTGGGTGAAAGTTCTTTAAATTTGATGGACTGCATCTGACTAAAGAGAGTCAGTGCATTGGGGCAGAAGTTTGACGTCTTTGCAGAATATTTAAACTAGCAAATGGGAGAGGGTGCAGCACCCCATACGTCGGATGGGAGAACACCCCTCCCCCTCAGCTAGTGGTCAAACAGGAATTCAGCGTGTTTGCCATTCATTTGCATCACCAGGTAAGAAAAAGGTTTGTCTCCCCATACGATGCACAGGGTAATGCCAAACTTTCGCAATCAACAACTAACACACCAAAATCTGGCCAATGGAAAATCATGTACACAAATGCTCACAGCCTGGGAAATAAGATCCCAGACCTGCAGGCAATAATGTCAGAGGCTAAACTGGACATAGTAGCAATTAGTGAGATGTGGTTTACCAGTAACCACACTTGGGAGACTTCAGTACCTGGCATATGTATTGTTCAGAAGAGACCCGAGGTGCAAAAGGGGAGGAGTGGCCCTGTATATTGTAGAAAATATCAAAGCTACAGAAATTCAGAATACGCATAAGGAGCCAGAAGAACTGTGGGTCACCCTGGAAACAGGAAATGGGACAGCCATAAGAACTGGGGTTGTCTACAGGCCCGCAGACCAGAGGAGGACATAGACACATTACTGTTAGAAGATATACAAAACATGACAGCTAAAGGGAGGTTCTGATAATGGGAGACTTCAACATGCCAGATACAGATTGGTCAATACCAGCAGGAACATCTGCCAGAACTAGACTCATAGTGGATTCCCTGCAGGGAGGGCCTCAAACAACTGGTACAGCAACCCACAAGAGACAGGGCTATCCTAGATCTAGTACTGACTAACAAAGAAGGGATCACAGATCTCCAGGTAGAAGGTCACCTAGGGCCAGCGACCATCACATGGTATGGTTCAATTTGGCTACTACATCTAAACTCATCCCATTCCAAGGCAAAATATGGGACTCAGAGGAGGCTGACTTTGATAAGATGGCCAACAGAGTTAAGCTAGCCCTGGCAAAAAGAAACACAGGTGAGGGGTACAGGCAAAGTGGGCAAGCATTAAGGATGCAATACTTGAAGCAACATCCCATTGTGTTAGACAGAAAAGGAAGTGCAAAGAAGAAGGAAACCACTTTGGTTCTCAAATACAGTAGCAGAAAAGGTCAGAGCAAAAACGCTGGCCTTCAGAAATATAAGGAACACAGCGGGATGAAGATAGGAGGAATACCAAACTGCCCTAAGGGAAGCAGGTAAGGCAGTATGGCAGGCAAAGTCCCAAACTGAGGAAACACTAGCACGAACAGTAAAAGAAGGTGACAAGACTTTCTATAGATACATTAGTGAAAGGAGAAAGTCCAGAGGGGGTATTGCTAAGCTTAATGGAGAAAAGGGAGCATGTGAGGAGGAGGACCCTGTAAAGGCATCTATCCTAAATAGATACTTTTGCTCCAGTATTTACTGAAGAGAAGGTAGGGCAGGGCCCACAGCTCAGCATCATGGACACAGGGGGGAGGGAGGTGAGCACTACTCCCTTCACAAAAGAAAGGGTCCTACAAGAGCTTGCTAAGCTCAGGGTGGATAAGGCAATGGGACCTGATGGCATACATCCCAGGGTACTTAAGGAGCTAAAGGAGGAACTAGCAGAGCCATTAGCAGAATTGTTTAGTGAGTCTCTGAGCACAGGAGAGGTCCCAGAAGACTGGAGAAGGGCTCATGTGATCCCGGCTCCACAAGAGTGGTAGCAGGAGGAGGCGGGAACTACAGACCCGGTCAGTCTTACCTCAGTAGTGGGCAAGATTATGGGCACTCCTTAAGGAAAGGATAGTGCAACACCTGGAATCCATAGGGGCACAGGATCCAAGACAGCATGGGTTTACAAAGGAAGGTCCTGTCAAACTAATCTCATAGATTTCTTTGACTGGGTAACCAGAGTGGTGGACCAGAGGGAGCAGTTGATGTCGCCTACCTTGACTTCAGCAAAGCTTTTGACACTGTTCCACATAGAAGATTGATAAATAAGCTGGGTAGGCTCAGGGTGGGTCAGAAGTTGGTCAACTGGGGGCAAACTGGTTGACTGGCAGAAAACAGAGAGTGGTAGTAAATGGTATACAGTCAGAAGAGATGCAAGTCACAAGTGGGTACCTCAGGGATCAGTCCTGGGGCCAGCCTATTCAACATCTTCATTAGTGACCTTGCAGATGGACTAGAGGGTAAAGGCTTGTCTGTTTGCAGATGACACCAAGATCTGCAACAGAGTGAGATAGAGCCAGATGGGGTGGGCAGAATGAGAAGAGATCTGGATAAACTAGCAGAATGGTCAGAAGAGTGGCAACTGGGATTTAATGCAAAGAAGTGCACAATCATGCACATAGGGAAGAAACCCTGAAGCCACTTATAGGCTGGGAGGAGTTGCTAGCAGTCACAAAGGAAAAAGAGACTTGGGCATCATCATCACTGATGACCTAAAATCATCCAAGCAGACCTCTAAAGCAGTAGGTAAGGCTAGGGGGTGTTAGGGTGTATTAGTAGGGTATCACAAGTCGAAGAGGAGGTAATAATCCCTCTGTACAAGACATTGGTTAGGCCCCATCTGGAGTACTGCGTGCAGTATTGAGAGCCACACCTTCACAAGGACATTAACCAAATTGAGGCAGTCCAGAGAAGGGCAACAAAATGGTGCAGGGACTGCATCAGAAGACATATGAGGACAGATTAACGAGCTCAATATGTATACCTTGAGCAAAGGAGGAGAGGGGTGATATGATCGAGGCATTCAAACACCTTAAGGGCATAAACAAGGTGAAAGAGTCTAACATGTTTAAATATAAGAAAAATAGCAGGACAAGAGGACACAGCATGAGATTAGAGGGAGGCCGATTAAAGGGAATGTGAGAAATTCTTTCACAGAAAGGGTGGTGGATGCATGGAATGGCTTACCACAAGAAGTGGTGGCTATGAATACAGTGCAGGGCTTCAAACAGGCATGGGATAGGCATAAGGGAGCAATACAAATGACTATGAATAGATAGGTCACTGACAGAGCAAAGGCCGATGGCACATTTATAAGGTAGAAAAAGAAATGGGCAGACTCGATGGGCCTTGTGGTCCTTATCTGCCGTCAACTTCTATGTTACTATGTTCTATGTCATACGCAGCGGTCCTTTTCTTGCCTTGCTCGCCACCATTATGTGCATGGTCGGTGAGCGGGCGGCCCCCTAACTACTTCTGACTTTGGGGGTGTCCAATCCCCCTGTCGGTTAACCCCCAACCTTCTTTGTGTGTGACGGGGAGCCCACTCTCGCCGGGCATAAACCTCCCAATTGTTGAATGCCGAGGAGGGTGCCCAATCCCGCCGGCATTACTTTCTCCTCCCGTGTTGTGTGCCGACAAGGGTGCCCAATCTTCTGTCAACTACAGACACCCCCAAACAGTTAGGTGGTGGCACACTGGGAGCCCACCCCAGCTGCAAATCTCCTGCAAAAAAAACTGTCCCACGCTGGGTTTTTCAATATTTTTCCTCTGTAAAGTGAAAACGGTCCTTGTAGTCTCGATGCCCTCCCCACCCGCACACCCACCCACTGCGCACTCTGCCTCCTCACCCCATACTTACTCTGGGAGTCAAGCGACGACCATCTTCTGTGACGGGAACACGTTTGCACTCTTTCAAAGCCGACGCGAACTGCAGAAATGCCGGTAAGCTGTATAATGGAATGAATAGGTTTTTTCAACTTTAATGCATTTCTCGGGCATTTTTGCAAATTTTGGCCCCAAATTTTCAACATGGGGTTTTTGGGACCCCTTCTCATGAATTCTTGCACTGTCATGGCGTTATTCGGTCCGGAAAGGTGATTTCGCAGTCACTGCACGGAATCACCTTTCAGGACTGAGTAATGAAATGACAGTGCCCTGTTCATGAGAGGGGTTCTCAAAAAGCCTATGTTGCAAGTTTGGTGGGAAAAATCAAAAAATGACTGTTTTATGAGTGTGTGTAGCAACCGCGCAACGCACTCATAAGTTAGCTTGATGCGCACTATTTTCATGCCACATTTCAACATTGGCATTTTACCACACCTTCATGAAACCATACAGCCGTCATTTTCACATCCTGCCCAAAATGTGTTTTCGCACTTCCGGTGCAGAATAGCGCGGTCACTGTGCAAAATCAGTGTTCAGGACAAATTATGAAAATGACAGTGATGCTGTTCATGAGCAGAGGTTCTAAAATGCCTGTATTGAAAATCTGGTGACAATACTCCATAAAATGACCGTTTAACGAGCGTGCATAGCAACTGCGTAACGCATGCTCGTAAGTTAGCGCATTTGCTATATTTTTATGCCACATTCTTAACATTGGCATTTTACCACACCTTCTTGTGAACTGTACAGCTGTCATTTTTCACATCCTTGCCAAAATGTGTTTTCGCACTTCCAGCGCAGAATAGCACGGTCGCTGTGCGAAATCACCGTTTGGGACACATTACGAAAATGCAGAGACACTGTTCATGAGCAGAGGTCCTAAAATGCCTATGTTTGAAAATTTGGTGACAATACTCCATAAAATGACACTGTTACGTAGCGTACGTCACAAGAAGTTTGCACGCACTTCATAAGTTCGCAACCATTTAATTAATTTTCAACATCGCCATTGTTCTACACATCTAATGAACAGTGCAGCTGTCATTTTCACATCCTGACCAAAATCTGTTTTCGCAGTTCCGAGCATAATCGATGCGCTGCTATGTAAAGCCCGTGTTTGAGACACATTATGAAAATGGCAGTGACACTGTTCATTAGCAGATGTCCTAAAATGCCTATGTTGAAAATTTAGGGACGAAAGTCAATAAAATGAGTGTTTTATTTAGTGCACGCTGCGCAGTTTGCAGCACACGCCGTGACTTTGAGATTTGTAATACTTTCACTCCAGCTGTTCATCATTGCTATTTTTCCATACCTCCTCATGAACAGTACAGCTGGCTGAAATGTGTTTTTGCACGTCTGGTGCATAATTGCACAGTCACTGTGCAAAACCACTTTCCGGGACACTTTCAGGAAATGACAGTGACACTATTCATCAGCAGAGGTCCTAAAATGCCTACGTTGAAAATTTGGTGGCGAAAGTCCAGACAATGACTGTGTTTATTTATTTATTTAGCTTTTGTTTACCGGGTAAGTACACTAGACAAGTAATATGCCTATTTTCAGGAACGACCCAGAAGAGTACAACATAATGAATACAGATTAGTACAGGATAATACAGAAACAACATGACAGAAAGTCAACATAGGAAAAAGAACATTAATCAAGGTGACACAATAGTAAGGCACATAGTTACACCCAGTTCCAACAGTGGTAAAGTACATAAAATCACCAGTTCTTATGCAAATTAGACAGTTATTACACAGTCAAGTGCCAAGATAGGAGAATGAGTCGCAGGGACAAGCAAAGTGTCACTGGCAGGACTTTTATAAAGCACAAAGGCCGAGTTGAATGAGGACATTGCTCTAGGGGGGTTTGGGACAGTCACATGCAGAAGCCAGCTTCAGGAAACCCCACAGGTATCTACGAAAGCACTGATGGGAGGGGGCCGATCGAACCTGCACTGGAAAGGAGTTCCAGAGTCTAGGAGCTCTTGCAGCAAAATCCCTGTCCCCCATGAGGGTTCAAGTGGAGGAAACTCTAAGCAACCCGGGGACTTGGGACCTGAGTGAGTAGGGGGGGTGGTCGGCAGGTGTTAGAAGCTGAGCCAATCCCGGTGGGGTGCCAGTTCTAATCACTTTACCCACCAGGCATCCCAATCCAAAGTCCAGGTAGCTGGATGGAGAGAGCCAGCTGAGATTTTCATAAAGCGTACAGTGGTGGGTAAGACGGGGGGCGGCCAGAGCAAAATGGCAGATGTTGTTGTACGTCGTATGCCACCGGGTAAGATGAGATTTGGCGGTACGAGCAAATAGGTGCAGGCCGTAACTAAGGGAGGGGAGTAGTACACCTCTCGCGAGAGCCAGACGAGCTGCAGGTGTAAGGTAGTATTTGGCCCTGTAGGCCAGGCCCAATTTGCAGTTTACCGCTCTGCAGACATTTAGTATATGACTCCCCATGTCGAGTTGGGGGTTAAGCGTTACCCCAAGGTATCTGACGGAGTTCACAGTAGGGAGAGAAGTTCCATCCTGGCTTGTGACACCCAGTGGTACTGGCGAGGCTTTGATTTTGGCTGCTGAACCAAATAGCATAGCCTGCGTTTTTTTCAGGTTGAGAACCAGTTTGTTTTTGGTTACCCAGGCCATGATATTGTTAAAGTCCTCGGATAGGTGCTGATTGAGGGTCTCTATGTCCCGGGAGTGGGTTAAGATAACCAGGTCATCCGCATAAAGGGTGGCACTGCAGTTAGTTACTGCAGCTGGGAGATGGTTAACAAAGAGGGAGAAGAGGAGGGGTCCCAGGACTGACCCCTGGGGGACACCTGAGGTCACCAGTAAGGGATCAGAGAGGACTTTGTTGAATCTGGTCCACTGCATTCTACCATGTAGATAGCTGGTTAGCCAGTTCCTAGCAGAGGGGGACAGGCCCAGGGACTGCATCTGAGTTCGGAGTAACGCATGATCAACAAGGTCAAAGGCTTTGGACAGGTCGATAAATATTGCTCCAGAGAGTTTGCCCTGGTCCATGGCTCCTCTGATGCTGGAAGAGACAGAGACCAGGGCTGTGGTCATGCTATGCCCCTTCCGAAAGCCATGCTGGGCCGGGGACAGCAGTTCATGGACCAGAATGTACTCAGAGAGTTGCTCTGCCACAACTTTTTCAAGGAGCTTGCTGAGGGAGGATAGAATGGCGATCAGTCGATAATTGTCTGGTACCTTGGGATTGCCCTGCTTCAGTACCTGGACAATCCTAGCCACCTTCCAGATGTCGGGAATAACCCCCAATGCAAGGGATAGGTTAAAAATGTGGGCAATTTGGGAGGCAATGTGGGGGGGGGGCGCCTAGCTTGAGAAGCTTGGGCTCCAGATTATCAGGCCCAGGGCTAGAGTACTGGGAGAGACCAGAGAGAAGGCTCAGAATATCATTGTCAGACACTGTCCGGAGACAGAACGGCGGTCGGGGGGGGGGAGCCACCTGCCCTGTAGGGGGAAGGGGACAAATAGTACTCTCTTCAGGCGGGAAGAGTGAGGAGAAAGCCGACAGGTCTGTGAAGTAGAATTGAGGGCATTGGCAATCATGTGGGGATTATTACAGGAGACCCCTCCAATAACCATATCAGATACCCCTGCACTGGAGGGCCCACTATCAAGTGTTTTTATGTTTCTCCAAAACCATCTTGGATCATTGGCTGAGCTGAGTAGGCCGGACTTGCAGAAGTCACTTTTAGCAGCCCTAATGGCCTTTTTGCACTTATTTCTAAGATTTCTGTATTGTTGGAAAATTGATTGATCAAGGGAGCTTTGAAGGGGCCCAACACTTGTCTCTCAGTCCGTATGAGGGCTAGGAGACTCCATGCAACCATAGAGTGGCTGGACCCCCTAACCCTCCAGGTGACCATTGGGGCATGCTTGTCTTGCAGGGCCCGAAGGTAGTGAGAAAGTGGGTAGCAGCTGTAGAGGGATCAGATGCTCCCAGCACCCCGGACCAGTCAGTGAGCCTTAGGTCCTCCCTAAACGCTTCGGCTACGAACCTAGTGTAGTTCCTGATGTGGATGATTTTATGGGGAATTTTTGGGGTTGGACTTTTCCACACACAGAAGACCGGGGAATGGTCAGAGATGGAGTCTGATAGGGTACCTACAGAGGAGATCCTTTCTGGATGGTTTGACAGGATCCAGTCCAGGAGCAGGGGCATAGCTACAAGGGTGCAGGGGGTGCAGTGGCACCCGGGTCCATGAAGTTTGAGGGGCCCAAATCATAATTTTGATGTTTATTCAAAAGTGGGGAGGGGCCCTGTAACATCATCTTGCACCCAGGCCCTCTGGTAATTTGCTACGCTACTGTCCAGGAGGGAGCTGGAGGATCCATTAGCTGACCGTCTGGTTGGCTCCTGGACAAGTTGAGTCAGGGTGTGTATAGCAAGTAAGGACTCGAACTGCTTCACATTACCACCAGCCCAGTTAAGGTTAACATCGCACATGATTACAAGTTTGTTGTCGCCAATGCTGGGACCAATGGCGTCCAGGAGGTGGGTCAGGCCTGGGAGCCCACCCTTAGGGGGATTGTAGACGCATACCACATGTAGTTTCTTGGTGTTCCCCAGTAAGAGCAAGACATGAAGAAACTCACAGGGGGACAGGGAGGATAACTGGAGAGCCACCTGGGTTACCTTAAGGTGGCTCCTGTAATAAATCAGGATGCCACCTCCCCGTTTATTCCCTGGTCAGTCCAGTCGAATGAATTCATACCCAGGGAGCACACAGGCTGAGTCAGGGATCGAGGATTTCCACCAGGTCTCGGTCACTCCAAGTATATCAGGCTTGTAGAGTAAGACCCATGAGACTAACTCATTAAGGTTAGGCAGCAGACTCCGAATGTTGAGATGTGCGACTTTTAGACCCTTGCCCAACCTCCATTCAGGGGGAATAGAGGAGGCCAGGTAGTTGGAACCTGGATTAGGTTCAATGTCACCAGCCTGGGATAATATCAGAGAAGAGCCAGAGGAGATGCCACCTGTTAGGAGTCACTCCAGTCAAAGGCTTGCTTGCTCGGAGTTGCTTGACCCGGGCGGAGTACAGTAGACACCTAGGGTCAAGGCAGCAAGTTAGACAGCACGGTGTCATGGAGTGCGCTATGAGATTAGAGAAGGAGTAGTCAGGCACCTTGTCAGAGGAAGACTTCTCGCAGCAGCCCCATATAGTCAACGGTGGGCTAGAGGCCGCTCGGAGGAGAGCTAGCACCAATAGGAGACCAGCAAGGATAGTAGTGCCATGGGGGGGGTCCTCCACCCTTCAGCACCATGGGGGACTCCCTCACCATGGTGGAGGGCACCAGGTTCCTGGGCCAGACCAGATCCATGGTCAAGGCAGCTCTGGTGGCTCAAACCCAGTCAGCAGGAAACAGAGTGCACCTAGCGGGGGATGGGAGCTGTAACAACAAAAGTAACCAAGTCACAAGTTCAAAATAAATGGCAAGTAGAGAGGTGCTGTAACAAAAGAAGTACCCAAGTCACAAAATCAACAGTATTTGTGTTATAGGGAGTAAGAAACAGATTGATTAGGACAGTGAGTTGCATGGAACATATACAGCAATTAGCATCAGAGAGCAGTTCGGGACAGAAGTTAAGATCAGCGCTCAGCAAGAATTTGAACAGCAGAGTGAGCCTCTAGCAACAAGGCAGGATTTCCCCCAGGACTATGGTATTTGTTGACTCCTTCTATAGTTATTGAACAGAAAGCGTCTGTAGCAATTTAATAGGACCTCCCCCACACCCTAATAGGTCGAGTCTGGCCCTGGAGGAGGAGCATGTGGGCATTTAATGGGAGGAGGGAACGGAGTAGGTGAGAGGGCCGAAAAGCACACTCAGGAGAGCAGTCTCCTGCAATGGCAGGGGCAGGATGATTAAGTTTCAGCCGAGGAGGCCCACCGGCGCTAGGGGAGCTACCGGCACCTCCGACTTGGCGCTGGACACGAGGCTCGGGGGGGGGGACCTACAAGGCACAGGTCTCCCTCACCTCCTCTCCTCTGAACAATGAGGCAGTCAGGTGAGTGAGCTAGTGAACTGGGCCCACTCTCCCTTAAGAGAGAAGAGCTGACCACGTCACTACTGCGGGGAACCAATTAGTCCAGGGGCACTAGGCGCCAAAGTTTAAATCAGGCAGATTCGTGGATTGGTCCGGTGGCAGAAAAGCAAAAGTCCTTGTGGTCTCTGTTACACGTCTCACAGATCTGGGTACCTGCAGCTGCTGATTTAACACATTCGCGGTCGGGTTGGGTTGCAGCATCAATTCCTGGTGGCGGTGTCAGTTGGAGAGCAGTCTCCTGCAAAGGCAGGGGCAGGACGATTAAGTTTCAGCCGAGGAGGCCCGCCGGCGCTAGGGGAGCTACTGGCACCTCCGACTCGGCGCTGGACATGAGGCTCGAGGGGGGGGACCTACCAGGCACAAGTCTCCCTCGCCTCCCGTCCTCCGAACAACGAGGCAGTCAGGTGAGTGAGCTAGTGAACTGGGCCCACTCTCCCTTAAGAGAGAAGAGCTGACCGCGTCACTACTGCAGGGAACCAATTAGTCCAGGTGTGCTAGGCGCCAAAGTTTAAATCAGGCAGATTTGTGGATTGGTCCGTCGGCAGAAAAGCAAAAGTCCTTGAGGTCTCTGTTACATCTCTCACAGGTCTGGGTACCTGCAGCCGCTGATTTAACACACTCGCGGTCGGGTTGGGGTGCGGCGTCAATTGCTGGTGGCGGTATCAGTTGGAGAGCAGTCTCCTGCAATGGCAGGGGCAGGACGATTAAGTTTCAGCTGAGGAGGTCCGCCGGCACTAGGGGAGCTACCGGCACCTCCAACTTGCCGCTGGACATGAGGCTCGCGGGGGGAGGACCTACCAGGCACAGGTCTCCCTCGCCTCCCCTCCTCCGAACAACAAGGCAGTCAGGTGAGTCAGTGTTGCAAGCATGCATTGCGCAGTTTCCAAGCACTCTTGTAACTTTGTCAATCTGCAATATTTTCATGCCACATTTTCACCACTGGCATTTGTGCACACCTCATTATCAACAGTCCAGCTGCCATTTTCCACAGCCTGCCCAAAACACGTTTCCACAGCTCTGCCGCACAGTGGTGTACTCACTGTGCAAAATCACCTTTTGGGACACATTAACAAACTCACAGTGCTATGCCTCTCCACCTCCGCCACTGCCAATGCCAGCACGACAACATTCGGCATTGACAAATGCTTGTTTAAATTATGTTGGTCTACAAAACCCTTTTCTACTGCATGGAAGCATTCTTTGGTCATTCCTCTACATAAAGGCGGTGACAAAACTATGGCTGATAATTACCATCCTATCTCCCTCCACCCTATAGTTTCCAAATTCATGGAAAAATTGTATTACTGTACTGTATTTCACTGTTTAGAAGCTGTGGCTTGTATTACATTTTTCTATTTTGAGACACAGCTTCTAAACAGGGGCAGCTACTAATCGGGGACGACTTTAATTACTAAGCCCCGATTAGTAGCCATTCATGTATTACCAGGATATACTTTTGGGATGTTTTATGACAAGATCGGAGTTTGCAGTTTTGATTGGTGCTGTAATGTTGGCAGCTCGCCTTGTCTTTCACTTCAAAGAAAGCAACAGTGAATTGAAAGAATTGATCTTTAATTCCTTCCCCATCTCCTTGTTATCCCTCCCCGTAAATACAACTATTTCCCCCAGTCAGATCCATCTTGGTTTATATGGTCACTATCTGTGTGCAGCTGCTGCTCCATTTCATGCACCTTGCTCGTTATCAATAGACACATTCTCGGGATGCTTTTTTGCCCAGATCTGACTTGGAAATTTTGGCTGACGTTTTAGTGTTGGCAGCCTACCTTTCACTTGAAAGCAAATAACAATGAGTTTAAGGTTGGGATTTTTTACATAACCAGTAATTTTCCATTTATTACACATAGATGCAGGATGCTAATCACGAACCCCGACTTCCCGATCTTGGATACCGACCGATTACAGACGCTGACTTCCCAAAAATGCTTAACTTAAATAAAAGAAGAAACAAATTGATTTTACTCAAATTGTGCAGACGGGATGAGGAAGCTGAGGACAGAGATTACAGAGACCGTAGTTTCAATACATGTGTTTTCTAGGGCCATTTCTAAGGTTTTCTAGGTAGCCTGAATGCCACGTGGCACGTAATGAACATTTACAGCACCCTGTAGTTTTACCCAGGTTCCTTAAGTGTACAGCCACTTTTACTAGCGAGTAACTTACTATGCCTGTCTGAATAAAAAATGACATTAAAAGTACCAGTAGATGTACATTGGGGCCAAATTTGGAGCTTCACCATTTTTTAAACTGCAACCTGATTGTAGCTGCCTTTTACTCGCATTGTAACCACAGCTACAAAATGGTGGCAGCTTCTAGTAACAGTACAAGTTTAGAGCTGTGGCTACAATTTGATGGCAGCTATAATTCAAGGGTGACTTCAAAATGGTCAAATACTGTATCTCAAATTAATGATTATTTGATTAAGTACCAGGCCTTATTTTGCTTCCAGTTGGGTTTTAGGTCCAATTTATCAACCCAAACAGCACTGATTGACTTTCACGATTCTGTTTCTAGGGCCTTAGATCAGGGGTGTCTTGAGGTTTCTGTTTTTATTGATTTGTCAAAAGCTTTCGATGTTATAAATCACTCCTTGCTTCTAAATTGTTTGCTCATGGCTTTTCCTCCAGTGTTACTACTTGGTTTTATTTTTATTTGCACCAAGAACTCAATCTGTCTCTTGGAATAGCTGTTTTTCTTCATCTTCACCTGTTTCTAATGCGGTTCTTCAGGGGTATATTCTTGATCTTGTTTTATTTAATCTCTTTGTGAATCCTTTACCCACCATAGTTGGTTCTTGTTCTGTAATACTTTACGCTGACGACACTGTACCTTTTTATGCTCACAAACCTCCCTTTGTTTTTGCCACTACTCTTCAGGGTGACCGATAAAGCTATGCAATAGTTTTCAGATAATGTTTTAATTTTAAATAGCAAGACGACTCAAACAATGCAGTGACCTGTGATATGAGCGAGTGAACATGGCCGAGTGAATATGTGAGAGTAGGGAATAGCGAATCCAATATCAGTGACCTTGAGTAATTGCTGATGGGTTATATTAGCAGTTTTGTGGGAGGGATAGGAAGGGAGGGACTGAGGTAGTGATGTATGTAGGGAGAAACTTGTGAGGGCAGAATCAAGCCAGCAGCATGGCTCAGAGGGTAGGAGCACTGCTTCCATGTGTGGGAAGCCCTGAGTTCGGGGCAGGTTGTGGGGATTTTATTTATTTTGCTAGAAGGAGTGTTTTGTTTTTCTCAAGTGTCAAACTCCCCCCCAGAGTTGGTTATTTAATAATTGAGAGTGTGGGAGGCAAAGCCCCCCACAAGGGGGGGGGCGGGGGGGGTCGTAGCCCCCACATAAAAAGTAAGAAAACATTCTCTCTCTCATACAAACAGTACGTGCCAGTCGGTGTTTCTGACAGGCGCTATTATGCTGATCACCGTATTGCTTTTCGGTGATGTGTAGTTGTGGTTGCAGTCGCTTTTTTTTTGGTTTAGCTCTTATCACATGGTACTAACAATGCTGTTTGGGTCCCAACACTCTTTGTCTTTGGTTGAATAATCCTTTTCTATTACTTTTGAGGGATCACGCTCTGGAACAAGTTAATGCATTTAAATGTCTCAGTCTTATTTTTGGCCCCATTTTGACTTTTAAACCACATATTGACAAAACTGTATCTAAAATTCAACAGTGCCTGGGCTGTATGAAGCATCCTAGACATTGTTTATCTGTCAGGGATCATAAACATATTATTAGGCAAGCAATTCTCCCCATCCTAGATTATGGCGACACTATTTATAATGGTACTAGGTGATAATAGCAAGGGAAAAATAGCAAAAGTCAAAATAGCAAGTGCAATACAGTGTGGACAAAGAGAGCGACAGGAAAAAATGGCGCACAGTCACAAGGGGGAGAAACTGACATAAGTAAAATAACAAGCCCAAGTAACTGTCCAGAGGAAACAGTAATAATGCCTGACACTTGCAGTGGAACAGTGGAAAAAATGGTCCAGCACTCCAATGTTTTATGAGGGGGGCATTGCCCCCCACACCCCTCTGAATAAATATAAACATCCCCCTGGGCGGACACAAGTCAGGGAGGGTGAGTAAGTTATGCGGGGGGGGGGGCATCTGTGCAGGAAGCCCGCTGTTAGAAGAAATAAAAAGTAAACAAAAAAAGAAAAGTAGCAAGTATCAAACCCACGTCTGCCATGGGTTGCAGCTGCGTACAGAGGAAATGACTGTAACCTTTACAGTATGGTGGCAGCACAGGAAGGAGCACACAGCAAGTGGGTTACATCGTTTACTCTACTACTGCCTACATTGCTAAAGTAAGTCTGTGCTATTAAAATAAAACTGCTGAAGTTACTATTATTGACTCACGGTTTTTGACATACTGTTTTTATCTCGCTATTTTCACCTGACACCATTTATCGCAATGCCCATGAATCGCTTCAGGCTTCCTTAAATACTGTTCACTTCCAGCTACTGCATTTCATCTTACATCAAAAAGGGATGAGCATCGTTGCTCCTTATTATTTATTCAGTTTTTGTTAACCTGGTAAGCACACTAGGCAGTTGGATGCCGATTCTCAGGTGTGACTTGGGGGGTTACAACCAAGTATACATACAGCAGAAATACACTATGTTAAAAATTACAGCAGAGAGAACAATATCTGTTGAAGGAAACATACATAGCAGTCAGTGCATACAGGTTGACACAAGGAAGTACATGAAAAAACTCACCATAGCTAGGGAAAACATTTGGGAAAATCAGTAGTTTATAAACTAGGCATGACATCAGTAGGGTGTATTAGGACACAGATTACAATATCAGCAGTGGTCAAAGTAAAATGGGTGCAAAGTAGTGAAATTATTTAGGTATCGTTACAGAAGCAGCTGGCCAGGCCAATGAGATGTTTGCGGTACCTATAACAGAAACAGTGCACAGATGGGCAGTGTTGGATATTACACTAGTTATCTCCCAGTTCTAGGTGTAATTGTTTTTTGGCCCCTTGCCCAGACGCTCAGCCTACGTCTCCTTTGGGCTGCACATTGTCCCCATTGCTCACCACTCTTACCCCTCTGCTGCCAGCTCCTGCCACCTGATTCCCGCACTGTACATGCATCTGGCAGGTTCCGGCTTATCCCTGCCAGGGGTCCCCGTACCCTGAGGGGGGAGGGCATGGGGGAGAGGAGTAACAGGCTGTGACCCCTCAGGAACAACAGGCACAGGGGACAGAAGTGATGTACCTGGTGGGATGGGACGGCCATCATCCGTCCAACTAAGGCGGCGATTTTCTGTTTTTCTGGGGCCCAACCCACCTCCCACATGTGCATGTTTACAGCAGCATCCTGGGGCACAGGCATTCAGCAGTGTGTGTGGTCACCCACACTGCCAAGAATGCTTCCACTAAGCCACTACCAGGAGCTGTTGTAGTAGCGGAGGACCACAACCCACCCTCCAGGAGGAAAGCAGCCCAGGGATGCTCTGACTCCCTCCTTGCCAGGCTCTGCTCCTGACATCTGGGCTTGGGGCGCGAACCCAGATCACCAGCATGCCAGAGCCACGCTGCATCGCTCGGTGCCATAGATCTGGCCTCTAGGTATAATTTTAACTGGCTATCTCTTATTTTTTAAATGGCTAATGACCAAACTCCCTCATATTTTACTGACAAGTTAATTATCTCTGTGCATAAAATATAGCCTTAGGTATGTGCTGCATCTCACTTTCTCTCTTCCCAAATTTGCCACATGCTATGGGAAAGAGAGTTTTACCTATGGTGCCCCCTTTTTCTGGAATAGTTTAACCCCCTCAACTCTTTCAAATCTGGCTTAAAGAAAAAAAAATGTTACCAAATCAATCTTTTTGTAATTGCTCTGTTAACTAAATTTTGTACAGTCGAAGCCGCTTTAGCGGGACGGCTCAGTTTCAGGCCGACTGTCCCATTTAAACGGCCGTCTCTACAAAACAAAGTTGTTGTTTTTTTGTTACTGACATTGGTAGAGAGTTGGTTAATGTGAAGGAATTTTTATTTTTTATTTTTTTGGTATGCTTGTGCTTTATGTACAGTGTTACAGTATACACCACGTACTGGTAGAAGTACTCTGTGACGCTGAAGTGGTGATTATTATAGAACGGTGTAAACTTTGTCCTCCACGAAGGGGTACAACTGGCTGTCGTCTTCGAAAAGGTCATCCGACAGCAGCTCAGTAGTGTGTGGCAAACTGATTTGGGGCACAGCCTGACAGGAGGTTGATGGCATTTCAAACACTTCTGGCAATGCTTCTGGCAATGCTTGCACCTCTGGCACCGCTACCTGTTCAAAAATAGGTTGACTACGAGCAGGAGGAGCAAAGAATTCTGTTATGCTTGTCTGTTTCTTTTCCGAAATGGCATACGCTAGATGTCTTCTTTTTTCAGGCCGAACAACAAATCCCACATTGTGGTCTCCGTCATGTTGCTGACACCACAGCAAAGCGGTGCAAATCCCAGTAAGGGCATCAGTGTTTGTGACTAGTGGCTCATCATCTGTGTCATCTGTTGTTTGGTCCTTGATCTCGGATTCCTTATTGATTGCACTCACCACTTCGGAGTCAGAGAGTTCACCAACAGTAGGTTCATTTGAATCCATATCAACAATGTCATTGAACGCTTCATGATCCATAAAGGAGGGTATGCTTACATCATCAAAGACTGGCATTTCTTCGTTGGCAGTTGCATTTGTCTCTTCAGATGCTCACCCAAAAAGCCTGCTTTGCAAAACAATTTGCAACTGTTTGTGGCTTCACTGCCAGCTCGAGTGTAGCATGTACACTGCATCTGCCAATTAACTTTTCTGGCTATTTCGGCTGCATGAGCCGTCTCTCCTGTCAATACAGAGGATGATTTTGGCTGCCACAAACGATCTGTAGTGCCCTTTTAAGTTTTTGATCACCCCCATATCCATGGGTTGGATTATGCTGGTGGTGTTTGGTGGAAAAAACACAAGCTTAATACATTTTAGGCGTTTAATCAGATCATGAGGGTGTGCCGAACAATTGTCAACAAACAGGATGATTTTTCGTCTCTGTCTTCTGAGTTCAGCATCCCATGACATCAGCCATTCTTGAAAAATTGCACCAGTCATCCATGCATTGCATGAACTGGTGTAGGTGACAGGCAGCAATTTTAAATCCCAAGGCAAACAACCTGGGCATTTAGATTTTCCAATGACAAGAAGCTTTCGCTTCTCTGTTCTACATTGGTTAGCACAACAAAGCACAGAAATTCTGTCCTTTGCTTTTTTGCCTCCAATAAGTTCATCTTGCTTTAAGGCATGTCCATGGTCCGGATAGCCCCGATAGAAAAATCCAGTTTCATCAGCGTTCCATACATCACTAGGTAGATAGCCGGTAAGGAGACCAGGCAGCATTTCAACAATCCATTTCTGTGCAGCAGCGGCATCTGCGTCTTGTTTTTCCCCATGCTCCCGTTTAAAGACAATCTGATGTCGCATTTTCCAACGCAATAACCATCCATCGGTGGCATCAAATCCATCATGCGACATCTCCCTTGCAAGATCGTCAGCCTTTGCTTTCAGCATCGGACCTGATATGCGCACTCCCTTCTGCAGAGCCTGGGAGAACCACAAGAGGAAAGCCTCATCCACTTCAATGTCCTTACCCTCCCTTTTCCTTTTGCGACTTGGGTTCACGTTTGTCCGCCACTTGCTGAGGATTGCATCACGGTTTTTACTGATGTGACCAGCCTGGCTTTTGGAAATTTTAAACTCCGCTGTTACTGAGGCAAGAGACCTGGAGGAGTTGGACAATGCATCAAGCACTTTGACATGCTCTGCAAGCGTGAGTTCATTCCGAGAAAGAGACATGGTAGAGTCAAAGCAGGGAGCAAGCAAGCACCAAGACCATTAGAAACTGTTACATCAAAGGTCAGACCACTTAGTCTAATAGCCAAACGCTGTTGAAATCGTCCCAATAAACTGGCTTCTATGTTAATTGGTGTCCCGCTTAAACGTTTAATTAACTCTATGTATTCCATGGATCTGAATCGGTGCCTGGGCAGACGTCCCACTTAAGCGGCCGTCCCGCTTAAGCGCGTCTCGTTTAAGTGGAGTGTACTGTACTGCTTACGATGTCTTAATATATCTACTAATGTTTGTATGTTCATAATTATGACTTGGGATGTTCTACAAACAAGACCAGCTTCTCATAGAACCTAGCCTGTATACTTGAACTTTTAAATTAAATAAAAAAAAGCATCCCACAGGACGTTCTCCTTTTCCAAGGAAGGAGGGACTCTGTCTCCGCTGCATTGCTGCCACCTGGTTGATGACGGGTGGAAGCACAGCAGAGAAATGGTGGGCGGTGGGATCTCTACTGGGCTTACAATCTGCTCACCGAAGATGTGCGCTCCAGGCACTGAGCCCAGTGCATACAGACATCTGAAGGGGCTGGGGGAAAAGGAAGAAAATGGCCCTAGCAGCAGTGGATGACAATCCCCAGTATATCTAGACCCTGCACTGCCTCCTGCCATGCCACCTGATATAATGGACTCTGCAGGGCTGCATTAAGACAAAGGCCAACAAGCCCAGGCCTAGGGCCTCTGCCTATCAGGGGGCTTCCAGCCCTGAGTGGATCATCCTGGCTATAGAAAGCAGGCTTTGCCAGTCTAACTTATAATCATTCCTATCTGAGACACTTCAGCCTAATCTCTGTAACAAAGTACAATTGTTCCAGCATTTATTAACACCTTATTAAGCCAATATCACCTCTGAGCTACATACACAGCCATCAGTCCCACCTGGAAAGGAAATCTGATTTACCTGCAGTTGATATGGTGCCAAGTTCAACACAATGGGAGGGCTTAAAGCCCGAGGTTCAATAGGGGGGAAATAGCTCCTCCCACATCCCCTACTTAAACCTAGCACTTCTGTTTACTCTGCTTCGAGCATTTCAAAATCTGCTCCCATTCATCCTAGATTTCCTAGCCCATGCTGGATTTCTTGGTCTGCTTCCGTTGCATGCACCAGATGCTTCGTTCTGCTCCCGTTTCTGCTTGTAATGTTTCGTGGCCTTAGACAGCTGCTGCTTCTTTTTTCAATGTCTGCAGATTGGGGTGTTCCATCGCCCGCCATGTTCCACTTCCCTCCGTTCCTACCACCTCACTACTCTTCATATACCAGCACTGTACTATGGTGAATGACTCCCTTCCAAATTGCCGGTCTAGTGGGGTGCCCTGTATTTCCAGAATACCTGGGTTGCTTGGCTCTGCCACATACTGATTTCTATCTGAGATTTCTGGCTCCATTTCATGTTGCTCTTGGTCTTGGACCCTGACCATTCCAACTCTGCCTCTGTGATTGCAGGCCTGTTTTGTATGTTGTGTTGCTCCTTCTCCCTGCATCATCATTGTCCTTAGTCACGAATGTACCTGGTCATGACTTCATGTCAGTAGGTGCCTTGTCCTGCATGGGACCTTTCTTCTAGTCCTCCCCTTCTCCTAGGCTGCTGCTGCTGTTTTTTGCCCCTTTGGACTACCAAAGATGTCAGAGTTTTCCCACATGGTCGCTCAGGGACTTGTCCCTCACTTTGAGTTGCTACCTGCTCCGTGGGACTTGCGTTCTGCTGGAGATTGCTGCTGGGAGGATTTGGGCTTGCTTCACCTGCCTTCTTTGTGGGCTGTCTCAATGCCTACTGTTCAGCGTCCCCTGGATTTGCACCTTGATCAGCCTGCTTCACCTACGGTTCCTGCTTCTTGAACTGGACTTTGCTTCTTTAAGGCCCACAGCTCTGCTCCACTCAGTCCTTGCCTCACTCGGACAACTGTTGTATTGCTCTATCAAAGCTTTGGCCATTGCATTAGCTGCCTAGTTTTCTGGTGCCCTGCTTGTGACCCCTAGCTCCTTGCTTCACATCATGGTATGTCTGTCATCAACCTGCAGTTCTGTCCCTAGCTCTACCTGGTGGTATCAAGCAAAGGTGGGCTTGTCCTGTCTGCTAGGGTTGGGAGTCCTGCTCCTCCATTTTCCATCATATCTTCCGATCACGGTTTCTCCGCCATTATGGTTTGTCCGCCATTAACCTGCAGCTCCGTCCCTAGCTCTACCTAGCGGTATAGAGCAAAGGTGGGCTTGTCCTGTCTGCCAGGATTGGAAGTACTGCTCCTTCATTTTCAATCATTCCTTCCCATCCCAGTTTGTCCACCGTCATCCTGCAGCTCTGTCTCTAGCACTGCCTAAGGGGCATTGCCTGAAGGTTGGCTTTCTCTGCCTGCCATTGTCACAAGCCCTGGACATCATTCCACTCCAACCTATTTTCTATCACCTGGATATTCCTCTGACTTAGATTTCTCCGCCAGTTTCAAGGATTGCCCTTCTCCATCATCAAAGACTGAGTCATCCGGTCCTCGCCGTTTTGTCTGTTCCGTTCTGTACTTTCTTCAGCGGATCCTTCCCGCCCCATTGCTTGGAATATTGTCAGATTGCTTGTGGTGTTCTGAAGTGATATTATTTCACGTGACCCATCTCCTGCCTCGCCTTTGGACTGGCTCTGGATTGCCTCCTGGACATCCTCCACCGGACCTCTTCTGAATTCTTGCATTGATTTTGCATTGCCCTCCTTCCTTGCCTTCGGACTGGATGTGGATTGCCTCCTGAATGTTCTCCTTCTATATTTCTTTTGGGGCCTAAAGTGGGCCTCCGGATTCCACCAAGCCGCAGTGATGATATAGTTGTCAACATCCAGTACAGCGACAGGCACAATGCCGACAATCGGCATTGTGCCATCACAGATAATGTGTTTTGTGGGGCTGTGCCCGCACCCCGATCTTAAAATAATCAACTCCAAGTCGGGGTTTTCTCAGGAAGGGGGTAAAATACCGTCAGAAGCAGCGCCAGTGTACAGCAGGACCATTACAGCGACCTGCCGATTTCTGTCACTGTAATGGTTTTCGCTGTATGTGTGTCGGTGTTCTAACGGTATGCAGTGCCACCATCTAGTGCTCAACCATCCATTGATTTAGTTCCCTGGATCTATCCGTGCTTCAGGCTTCCAGTAACCATTTCTCCATCCTACAATGTCTCCTTCATCCGTTGCTCACATCATCCGTGGATTTCCAGTTTTGCCATCCACCTCTCAATCCTCCGCTATTCCATCAATCGACTCCAGCACTCTAACGCCACCTTAATTACATTTCCGGCATCCAGTCAAGACTTTCTGAATCTACCAATATTCCTCAACCTGCCTGCCATCATAAAATTTCAACTTGCTCCAAAGCACTATTACTTTCCCTTAATCACTACCCATTGACTATAGAACCCTTTATATCATCATATTCAAGTACTGAACTCCAGCACCCCAGATATAAAGCTCATGTTCATCCTTACATTTGGAATCATCTATTCGTACATATACTGTACCTCCAAGACTTTAATACTGGATACCATAAAGACATCCCAGACATCATTTAACCACCATCTTCCTTGATCTGGACATTCTTCTGACTAAGATTCTTCTTCAACTTCTAGAATCGACCTTCCTACTCACATCGTCAAAGATTCAGGATATGACTCATCTACCTAACACCGTTCAGAGACGTCAAAGATTCAGAGGACATAACTCATCAACCTAACCAGAAACAACCTCAGTCCAATCATTTAGGATTATCTCCTTGTAGATTGCCTGTAGGACAGGCAGGTCAGTAGCCATGGGTCCTCAGAGGTTTCCTTTACAGGGTTTTTTCCTCTCCTGCATGCTACTGGTCACACTCTTCAGAGTTGGAGGAAGTAAACTCGAATCATTAACAATCTTTTTGGGCCTCTGTTCCTACACCTACCTAGCATTCCTACCAAGGGTGGGAATAGAGAAAAGCCAAATGAAAGCGCATAACTTCAAAGTTCATAAGTATACACAAGCACTACGCTATGCACCACACATTGAATGGGAGGGCTAAAAGCCTGAGGTTCAATGGGGAGGGGGGAATAGCTCCTCCCACATCCCCTACTTAAATCTAGCACTTCTGTTTACTCTGCTTCGAGCACTTCAAAATCACCCACCATCCTCCCAGGCCTCCTCCTCTTCCTCTGGCACTCTTCTCTCACCCTTGACGCTGGGCCTCTATTCCTACACCTACCCAGCATTCCTACCAAGGGTGGGAATTGAGAAAAAACAAATTAAAGCTCATAACTTCAAAGTTCATAAGTATACGCAAGCACTACGCTATGTACCACACATTGAATGAACTTTTTAACACTCTTAAAAGGTGAGGCCCATTTCTACCTTCCAGTAGCCAGTCTTAAAGAGATGTTAGCACTGCTACAGCTGTTGCCTGCCCAGAGCTGGGCTTAGATACCACCAGTCCCAGCAGCTACTGGGGTACCAAGCTCAAAGGGTTCCCAGTCTGACCCAATGCAAACTATCAGTATTCAAGATTTAAATTTTTTTAATTATTTAGATGTTTTACTTGCCCTGTTGAAACAGCAGACAAGGAGACTTAGTGAGATGGGCAGAATTTTTCAAAAGGCATCATAATGACATGAAGTTGCCTGCCACAGCAGAAGGGTAGGGGACGCCATGACTAACCTTGCTGGAAGCCCCAAAAATATAAGGCTGCCTTTGTGCCAGCTAATATAACATAAATAGATGGACTTTTGGGGCAGGGCTGGATTAGGTTGAAGCGTCATTGGGAGGGAAGGTATCATATTCTGGCTCTGTGGAGCCAAACCACTCATCCTCAGGCTCACGCAGCAGTGGATGACAATCCCCAGCACATCTAGACCCTGATCCTCAGGCTCACGGACTCCATTCTCTCTTGCATGGCCCAGAGCCTCACCATCTCTACCATCTTTGTTGATTTGGCTAAGGAATTCAACACTGTCTCACACCCCCTCTCCTTCTCGATAAACTCTCTGCCACAGGGCTCTCAGCCACTGCCACCAATTTGTACTGCTCCAACCTTGAGGGTAGGGCTCAGTCTGTCAGGATTGTGACTCACTATCCCCCCCTCCCCTCCCCATTAACACAGGTATCCTGCAAGGCTCTCTACTTGGCCCACTTTTATTTTCCGTCATCCTTAATGATCTCCCTGCTATCTGCTCCACCACCTCTATACACATGTATGCAGATAACACTGTCCTGTATACCACTGGCCCTTCCCCTTCAGATGTGGCGTCCAGACTTCAGCATGACATTGATAAGGTTCAGCTCTGGCTACGCTCAAATCAGTTGTTCCTGAATGCCAAGAAGACCATCTCCATGACCTTCAGCACAAGGCAGAGACTCTCCAGGCTCCCCTCTCTCCCCTCCTTCCACACCCTGGATGGAACTATGCTTGAGGATGTTACCTCCTTCAGGTATCTCAGGGTTTGGCTTGACCAACACCTCAACTTCTCTGGACATGTGGATGCCATCCACAAAAAACTGCACCCCAAACTCTGTGTTCTGTACAGGAACCATGGATGTATTCCATTGTCGGTCCACCATGCACTTGTACAGAAAATTATCCTCCCAATTTTTTTTTTTTTGCATATTCTGTTTATGGCCCCTTCCAACCCGACCACCCACTCCTTCGGTTGGCCAAGTCTCACCCTCTGCCGCTCCCCCATTCTGCCATCCATTGCCTCCACCAACACAATGTATCCCTTCGGTGGGGGGGCCCCTACCCATAGGAGGAATCCAGGAGGGGAGATCGAGGTACCCTTCGGTACCCCTTTGCACCTTGAATGAGTGGCAGGGTGCAACTCAGGGGCTTCCCGGCTTCACAGCCAGGGGAGGCAGCCCACCATCATCCGGCTGGCATGGGTGGCCATTTTCCTTGTTTCTGTTTCCCAACCCCTGCTGGATGCATGCCACGATGTCCTTGATGCCTGCGCATGTGGCGTGTGGTCACCCATGCCGCAGAGCACAAGGCTGAATCTGGCCACGAGGAGCCTCTGAAGGGTGGTGCATCCACAACCCTCTTCCTGGGAGGAGAGCATTCAAAGGACACTCTTGAACCCTCCCTGCTGGCCTCTGCTCCAGACGTCCCGTGCTCAGGTGCAAACCCAGGTCACCAGTGTGCCAGGCGATCCCCTATCACCCGGTGCCACGAAGCTGGCTCCTCCAAATTTTTAATTACGGTGATGTGGTCTACAGTGCCACCTCCAGAACATTCCTAGTCAAACTGAACAATTTTTCCACTCTTTCTGCTGCTTCACCCTTGACTGCCCCCCCCACGCACCCACCACTGCACCCTCTATCAATCTCTTTCTCCTTCCCTTCCCTTGTGGACAGGCACCTCGCTCACTGTGCCTGCTTCTTAGCTAAATTCATGTTTGGTTCCCTCCCCTCCACCTCTACTCTTCTCTCTCTCTCTCTCTCTCTCCCTCCCTCCTCCTCCAACTCCCTTAGGAACCACAATTTTCCCCTCCACGTCTACCTCTGCTGGTCAGACAGCTTTCTCTCACCATTTCCCCAAACTCTGGAACACCCATCCCCCCATCTGCAATGCCACTTCCCCCTGTGCCCTCTCCTCCCTCCTAAGTAACTTCATCTCCCCTTCCTGCAGGTGCTCCTAATCCCCTCTATCCCACACACCCATCCATCCATCACTCCCCCCCCGATACTCTTTACCCTCTGTAGCCCCACCTTTTTCATTCTCTCTGTTTAGCAATCTGATTTTACCTCCTGCACCTCTCTTATACAGTCTCAATTATACAGCCTACAGTCGCAGTTTCTCATGCTGAACTGCTGCATAGTTCTCTCTTTCCTGTTGTGTATATCTGGGCCTAGGTATTTACAACAGTTACAAGTCTGTATTTATGCTCATAACAAATCAACTCTGTATCATGAGCTGCAACCCATGCTGCTGTATGTCACATTTTTTACCCTTCTAGCACTTGTATCCCATAAATTCTGTAAATACTTCACTTGGAATGTGTATTATTAGCAATGCAATCATGCATTCTTGTTTGTCCCTTCCCTTTCTCCCCCAAAACACATCTGGAAACGAGCAACCTTGCTCAGTATGCCTTTCCTGGTGAAACTTTTAAAATAAATAAATAAAATGAATAAAAATATGCCAGGAAAGGTGCTCTTTAAGTAAGCAATAACACACAACAGGGCATGCGATTACTGGGTAACTACCACACTCCCCCCCCCCAGGTTGAAGGGCACTCAGCTAACGCCTCGTGCCTCCAACCTATGGATGGGGGAGGGCATGCAGTAATTACCCAGTAACCACATGCCCTGTTATGTGTTGTTGCTTACTTCAAGAGCACCTTTTCTGGCACATTTATGCTACATTAGTATGAAGCCTTACCTCCCCTGGAGTTCCTCCATAGGTAAATTATAATTTGTAGATGCAAGGTTTTTGGGAGGGAAAGGATCATATTCTGGCTCCGTGGAGCCAAGCTGCTGATCCCTTCCACTTCCCTGTCCTGAGCGCTGCCCGCTCACTAGCATGTTGTGTGATGTCATTATATGGAGATCACAGAGGCACGCTCAATAGACTACTATAGGGACTAGATTTAAAGTAGTTTTTTTTTAATACTTCAGGGTTCTGATTTAGGGTCTTGTTAGTTGAGCAGTGGCCTTGATTTCTCCAAATTGGAACCCTGAAGTATTAAAAAAAAATTTTTTAAAGCCAGTCATTATAGTTGGCTATGGAGCGCACCCCCGTGCTCTCCATACAATGACATCACATAAGGTACAAGTGCTGCGGTAGTGCTCAGAACAGGGAAGTGGGAGGGATTAGTGGCTCGGCTCCATGAAGCCAGAATATGATCTTTTCCCTCCCAAAAACCTTGCATCTAAAAATGATAATTTATCTACAGTATGGAAAAGCTGCGGGGGAGGTAAGCGTTCACACTATTTTGTGGGGGATTTCAGAAAAGGGCAGGAAAGGTGCTCTTAAGCTCGAAGAATACACTTGGGTTAGTGAAATGCCAAGATGTTTACATATAAATCTAAAGGCACATATACTAGGTGTGCCACTATCACACATGTTGTTCAGTATAGTACTTTCCTCTAACAAATGATAGACATGTATGTACTTATTGTATTTGTTTTGAATTTGCATTTTGTTAATTTATCTACTGGAAAATCAAAATTTAATTGACCAAAAAAATATTGGTTCCACCCAAGTGTAAACCCTGTCCCAGTCTAGTCTTCAACCACATCTCTTGGCAGTCTGTTCCATTCGTCCACCATATCCTCTGTGAAGAACTTTCTTACATCCCTCCTGACCCCCCCCCCAACTCCATACACACACACACCAGCCTCCAATCCAAGTCTAGGACAACATTTCATGAGAAACTAGGCTGTGGGTATCTGGGGGTTCGTGGTGACAGCTCTGTAGGTGTGAGATTCTGAGCATGTGCACAGGCTAAAAGAGATTCAGGTGCATCAGGTAACTGGAGAAAATTTACAGTACAAATAAATAACTAACTTTGGTTATATTGCAGTTTTCCATGGCTGTGTGTGTGAAATGTTGTTCCACTCGTATCTGCAATCAGTCAGTACATTTGCTCAATGTTTTGTTGTTTTCATTGTACTACAGGTATGTGTTTGACCTGTTTTGTTCCAAATCTTCAGTGAATGCAAACCTCAGAAATTACTATAAGCAGATGGATGCTCTGTGTTTCCTCTTGCTGGAGCTTATGTCTTCTGGATGAAGTCAAGATCTGGCAGGGGTGGGGGGTGGGGATGCAGAGGCCGACAAAGTCTGCAGACATCTGGAAATCATTTCTTCAGATTCATCTCATGACTTCCACCACGTTTTCCTTTTTAGTAACTCTGAAGAAGCTTTAGTGGAAAAAAAACACAGCAAGAGTGTGAGTTGAGTATGATTCTGTTTTAGCGGCGTCTAGTGTTTTTTTTTTTTACTTTCAACAGCCTTTGAGGAGTGCACTGTCAGATGGAGGCCCTGGGCTTGGGAGACTTGGCATTAACTTCTGCAGTGCTCTGGTATGTCCTGTAAGGAACACCGCTCCATGAAGTCTTTCTAAAGGCAAGTCTTCTGATTTTTCACTCATCAAAAATATAGCAGAGGAATGGTAACGTATAAGTTAACACTTCAGAAAATGCATCTATCGTTCTGCCTTTGCTGGTAATGTGTGTGTGTGTGTGTGTGTGTGTGTGTGTGTATTGTGTGTGTTGTGGGGGCAGTCAAAAAAAAATGGACTGCATATGTGATCTGGCAGTTGTGTCTAGACACAGTGTTTATCAATGCGTGATAATTGTGAGGTTTATTCCGTCAAGAGTTGTGATATGCTATTTCCTTAACTCATTGGGGTATTTTTCTTTGTACACTTTGTATCTTGCATTGGCATGTTTTTAACTGCTTTTCTGAATCAGAGGGGCAGGGTTATATCCTTAAGTTAGCCCTGTGTCATGTAGCAGTGTGCTCCGTTCCTTCAATTCCCTCCACTCAGGATGTCCCATCAGTGATCCACACATAATGTCTTTCGTCTGTAGCCAGTGTGTTAATGATCCTAGAAAAAATGTTACCAGTCAGGATAAACACATTGCTAGCCAGAGTTATTGAACCCTACAACACTTAAAAAATATATTGCATGCAACTAGTTGGCTGGTGTGTAACAACATTCACAGGCTAGATGCCAACTGTTACAAGGCCAGCATTGTATGTCTCTCCTCCTTGTTGCAGTGACCAACATTTTGGCTTCCTTTGTGACTGATTCAGTTCATGGCTTCATGGAGGAATGAATACCCCTGAATACACTTGCTTATATCAGTCGCAACTTTTCCAGAATGTTTTGCTTTTAACGTTCAGAAGTCCTGCTCTCAAAAGAGCTACTCTCATTCTGCACCAGTGGCAAACGTCTTCTGAAAATGGAGGCAGATCCTCTTTGATATTGGAAGATTTTTTTTTTTATCATGTCACAATTTTCACCCCTGCAGCCACTGACCTGCCTTCTTCCAGCCACCGCTCAAACTCCACCTCCGACCCTAAATTTGCATGCCCAGCTGGCATATGCAACTATACCTTCGAAAAGGGCACCCCCTATTGCCCCCGCGCCAGGCAAGGAACCAGTACCGGCACGCACTGTCCAGGCATCGTCGGCCGATGGAGTAGCGCCCATCAAGCTGCCGCGTCTGTGTTGCCATTTTTCTGGTTTCTAGCCCCGAGTGCGAAGGCATGACGCTAGGGCACACACGTACAACTTGGGCCGCAGATCTCAGTACTGCTGCTCCAACTCTAGCAGTGCCCGCGGTCATCACCAGGGGCCGCTGCAGAGTGGTGACACCCTGGATCCCTCCCCAATCATAGGAGAGCAGTCCTCTGGACGCTCAATCCTATCCTCCCCTCCGACCCTTGATGGCCCGGGCTCACGTCCGAACCCAGGTCACCAGCTTGGCGCGAGATGTGTCGCCCAGCGCCTCAACCCTCAGCGCCACCGGGCTGGATATTGGAAGTTTTTGAATATGAAACAATGCCACTTTTTTTTTTCAAAATCTACTTTTGCTCCTTCACCGCCGGGCAGATCTGACCGCCTTCTGACCATTTTCAGCTATCATGCTGCTGCAGTGGAGGGGATTTACCCCTTAGTTCCCCCTTCCCTACCCCCACTGAGGACATCAGCATAAGGACTGAATTCCAGATGCCCAGTCAAGCACCTAACGGTATAATCCCTTCCCCACACTGCAGCTGCCACACTACCACCTGTGTAGCCATGAATGGCAGTAGCAGAGCGAAGTGTTACTTTCCTCCCTCCCTTCCTGGAGGAGGAGTAGAGTGGTCACTGGGACCCTGGAGCCTCCTCCTTCTGGCTGACCCCTAGCATCCCTGGTTTATTGCCAAACCCAGGCTGCTGGCATCACAAGTGGTAGCTCTACCAATGCGCCAGTGAGCCAGCCCAAACTACGCTATTTTTATTGGTATTTTATTCCCCCAATACATGCCTGTTGCCTTCCTCCATGTGGGAGGGTGGGCAAGTGGTTGCCCTCACAGCCAACATTAATGCAGTTTCTTGGTTAGTTGACAGGGGCAGCAAGAATGCTGGGTGACCAGCGCCTTCCCTCCTTGGGAGCTGAGCACCGCACCGCCACAAGTTAACCAGACTACAGCTGACCCTAATTTGGCATTCTGGTGCTTGCACAAGTAATCTGGTGTCCCATGTGGCAGCACAATGCACTGGAATAATACTGTTCTGCAGGGGTTCTGAGGCCCAGGAAAGCAGTATGAGCAGCAGATAATATTAAAGCCTCTCTCCAGTACATACATGTAAAAAGGAAGGGGAAGGGGAAAGGGAAGGAGGGGATTAGGCCTCTGAAGACAAGGCAAGAGGTGAGGAACCTGTGTGTGAGCCATGGGTAGTTGCTGAGATGCTGAATGAATACTTTGCTTTGGTGATCACCAAAGGACCCCAGTGAAGGAGGGTGGGCTATGACATCAGAGTTAAGCATGATGCAGCCTGCAGACATCACATTCACCCTGGCAGCTGACAACTCGGTAAAGCTCAAGCCAAGTAAATCCCAAGGGGCAGATGGGATACTCCCAAGGGGTTACCACACAGTAGAGCAATGACCCACTCACTGGTTGAGATTTTAAAGATTTTTTTAAAATCAGAACACCCGGTTCTTCAGAGTACAAACTATGATGCACTACATCGATGTTTCGTGATTCTAAGTCTGCCCACATCTTCAGGATTATTAGCCTTGTACTATCTTTTAAACACTCATCAGATATTTGCAGCTGATTGAAAAAATAGCAATGCCAGTGAGGGCAGGTAAAAAGCGGCAGCTAGGTCTGAATGACAAGAGAAATTAAGGCACAGCAAATGTGCAGGTAGCACTTCTTGCTTAAGGTGAAAATAAAAAAAGCAGTATCATTCAGAATAAAATATGTGGATTGTATTACAAAATATTTGAAGAGCATTTGAAAGATAGTACAAGGTTAACAATCCTGAAGAAGTGGTCAGACTTAGAACAACAAAATGACAATGTAGTGTACCACAGGCCGTACTTTGAAAAACCAACCAGGTGTCCTGATTTAAATAAAACCCTTAAAATATCAACCAGTGAGTGGGTCATTACGCCACTGTCTGGGAACTTGTCCTCTGAGGCTTGTGGTGCAGATCCCGTCTGGTTTCTGTTTGATTTTTACTGGTTGGGTACTGGTCAGGTGGGCCACTCTGGCTCTGGTGATGTGACTTTATACATCCAAGGAGGCCATAATCAGTAAAAAATCTACACAATTACACATACCACTGCCACTTAAAGCTCTTATGCATATCTATGAGCTAGTTTGCATATGATTTTAGTGATATCACTACGCATTTTGAAAATACATGTTTTTGAAATTGCATATAAGAGAAAACATAGACATCAACAAAATATTATAAAGAATATTTATTGTACTTAAGAATAATATGCAGATTAAAAAAACATTTTAATGGAGGGACATATTTTTCAGCAGGGCTATCTGTTGTTTACAGTTGTGAGATTTATGTTAGTAACCTGCCCAATCTTTGCCCAAAACTGTTCTTTCTGTAGCACTCAAAGAACAGGTACTTACCTGAGGCACCATGACAGGAGGAAACTGGAGACCTGCTAAAGATAAACACCCTTAGAATAGTGTGGCAGACATGACCCCAATCCAAGCACAGACAGGCAGTGAAAATGGGGGGAAAAAGCACATTAGCCAGTTTGAAAGTCGTAGCTTAACAGGCGTGATTTTAAATTTAGGGCTGTTCCCTGTCACTAGGTAGCCCCAACCTGCTATGCAGAATTGCAACCCCAGAGTGTAAACACCGAAAGGAAAATATTCCTCAGAGAAATTTCTATGCTGCTTCCCCTTCTATGGCACAGCAAAGACTGGAGAGTTGCTGCTGTCCAGAATGTTCATGTGCCCATGATTCTACTCTGATTGCAGCCTTGGGGCTGTGCCATTTCCCCTGATAGGGGTGCACATTACCCATGTGTTCTGATTACCCATTGACACCGTTGGAGCTAACAGAAAAGGAAACTACTGTAAGTATGAAGAAATATTTTCTTTTTTCTCCTCCGGAAACCCATAGTAGTAAGATGTGACATGCCAGAGTGATATGCTCTGACTGCTGCAAGGAGGTCAGGAGGTGAGCTGCAGAGTTGTGTACCAGCTGTAGGCATTGGAGTTTGCCATGGGGTAGGTCCTTGTTGACCACTCTACAGTAGTTGAGTCAATGATGGCCTGTGCCAGTGTTTTCATGTCATCAGGTTTATGAAAGGGGACGTAACCTGGAGCTGGTAAAAGCAGCCTGTAACTACAGCTGAACTTGGGATTCCAGGATCAGACTTTCATCAAGGACTACTCCCAGCCTGTTGACAGTCCTTCTCCCCACAAGCTTAATCCCGTCTAGGATGGGTAGTCTCTACTGCCTAAGCTCATTGGGAGCATAGCACCAGACCCATTATAACCATTATTATAGAAACATGGAATTTGACAGCAGATAAGGACTGCTTGGCCTACCCAGTCTGCCCATTTAACCCTACCTAGATTATCACCACAGACTCTACTTGATATACAGCTGTTTCTTCCTCCCATCTTCCTTGCCTCTGTGATTCCCTTGTGCCTGTCCCATGCATTCTTGAACCCCACCACTGTTTTCATCCTCACCTCCTCCACTGGAAGGCTGTTCCAGGAATCCACTTCTCTTACTGTGAAGCAGTTCTTCCTCACATCTCTCCTGAATCTATCCCCCCTCAGCTTCATAGCATGTCCCCTTGTTCTTCAGCTCCTTTGTTCTAAAAAAAATACTCCCCTCAAGCCCGGCCGGTGGCGCTGGCGGTTGAGGCGCTGAATATACCTCGCTCCGTCGGCTGACTCGGGTTCAGGAGCTGACTCAGGTCACTAGGATCGCCAGGGGTTAGGCCTGAGCGCCCCACCCACAGCCTCGCCCACTGAGTGGGTTAAGGCTATAGCCCAAACACTTGTCTGACTCTGAGCGGAGGCTCGGAGTACTGCAAGCCCCCAATGTTAAGGGGAAGGGCTGCCTACATACAGCGTGATGTCAGCGCTCTGCACCTTGACGTCAGGGTTCCGATGCTGTAGGGGGCGGGAGGAAACTGCGGAAAGCATACCATCGCCGGAAGATGGAGCCTCCCGGTGATGCCCTCGATGTGCCCCTTAGCCGCCGATGGCCCCCAGACCCTGAGAAGTTGATTGTTGGGGTAGGGCTTTCCCCATCCCGCTCGGGGTAAACCAAGCTCTATGGGGTTCCTGTGGGGTCATACGGGCAGGGTGGAAGGCAGAGGGCTGTCTACCTTGAGGCTCCTGAAGGGTCGGGGATGGCAGGCAGGAAGGAGAATAAAATAGTAATTTCAAAAAAAAAAAAAAAAAAAAAACCTTCCTCCTGTACCTTATTTACCCCTGTGAGGTCTCTATCAAATCCCCCCTATACCTCCTCTCTTCCAGGGTGTACATACTGAGGTCCTTTAGATTCTCCTCATACGGCTTTTGATGCAGACTCTGCACCATTTGAGTTACCCTCCTCTGGACTGCCTCCACTCTATCTTTCCAGAGATGTCTCCAGAACTGGACACAGTACTCTAGGTGGGGTCTTACCAGTGATCTATACAGAGGCAACACCACCTCCCTCTTTTTGCTGGTGATACCCTTCCCTATGCACCTCAGCATCCCACTAGCCCTCCCAACTGCCTTGTCGTATGGCCTGGCCACCTTTAAGTCATCAGATATGATTACCCCCCAGGTCTCTTTCCTGCTTAGTAGTCATCAGTACCACTCCACACATTTTGTACTCCACTCCTGGGTTTCTGTGCTCTAAGTGCATTATTTTATATGAACACATGAACGTATGAAAATGCCAGCAGAAACAGACCATTTTGGTCTATCAAGTCTGCTCGAGTGTACAGCTCTCAGATGAATTTATGGGACTATGGGATTTTGCACTTTTCATATTGAAACCCAGCTACCATATCCCTGACCACTCCTCAAGTTATCTCAGGTCTCTGCTCATCATTTCCACACCCCACACCCACCTGAGTGTCCACCCTATTGTAGATTTTGGTGTCATTAGCAAAGAGGCAGACCTTCCCTTCCAGCTCCTCTGCAATTTCAGTTATAAAGACATTAAAGAGGACCAGTTCCAGCACTGATCCCTGAGGCACCCCGCTGGTCACCCTCCCTTCCTCAAAGTGAACTCTGCTTACCACCACTCTCTGCCAATTTCTTACCCAGTTTACCACCTTTGGACCCACTCCTAAGCTACCCAGCTTGCTTTCTAGTCTCCTATGTGGAACAGTGTCAAAGGCCTTACTGAAAACTAGGTAGGCCATGCCCACTGCTCCACCCTATCTACTTCTTTTGTCACCCAGTCAAAGAAATCTATCAGATTTGTTTGTCATGATGTCCCCCCTGTGAACCCATGCTGCCTCAGGTCTTGTTAGCCACTGGGTTCAAGATATTCCACAATTCTTTCCTTCAGCAGTGATTGATTCCATTAACTTTTCCACCACCAATGTCAGGCTGACTGGCCTATAATTGCCAGCCTCCTCCCTGCTACCACTTTTGTGAAGTGGGACTACAGCTGGCCTCCTCTAGTCCTCCAGAACTACTTCTGTTTCCAGTGAACTATTAAATAGGACTGTCAGAGGTGCAGTCTGTACCTCCCTGAGCCCCTCTCAATACCCATAGATGCACCCTGTCTGGCTCCATTGCTCTGTCTGCCTTCAGATTAGCAAGTCCCTTCAGGACTCTCTCCTCCAAAAAAGGACTAGTGTCTACCTCCCTCTCCTCAAAGCTTCTATTACTTTATTTATTTATTTATGTTTTATTTACCAGGTGGGTTCACTAGGCAGTAATAGTTGCCTATTTTCAGGCATGACCTGGGAGAATACAACAGAGAAACAGTAAGAAATGAGGTATAATAAAATGTTAAAATAAAATCACAAGGTTCAGTATATAATAGACAAAAACAAAGAACTGGCTACACATAGTATTGGAAGTAACGCAGAAGATTCATGGTCATAGTGTCATTCTATTCAATAATAGTATATGGTGGAATGCGGTTGTATATGGAAATCCATACACCGCAAAAAGTTGTTCTGCTGCAGTAGTGATGTCCTCACTAACGCAGAACGACTTTTCATTCTGCATTAGTAAGGATGTCATAATACAAGGGGCTACAGCAGATGTCCTGATTCGTCCCTTGCTGTGTGAGAGGGGCACGCGAGTGTGCTGGGAAGCGGCAGTTGTGAATCGAGGGCCTCGGCAGAACCGAGTGAAAATATGGAAAAGTGAGTCTCTTTTTGCCTTTTTTTCAGGCACCATACACTATAAAGAACAGTGTGTGGTTACCCAAACACTACTCGGCTATTCTTTCACCTCGTAGATACAATGCCGATATGGAGACCTCTCGAGCTTCGCTCTCGAGGTCATCAGTCGGCATTGTATCCACTTGGTGGAAGAATAGCCTTGTAGTGTATGGGTAACCATACACTATCCTATATATGTACTGTGTTCAACAGGTTAACATACAGAACAGAATTCAGGCGTATGTAACAACAGTTGCTAAGGAATTATGCAAAAGGTACGTGTGGAAACCCACTCTGTAGGAGCAGGAACATACAGATGCCTGGCTTTGGAAGGTGCAATATACTTTTTTGAAGGCATGACTGGATGTGCATGCACGGATCTAGATAGTGACAGAGTTCCAGACTGTAGTGGCAGTGAAGGTGAAGGACATTTCACCAACTGTGGTCTTGGCTTTAGGTATGCTTAATGATCCAGGGGCATTGACCTGAGTGAATAAGATTTCCTATCAGGCTTGAGAAGCACTGAGAGGGAGATTGCTTGTTCACAGCTATGTGAATCAAGCTTCCCAAGGTAAATGTTTGCAAGGCTGATGGAGAGAACCATCCTAGTCTGGAGTACAGATCACAATGGTGTGTGCACCTATTTGGCCCAGGCAAACCTGCAGATTTTATTGTAGGCCAGATCCCATTTTTGCAGGGTGGTTTTGGAGGCTGAGTGGTAGACTGCCACCCCATACTGTACATCAATTTGGCTAGAAGGATGCTTTGAGCAATAGCAAAAAGGGCTATCGGTGTAAGTCTGTCTCTGATATTATATGCAAGTCCAGGCCTGGTGCTGACAGTCCTACGTGCCGAGAAGATATGTGCTGAGAAGTCTAAGGAGGTATCAGATGTCACTCCCAGATAATTAAATAAAGGGACTGTAGTGAGCCAAGATCCATCAATACTGAAATCAAATCAACTGCAAGTGGGGTATTACACATTTTTAACCCATTAGTTGAGCCAAAGAGCATGGCTTGCATCTTCATGGTATTCATGAGGTGTGTTTGAGTGGAGCCAGGGCTGTATAGATTTAAGGTCAAAGGAGAGGTGACAATTTAGTTCAGGGGTGCTGCTAGAGCTTGTGAAGAGAGCAAGGTTGTCAACATAAAGGATAGGTGGTACAGTGTCTGAGATTAGTATGGACTGAATTTATATGAATGGAAAAAAGGAGGGGCTCCAGGATAGAGCCTTGGGAGACCCTGATTTTGGTGGCAACAGGGTCTGACAGGGTATGGCCTAATATAACTCTTTGATACCTGCTACCCAGGTAGTTTTGGAACAGTAGAACAGTAGAAAAGATGCCCAAATCACTTAATTTACAACATAATAAGGTGTGACTGACTAGGTCAAAGGCCTTCAAAAGGCCGATGAAGACCACGCCTGTGAGCTCAATCCTATCCATGACAGAGGAGATGAAGAAAGAGAGTGATAGAAGGGCAGTAATGCTATGGCATTTATGAAAGTCATGCTGTGCAGGAGACAGGAAGTTATAGGTGGGGAGGTATTCAATCAGCTGGGAGGCAACCAACTTTTCCAGCAGTTTGTTTAATACTGGAAGTATTGCAATTGGTCTATAGTTGCTGATAGTAGTTTGGTCACCTTTCATATATACTGGGACAACACTGGATATCTTCCAGATATTGGAGACTGTTTGGGAAGTAAGGGATAGACTGAAGATTTTAGTGACTGGGGGGGAAGGCAAGTTCAGCACCAGCAATCCTCAGTATTTTAGGCTCAAGTTCACCAGAGCTGGCAGACATAGATGTAGGGATCTGTATCAGGAGTCTGTGAGCCTCCCGGCAGGTGACTGCTTTAAAATAAAAAGGTGGGGTGACAGGAGCTGGCTTTGGGGAAGGAGGGCAGAGGGACAAAGGAAGCGTGGAAAGCACCTTTGTAGGCAGAGATGTCAGTAAAACATTGGTTGAAGGCATTTGCAATGGTGACAGGATTGTTGCAATTAACTCCGTCAATGTTTAGGTCCTTTGGCATGTATTTACAAGACTGGTCAAGGACTTGTTTGATATTTTGCCAAAAGAGTCTAGAGTTACTGGCCGAGGCAGTGAACAGTGATTTGAAATAGAGACTTTTGCTACACCTGATAGTCTTTTTACACTCGTTTCTAAACATTCTGTAATTGGCCCACTTAGAAGCAGTCTTGATGGCTTTATATATGGACCAATTGGCATCCCTCTGTTTTATAAGGGCCAGGGTTGGGGGATCCAGCCATTTGGTAACAGGGCCGTGCACTCATCTCATGGTCAGAGGAGCAAGTTTATTTTGAATTCCTAGGAAGGCTTCACAGAAAGCATGGAGGGCATGGTTGACATCTTCAGAGGTCCACAGCTGTGACCAACCTGCACTTCCAACCTCTTGTTTCAGTTCAGTGGGGTCAAGTTTAGAGAAGTCATGGCAGTAAATAATTCGGGGGGGGGGGACATTAGGGATTTACTGCTCCAGACACAGTAGATGGGGGCATGGTCACTTACAGAATCAGAGAGTGCTCCTGACCAGATAAATCTGTCTGGGTGGGGTGTGAGTATCCAGTCTAGTAGGGTGAAGGACAGGCCATTGTTTGCACTTCTAGTAGGCTCAGAGATGAGCCAATGAAGCTTCAGGTTGTTTAGGGTAAGCCCAGCTTTTTTAAAGTGACCTGTAAGTCAGCTGACATTGAAGTCAGCAATTAGGAGAAAATCATTGTTTTGAACAAGCGAGACA
Source organism: Neoceratodus forsteri (assembly GCA_016271365.2). Lineage (NCBI taxonomy): Eukaryota > Metazoa > Chordata > Ceratodontiformes > Ceratodontidae > Neoceratodus > Neoceratodus forsteri. Next base: position 1,217,103,297 of record CM028131.1, on the reverse strand, counting down.
ATTGATTTAATTGGAGGGAAGGGCTTACTGACTTCAGGCTGGGGGATATAGTTGCAGAAAATGTGTAATTTTTTTAGTTGCCCAGGATGAGAGTTGGTTGACATAATTCGAACTGGGAACTGGTGGGGGGTGATTAATTTGATGCATGGACATGCAGGTGATCCTTATAGTAAATTAATGATCTCTCTCCCCTCTTGGCCATGGCATGGTTGACCCTAATGATTCCCTTCCCCTCTTGGCCATGGTTGACCCTAATGAGACTGTAGCCATGAAAGGCACAAATGTTATCAGGGATGTGAGATTTTAAGCCAGGTCTCAGTGATACCTAGAATATCAGGTTTACAGTGACTGACCCACATGGTAAGGTCACTAAGATTTTTAGTGAGGTTTCCTATGTTCAAATGAGCAATCCAGAGCCCCAGAGATATACAGAAAGCAGTGGTGGGTGGTGTCACAAATATGGGGGGAGGGGGTTTGCCCACAGGGGGCCTGGGTTAAGTACAATGTCACCTGATATCATTAGGAGGTATAAGGGGTCCACTGGTTGGGGCAATCTTTATAGGCCTAACCAAAGCCTTTGACCTCGTGGACCACCAGCTGCTGCTTCACAGGTTAAGAGGCCTAGGGCTGTCCCCTGGCTCAGTCCAGTGGTTCTCCAGCTATTTTTCCGGGCGATCTCAAAAAGTCCGAATTAACGGTGCTACCTTCAACACCTGTGAGGTGTCAGTAGGTGTACCCCAGGGGTCTATATACTGGGCCCTCTCCTCTTCAGCATCTTTGTGAACCACCTCCCTGATGCCTGCCCCATGTCTGAGATCCTGCTATATGCAGACGACACAGTGCTATTCTCACGAAACTCTTGCCAGGAAGCACTGACTAAGGAGTTGCAGAACAACTTCAACCTACTACAGGAATGGTTCAAGGACAGCATGCTGGTGCTCAATAGTAAAAAAAACAAGGCAATGCTCTTTGCCGGACGACAAAAGAAGAGGTCCACCGCACCTCTCTCAGTTACCTGCAGCTCTCACACCATTCTGGAGCAGGTAACTTCCTTCCGGTATCTTGGTCTCACCATAGATGAGTCCCTATCATTCAGTGAACATATACGCAGTATTACCATGGTGGTCAATAGGAAACTAGGGGCTCTGTACAGACACTGGTTCTATCTTACCCCTGAGGCCAGGACACAGGCAGTCAGGGGTACAATCCTTCCAATCCTGGACTATGGGAATGTAGTCTATGGGGCCGCCACTGAAACTAGCCTGCTCAAAGTGCACGCCTCCTTAAATAAAGCCTGTAGGTTTGCGTTAGGGGCAGACCGCCTATTGCATACATGTGAACTGTACATTCGGACTGAATGGCTCCCACTTATGGACCGCATTAAGCTCCATGCCTGCATCTTGGGACAGAAGGCCCTACTCGGACTTGCACCTCCCTCTATGCAAGCCTTATTCCATCCTGCTCCAGCTGAACATGCCACAAGAAGTGTTACCAAACATGCATTAGCCGTTCCATTCAGAAACATAGAAACATAGAGGTTGACGGCAGATAAGGACCGCAAGGCCCATCCAGTCTGCCCATTTCTTTTTCTACCTTATAAATGAGCCATCGGCCTTTGCTCTGTCAGTGGCCTATCTATTCAGAAGGACTGCCTTGGGGAGATGAGCCTTTGCCATCAGGGCCCCTGCTTGGATAAATGAGCTACCAACTGCCATCACAAGCCTTACCCAACTTGGGCCTTTCAAGTCCGAGCTAAGGAAGTCTATCCACCCTCCTGTAAGTTGCTATTGCCACTGTTAAGCCATGAGCCAGCATGCCTCTGTTCCCCAAAGCCATGGTCCTAAAGACTATCACCCCTCCTGCACGCTACCACAGCCATTATTAGCCTAGCAGGTACCAGAACACTAGGCTTGCCAAGGTTCTTCTTTCACTCTACAATTTGATGCAAAACTCCCTGCTCACCATCTGCCCATGTCTGCCTATCTGCCTACTCACCCTTCTCCTCTCACACTCTCCGACAAACCTTCACCAGCTGACCTCCTTACACCACCCACCTTTGAGCCTACCGTCATCCCCCCCCCCCGATTCCTCTTCTCCTACCTAATCCTGATTGGTTCCCTCTACCCTTTCTGACTACTATGCCTAGGCTGACTCCTCTGGCTATAGCCTAGTAACCTTTAAGTATCAGTTCTGATGAACAGCTTCATCTCCTGTTTCCTCCCAATACAAGATCCTGCCTAGCTTCCACCTCTGATTTTTTCTCAAACTAGCATCTAACTCTGACTTAAGCACTTAATTGTGTGGCATGATGTGTGAACCCAACCCCACTGACTATGTACCCTGGTTTTGGCTATACTGTATGTTGTTATTTTCCTATGTTACCCCACATTGTTATGCTATTGCCAATGTTTACTGATTTCTCCTGTTCACATTTTGCTTACTATTAAATATTCTTGACAATGCCTATTAAGCTGCTACTGACTCCAAACTTATGTACCCTTTACCCCTACCCTTGTGACAATGATCCTTTGTAAATGAGCTTTTAGCTCAAAGGTTGTAATTCTGATTACAAAATAATTAAATAAGATTAGTAGGGGAAGGGAACACTGCCTGTTCGGTAATGTCAAAGAACAGCCCCTCCACCTTAGTTTTAGGAGGTATGCTAAGTCCCATATCAGGTCCTTGGGTGTGAGATAATGGTAGCAGTCAGTTATATCCAACTGTCAGGTGATGAACATATTGGAGGCAGAGAAGTCATTAAGGACTATGGAGGAAATGAATGGTGGAATGAGCAGGAGGCTGTCAGATAGTATAGTTAAGCGGTTGAGCACCCCAAAGTTTATCAGCACCTGGTTAAAGATTCCTGTGAGTGGGAGACAGGATGGTGGCTTAATAGGTAAAGTAGCAACAGATGAATAGTGCGATCGATACCAAAAAATACACTATCTAGGCCGGGGTGATTAAATTAGAGATGTGAGGTTCCTAGCAACAAATTGGCAGCAAACAGGAGTAACCTGTGGTAAGGCTGGACATAACAAGCTAGCATCAGACTGCAAAATACAAAACAAAGATCCCCTACCAAGGAGATTAACACAGAGTCTGGACTGCAGTTCAGAGAATGAAATTGTTTGTTACGATTGATATATTAGGGTACATTTAAACAGCACCCAATAACCTTAGGGCTGGTTTGTCCTCAGTACCCCAGTTCCATTTCCTTTTACAACACAGGCTTCTCTGCTTCTGATTGTGCAAGATGTCTCCCCAGGGTGAGTACCTCTTACTGTGGCTTCTCCAGAGACTGTAAGATGTAGGGGTCTGGCTGCAGTTGTACAGAGTCTCCGGCCAACAGCCGCCACCATGGCAGATGCCCACAGTAGACTCCTTTATTCCATGGTCCTTAGCACATCAACCCGCTACGCGGAGACCCATTAGCAGTGAGGGTCCGATATTTAAGGGGTCAGAAAGGTCTACTTCCCAGTGTTGATTTGCAGTTCAGGGGAGAGTGGTGTGGGCTTGGGTCCTGGGTTACTGTGCAGTCGATGAGGGGGAGGGGGAGTAGTTGCAGAAATCCCATCTGGCGTCCCCATGCTATTGTCCCAAATTCTCCTCCAATGTGGAGTATAAGAAGATCTGGTAAGCTTTATCAGAAGTTTTAAAAGTCTTAAATGTTGCCTCTGCTCTGTCAAAAGGCCTTCCTCCCCTGTGTTGATTGGCAGTTCAGGGGAGAGTGATGTGGGCTGGGGTTTCGGGTCGCTGCAGCGATCGGTGGGTGAGAGGGGGGTAGTTGCTGAAATCCCACTTCATGACCCCGTGCTGCTACCCCAGATGCTCTTCCAGCATGGAGCACAAGAAGATCTGGACGTTGCCACTGCTCTGTCGAAAGGCCTGCCTCCCCTGTGTTGATTGGTAGTTCGGGGGAGAGTGGCGTGGGCTGGGGTACACGATATTGCTGATCCTGCATATGCCGCCCCCTCTTCCAGAGTGGGACCTGTGACCGAAGCAGCTCAAGCATGCTGCCTCCTCAACTAAGGCAGGAGGTACGCTCACAGAAGCACTCACTTTGGAGACAGTTCTCAAAGAACCTTCCCCACTGAAAGAGACCTGAGTCTTCAGCCATTTTTTTTTTTTGAATCCTAGGATCCTAGGGGAAACAGTTGAATACAAAATCCAATATTAAGTGCTCACCCTTGCTCATTTACAAATTATAAATAGGATTTTAAGTGAGGCATGCTACTGTTTATGGCATACTTCAACAAAAACAAGTCAGAGCACACCCTGACCACCCCCCAGTGTAACAATAAACGTATTTTTTTTTCAGTCCGAACTGGCAACTTCATACTATTTTGATTTCCAAAGGAAAGGGAGGTCTTTGTATTCACCCCAGGGCCCCTGCTAGAAGTCACCTGCGCTACCAACATTGAGGTAGACCACCCATCAGCTGGGTCCCTACTCTAAACTGCATCTGCTTCAAATGGCTTACCTTTATAGGGTGCATCTGCCAAAATTGGCTTTGTTTAAGGTGTGGGCTCAGCTAATGTGCAGGTAGCTGCTGGGGAGCTGTTAAACTGGATTTGGTTTGTAAAAGGAGAAGTATGGCTTTCTCATTTAACTATCTCCCCAGCAGCTACCTGCACGTTGGCTAAGCCATTTGAGGCAGATGCAGTTTAGAGTAGTGCCCAGCTGATGGGTGGTCTACCTCAACGTTGGTAGCTGGGTGACTTCACAGCAGGGCCCTGAGGTGAATACTAAGAGACCCCCACACCTTTTGAAATCAAAATAGAAAGTTGCCAATTCAGGCTGAAAAAAATACATGCTTATTGTTACATTGGAGGGGAGGGGGTGTCAGGGTGTGCTCTGACTTGTTGTTTTTGAACAGTCGAATACAATTTCTACAGAGAAAAAAGATAAATTAATATGTTCATACAGACCTTTTTTGCGTTATCTTGTACATCTCTCATGGTAAGTTTCCACTGCTTTAATTTTGTAAAGCAGGACAAAATATAACCTTACATTACAACCTTGGCAGCTCTGGGAAGTGGAGGGGGGGCGATTTCAATATAAAGGCTGCCTTCTACACAGCGGCAGCGTCAAAGCGGCAGCAGCTAAGTGGGACGGCAAAGTGAAGAGAGGAGTCTGACCGGAGTCAGACCGGGGACGGACTGGGCTACTAGAGTTTGTAATATCTTGCTTAGAGTTAATCATTTCTTTGGGTTTGTACCTATAGATTAGTTATGATTAACAGAGGGATATTGTTGTGTGTAGCCTATACACTTTGTGTTTTGTGTACTGATGGGTTATTTTGTTCTATGTGTGTTAATAATGACTTTAGAACGTATGAAAATAATCAGATTCTGGAGTTCCAGACTCAACTGTTTATTCCTAATTATAGTCATTTATTTGGTGTGAAGGTTAAATACATGTGTTATAACTTGGGTTACAGTGTTAGGAAATATAAGACACGGGAATGTGTTTGCCTGTTTGCATAAGAACCTGGTTACATTGCTTTCTCTTGCTAATTCGATCTGGCAATGTTGAAAGCAACCCTGGTCCTTTAACAAAGCGATATGGCGATAGTGATTTTTTGCAGCATTCATATGGCCTCAAAATTATGCATTTTAATGTATTAAGCTTAACATCTAAATTTCATGAGGTGGAGTCATGATTAGTTTATATAATCCGGATGTTCTGGCACTGACTGAAACCTGGTTAACCTTACCTGTTCTTGATACTGAACTTTGTATACCTGCTTATAAACTTTTTAGAAAGGATCGTGCCACTGGTAGAGGGGGTGGGGTTTTGTTTTATGTTAAGGAATATTTAATGGTAAATGAGACCACTATATTTAACAGTAATTTGGAATATTGTGAACATATTACTATTCAGTTATTGTTGGGATCTGTCAAAAATTAACTATTTGTTGTGTGTATCTTCCACCTAATGGTAGCAAATCAGGCTTACAAGAACTTGTAAATGCTTTGAATACTGGGGTTTCTACAGAGTTAATACTACTGCGGGATTTTAATTTAAATTGGATGGGTTCAGATATAACAAAGTTAAATACGGTCTTGTCTCAGTCTGGTTACAACAGATTATTACTTTGCCCACTTGACACAATAATAGATCAGGAAATCACACATTGCTGGACTGGATATTAACAAATAGACCTATTAATATGATAAAATGTGGTTTGACCTCTGATTCGTTAAGTGATCATCATCAGTCTTCTGTATTTGGAAGCATGGGGACTGAAGAAGTCTAAGCCAATTATAAGGATTTAGGATCTTTTCTAAATTTGATGTACATTCTTTTGTACAGAGTTGGGTAAAATAGATTGGTCTTTTATATTCTATCCCTGATGTGGATTCTGCATTGCATTTTTTTCATTACTGAGTTTACATGTTTTGGACCAGTTAGCTCCCTTGTTAAAAGAAGGGTCCGAGGGAAAACTTATGGGTGGTTAACACCTCCTTTGATTAAACTTATGAGACAACGAGACAAGGCCTGGAAAACGATAAAATGAACCATTCTGCTTCTGGTTATCATGCGATAGGACTTTAAGGAACCAATGTAAGGCTAAGATAAGGAAGGCTAAAACAGACTATATTCGTCTATAAACAATGTGAAGGGTTATCTAACGCTACTACTTTTTGGAAAACAATTAATAATTTCATAAGGCCTAATGTTTGTCAACCAGGTTCAATGAGGTTGAATGGTGACTTGTTGTCTTGTCCACTGAAGATAGCTAACGAGTTTAATTTGAAATTTACTACACTGTCTGATTCCTTTAGTGACCAGTCCAAGGTGAACTACTTGGGATTGACTGAAGATTTTACAGTTAATCCTAAACTGTACTAAGGCTACTACTCCGAAGGAGGTAGAGAATTGTTGCGTTGTATTAGAGAGGACAGCTCAGCTGGTTCTGATGGCTTATGTCCTAGTTTATTGGCGGATGCTGCCTCGGTTATAGCACTTCCAGTTAGTATTATTTTCAACTTGTCTTTTGTTACAGGTACTATACCTAATATATGGAAACATACTTGGTCACTCCTATATTTAAATCTGGTTCACAACATGAGTTTTGTAACTACAGACCTATTTCTATCTTGTCTGCTTTAGCTAAAGTTCAGGAAAGAATAGTTTACAATCAGTTGATTGGGTATGTGGATCGCTTTGGATTATTGTTCAGAACCAACATGGTTTTAGAAAGGAAGGAGTACTGAGACTGCCTTGGTCGAGTTCACGAACGCGTACTTAATGGCATGGATAAAGGGTGTCTGACGGGTGCCGTGTTCGTGGACTTGACCAAGGCATTCGACTCAGTTGATCACCAATTGTTGATTTCTAGACTTGGGTCATTGGGAGTTGGTGAGTCTTTTTGACTGGACGAGGGATTATTTAACATATAGGTTTCAAAGGGTTAAATATAGGGTGCTGTATCAGACTCTGTAATGGTTAGTGTGGGGTTCCAAAAGGTTCTATTTTTGGGCCACTTTGTTTTCTTTGTGTTTTGATCAACTAGTAAGTGTGATTAATAATGCTTCTCTAACACTACGCTGACGATGCAGTAATTTATATGCAGGGTTTGTCATTTGGAGATCTAGGTGTTTCTTTAACAGAGGAAATGTGCAATTTTCAGTCTTCACTTATGGCCTGTAAATTACTCTTAAACAAATCTAAGACAAAGGTGATGGTTTTGGTACCCCACCTAGACTGAGATCTGAGGTTGGTACTTTGGAAGTTAAATCTCTTGATGGATTTCTGTTTGACTATGTTGATACATTTCAATATCTTGGGGTATTACTAGATTCTCATCTAAGTTATGAATCTCATTTTTGAGGGTTACCTCAAGAATACATTGTAGATTAGGTTCTTTGTACAGAATCCATTCATTTCTTATTCCTGAGTCTAGGCTGGTTATTTCTAATTGCTGCTTACTTCCTATTGTGAACTATGCAGCTATGATTACTGACACTGCTTCTCAGACAGTGATTTCAAAGAAATCCACTTTACTTCACTTGATAGCTAAGTTTGCTTTAAATTGTTCTAAGTCATCTCATCATTGTGTGATTTTGAAAGAAATGGGCTGGTTACGGTTTCATTAAATTTCAATACTGTGTGGCCAGTTCATATATAAAGTTATGGACTCTGGAATTCCACATAGTATTTCAAAGTTTGAGCCCATATATTGATGGTCATTATTCTAGATAGGTCAGACAGTAGGTTTCTCGGATTCCTTTTATGAAATCTAAAAGTGGACAAAGATCCTTTGCTTATATTGCTCCATTCATTTGGAATGAAATTCTCAAGATATTAGGTGGTTGTGTTCTGTCAAAATGTTTGCCGATGCATTAAGGATGTATTTCGAATCTCAATTTAATTGTAACTGTTTTTTATGAATTTTTTTATGAATTTTATCGTAACAAAGACATTTTGTCTGCAATTTGCTGCATTAACATATGTATGTTTGATTATGTATTGTCTGTATGCAATATATGTGGGTCGCACCTGTAAAAGGAACTTGTTTCCAGTGTGCTTACCAGTTAAGCGAATAAACAAACAAACAAACAAACAAACAAACATTATAGCAGGAATTTCTCTGAATGTTTTTAGTGGTCCACGTTGCCACATATTTTAAAAATAATTACGTCTTACTTGAAAAAATGAGGTCCATGATCTCAGCTCCTGAAGTAGAAGAGGCCCTACATTCATATGGAAAAAAAATTACTACAGAAGAAAATTACTGGATTTAAAATTACTAAAAAAGAAAATTAACATAGAAACATAGAAATTGATGTCAGATAAGGACTGCAAGGCCCATCCAGTATGCCCATTTTTTCTACCTTATGAATGTGTCATAGGCCTTTACTCTGTCAATGACCTACCTATTCATACTTATCTGTATTGCTGCCTTATGCCTATCCCATGCCTGTTTGAAGCCCTACTCTGTATTCATATCCACCACTTCCTGAGGTAGGCCATTCCATGCATCCGCCACCCTTTCTGTGAAAAATAACTTCCTCACATTACCCCTTAATCGGCCTCCCTCTAATCTCATGCTGTGTCCTCTTGTCCTGCTATTTTTATGTTGATTGTGCGCATGCGCAAGAAATGTATTGCGGCAGGTTGCCAGAAGCAGGTTGTGGAGGTACGGCACTGTTGTGGCCAATGCCCCCACAGCCTTTAAAGGCTTGGCCCGCTTTCCCCAATGGCATGGCTCGCTGCTGCTGACACTAGTTCAGCCAGTGTGCCACAACCTTGAGAAGTTTTAGCCGCTGCAATCAGGGGCCGCCTCATCACTGCAGCGTCATCCGCTGCAATGAAGGAGTGACCCCTCATTGCAGGGTTCCATTGCATTCCCCGCCTGTTTGCTGAGGGGGTGCCCAATCCCCCTCAGCATCATGTCCCCTCCCCTGGTTTTTTTTCCAACGGGGGTGCCCAATCTCCGTCGGCATGTCCCCCCTGCAAGTTCTTGTGTGCTGAGGGGGTGCCCAATCCCCCTCGGCTTATGCGATCTCCCCCCTCCCGCAATCCACGCCCACCCACTGTGCACCCTGCCTCCCCACACACCCCTCACCCCATGCTTACCTCCGGAGTCCAGTGCGATGATCTTCGGTGGACTAGAAACATGTCTGCACTCTTCAAAGATGACTGTGAACTGAGGAAATGCCGGTAAGTTGTATAATGGAATAAATAGGATTTTTACAACTTTGATGTATATCTCAGTCATTTTTTGGAATTTTGGCACCAAATTTTCAACATGGGGGTTTTTGGGACCCCTCTTCATGAATTCTGCCACTGTCATGGCGTTAATCAGCCCCGAAAGGTGATTTTGTGGTCACTGCGCAGAATCACCTTTCGGGACCGATTAACAAAGCAACAGTGCCAGTGTTCATGAGGTGGGCTCTCAAAAAGCCTATGTTGCAAATTTGCGGAAAAATAAAATGACTGTTTTATGAGCGTGGTGTTGCGAGTTGCTACGCACGCCAACTTTCTGTTAATTTGCAATATTTTCATGCCAGATTTTCAACACTGGCATTTTTCCACACCTCTTTGTGAACAGTATAGCTGTCATTTTTCACATGCTGGCCGAAATGTGTTTTCGCACTTCCGGCACAGAATAACGCAGTCGCTGTGGGAAATCAGTGTTTGGGACAGAGTACAAAAATGACAGTGACACTGTTCATGAGTAGATGTCCTAAAATGCCTATGTTGAAAATTTGGTGCCGATATTCCATAAAATGACTGTGTTACGAGTGTGCATTATGCAGTTTGCACGCACGCTCATAAGTTTGCGAATGTATAATATTTTCACTCCAGATTTTCAACATTGCCATTGTTCTGCACCTCCTTATGAACAGTATAGCTGTCATTTTTCAGATCCTGGCCAAAATGTGTTTTCGCACTTCCGGTGCAGGATAGTGCGGTCGCTGTGGGAAATCTGTGTTCGGGACAGATTTTGAAAATGACAGTAACACTGTTCATTAGCAGAGGTCCTAAAATACCTATGTTGAAAATTTGGTAACGAAAGTCCTTAAAATAAGTGTGCTACGAGCGTGCGTTGCGCAGTTTCCACGCACGCTCATACCTTCGCAACTTTGCAATATTTTCACTCCAGATTTCCAACATTGCCATTTTTCCACACCTCCTTATGAACAGTGCAGCTGTCATTTTTCACATCCTGGCCAAAATGTGTTTTCGCTCTTCCGGCGCACAATAGCGCGGTTGCTGTGGGAAATCAGTGTTTGGGACACATTAAGAAAATCACACTGACACTGTTCATGAGCAGAGGTGCTAAAATGCCTATGCTGAACATTTTGTGATGAAACTCCATAAAATGACTGTGTTACAAGCGTGTGTTGTGCAGTTTCCATGCACCCCTGTAACTTTGCAAATTAGTAATATTTTCACGCCACATTTTCAACACTGGCATTTTTCCACACCTCCTTATGAACAGTACAGCTGTAATTTTTCACATCCTGGCCAAAATGTGTTTTTGCGCTTCCGGTGCAGAATACCGCAGTCGCTGTTGGAAATCAGTGTTTGGGACAGATTAGGATCGAGCGAGTGAGAGGGGGAGAGTGACCGAACTCAACTGAGCTCTGTCGGGACTGCTGCGGATTTCTTTGTGGGCAGGAAAAGGTGCCAATGCAGGCAGGAGCCCAGTACAAAAGGGTAGTCTGCAGTGCCGAGAGACTCAGAATGAGCGAGTGAGGGAGGGGGAGTGAGTGAGCTCAACAGAGCTCTGTTGGGACTGCTGCGGATTTCTTTGTGGGCAGAAAAAGGCAGCAATGCACGCAGGGGCACAGTAAAAAAGGGCACCCTGCAGTGGCGGAAGAAACAGAATGAGCAACTGAGAGAGGGGGAGTGACCGAGCTCAATGGAGCTCTATCGTGACTGCTGCGGATTTCTTTGTGGGCAGAAAAGGGCGGCACTGCATGCAGAAGCCCCGTACAAAAGGGCAGCCTGCAGCGCCAGCAGAAACGGAATGAGTGAGAGAGAGAGGGGGAGTGAGTGAGGTCAATGGAGCTCTGTTGGGAGTGCTGCAGATTTCTTTGTGGGCAGAAAAAGGTGCCAGCAGAGGCAGGAACCCAGTACAAAAGGGCAGCCTGCACCACCAGGAGAAACAGAATGAGCGCATAAGACAGGTGGAGTGAATGACCTCAATGAAGCTCTGTCGGGACAGCTGCGGATTTCTTTGTGGGCAGAAAAAGGTGCCAACACAGGCAGGAGCCCAGTACAAAAGGGCAGCCTGCAGTGCCGGAAAAAATACAACGAGCGAGTGAGACAGGGGTGGTGAGCAAGCTCAACGGAGCTCTATCGTGACTGCTGTGGATTTGTTTGTGGGCAGGAAAAGGCGGCAATGCAGGCAGGAGCCCAGTACAAAAGGCCAGCCTGCAGCGGCAGCAGAAACGGAACGAGCGAGTGAGAGAGGAGGAGTGAGCGAGCTCAACGGAGCTGTGTCGGGACTGCTGCAGATTTCTTTGTGGGCAGCAATGCATGCAGGGGCCCAGTACAAAAGGGCAGCCTGCAGCAGCGGGAGAAACAGAACGAGTGAGTGAGTGAGAGAGGGGGAGCGAGCGAGCTCAACGAAGCTCTATTGTGACTGCTGCAGATTTCTTTGTGGGCAAAAGAAGGTGGCAATGCAGGCAGGAGCCCAGTACAAAAGGGCAACCTGGAGCGAAGCAGAAACAGGACCAGCGAGTGAGAGTGGGGAATGAGCGAGCTCAATGGAGCTCTGTTGGAACTGCTGCAGATTTCTTTGTGGGCAGAAAAAGGTGCCAACAGAGGCAGGAGCCCACTACAAAAGGGCAGCCTGCAGCACCAGGAGAAAAAGAATGAGCGAGTGAGACGGAGTGAGCGACTTCAACGGAGCTCTATTGTGACTGCTGCAGATTTCTTTGTGGGCAGCAAAAGGTGGCAACATAGGCAGGAGCCTAGTACAAAAGGCCAGCCTGCAGCGCCGGCACAAACAGAATGAGCAAGTGAGGGAGGGGGAGTGAGCAAGCTCAATGGAGGTCTATCATGACTGCTGCAGATTTCTTTGTGGGCATGAGAAGGCGGCAATGCAGGCAGGAGCCCAGTATAAAAGGCCAGCCTGCAGCACCCGTAGAAACGGAATGAGCGAGTGACAGAGGGGGAGTGAGCGACCTCAACGGAGCTGTGTCAGGACTGCTGCAGATCTCCTTGTGGGCAGAAAAAGGTGCCAATGCAGGCAGGAAAACAGTACATCAAAGGGCAGCCTGCAGCAGTGGGAGACACAGAGCGAGTGAGTGAGGGAAGGAGTGAGGAACTCACTGGAGCTCTGTTGGGACTGGGCTGCGGATTTCTTTGTGGGCAGAAAAGGCAGCAATGCATGCAGGGACCCAGTACAAAAGGGCAGCCTGCAGCGGTGGAGAAACAGAATGAATGAGTGAGGGAGGAGGAGGCCGCAGCTCAACTGTTTGGCCAGACTGCTGCAGATTTCTTTTGTGGGCAGAAGAAGGCGATGCAGGCAGGAGCCCAGTACAAATGGGCAGCCTGCAGTGCCAGCAGAAACAGAACAAGTGAGTGAGGGAGGGGGAGTAAGCGAGCTCAACGGAGCTCTGTCGGGACTGCTGCAGATTTCTTTGTGGGCAGAAAAAGGCGCTAACAGAGGCAGGAGCCAACTACAAAATGGCAGCCTGCAGTGCCAGGAGAAACAGAATGAGCGAGTGAGATAGGCGAAGTGAGCGCCGGCAGAAACAGAACAAGTGAGTGAGAGAGGGGGAGTAAGCGAGCTCAATGGAGCTCTGTCAGGACAGCTGCGGATTTTTTTGTGGGCAAAAAAAGGTGCCAACGCAGGCAGAAGCCCAGTAGAAAAGGGCAGCCTGCAGCAGCGGGAGACACAGAATGAGCGAGTGAGGGAGGGGAGTGAGTGAGCTCAACGGAGTTCTATCGTGACCTGCAGATTTTTTTGTGGGCAGAAGAAGGTGGCAATGCAGGCAGAAGTCCAGTACAAAAGGGCAGCCTGCAACGCCGACAGAAACAGAACGAGTGAGTGAGAGAGGGGGGGAGTGAGCAAGCTCAATGGAGCTCTGTCGGGACTGCTGCAGATTTCTTTGTGGGCAGAAAAGGCACCAACAGAGGCAGGAGCCAAGTACAAAATGGCAGCCTGCAGCGGCAGGAGAAACAGAACAAGCGAGTGAGAGAGGGGGAGTGAGTGAGCTCAATGGAGCTCTTTTGTGACTGCTGCGGATTTCTTTGTGGGCAGAAAAAGGCGACAATGCAGGCAGGAGCCCAATACAAAAGGCCAGCCTGCAGCGCTGGCAGAAACGGAACAAGCGAGTGACAGAGGGGGAGTGAGCAAGCTCAACGGATCTGTGTCAGGACTAATGCAGATTTCTTTGTGAGCAGAAAAAGCCACCAACAGAAGCAGGAGCCCAGTACAAAAGGCCAGCCTGCAGCGTCAGGAGAAACAGAATGAGTGAGTCAGAGATGGGGGAGTGACCCACCTCAACGGAGCTCTGTCGGGCCAGCTGCGGATTTCTTTGTGAACAGAAAAGGGTGCAAATGCAGGCAGGAGCCCAGTACAAAACAGCAGCCTGCAGCACTGGGAGAAACAGAACGAGCAAGTGACAGAGGGCCAGTGAGCGAGCTCAATGGACCAAAGCAATCAACATTCGGCATTGACAAATGCTTATTCTTTTATTGAAATGTTAGACTTTCACCTTGTTAATGCCCTTAAGATGTTTGAATGTTTCGATCATCTCACCTCTCTCCCACCTTTGCACTAGGGTATACCTACAATAAATTACCTACCTACAATAAGTTACTGGATTTATTGTAGGCAATCTCCCATCTTTTAATGGATAATAAACTTTATTCCTTTTAACAGCCCATGACTGGGTGAAACGTGAGAAGGATTTTCTCTACTCTGTTGTCTGCACCAGAAAGGGTTATATTTCTCTTGCACCTAGTAAAGCTTGTTTAACTTTAACTTGAGACTGCAGTCTTTTTCAGTAAAAAAAGTGTGTGGTGGGTGCTGTGACTGGTCTTTTTTGCTGCATATAAATGTGTAACCCCCCTGCAAATGGGGGTTCCCAAAAGACTTCCAGGAGCTTGCTTGAATGCTCCAAGCCTGAATGGTGTTTGGCATTTAAGCCATTTATCAGTGAGTGTTTTTAGAACCTCTGGTACTGTCTCTTAAGAGCTGTCTGCTTGCAGACATAATTAGTTTGTATGGGGGACTGTGTGTTTCTTTGATTGAGTACCACTCAAGCTGCTGCCAATTCACTCTATTTTTGCAGTCACTAGGAGTGCAAAGGGAACCTATCTGAAAGATGTAACTGTTTGCCAGAAATCATTTACAGTAATAATGAAATTACAGTTTGTCTAACCTGCTTTCTTTTGCAGTCAGAACTGTGTCTGCTAGTTCCCCATTCTAGTTTGAACTGCTGAACTGGACCAATCAGTGTGGGGTAAGCTAGCTCTAAAATGGTGCCTTGGACAAATCAGAACTTGGACTCATAATCTGAGCCAGCCACAAGAGGATTGTATGAGCAGTGACTCTGGGAGATGTAGTTTAGACTTCAGCACCTTTTGGACCAACAGCAGCAGTCTATTGTGGTGACAGCCAATCCAGTCAAGAACTGGGAGGAACTCAAAGGAAGTGCCAGTTTTAGTCGGTTGAGTTTTCAGTTGAGCTTTGGCAGTGAAGAAGGAAGGAGCCCTGTGCTTTTCAGTGTGCAGTTTTAGTCAAAAACGTGTAAGGCCCAGAGTTCCGGTCTGCAGCTTGTGTAACAGCTTGTTAGGACTGAATCCTGCCTGTGAAAAGAATCAAAGGATCTCTGAAGAGTAGAAACCAGGCTCACCCTGTAGAAGACTGGAGGAATTGCTGAAAATTGCATTCGGTCTGTCAGGAACTGAATCTGCTGTGTGTTCTCCTCGTATTGTGCAGTAATTGCGATCGGATACAGATGCAGCCTGCCTGGTATAGTGCTTTCTTTTATATGGATGTGTGAAGAGGTTTGTGTACCTCAAGTGAGCCCTGCTGACATTGAAGGACCCTATCTTATTTGGAGGTCGTGAGTACTAATTCAGGGTCGCTCCTGTTGAATTGCCACATTAAATCCAAATGGAATTACTGTACTGCTGACTGTTTAATTCTCCTTTCTCTGTGTGAAAGGGCCCTACCAGCTGCCACCGGTTTGGACTAGCCACTAGGGCTTGGGTACCCAGGGACAGTAACTGATAGGGATAGGCCTGTGCACAGAGCCATAAATGAATTATTAGAGTGATAAGCTAATTAACCTGATTTCCCCTGTCCTTGTTATATCCCCTAAATAAATCAGAGCTGCTTGTTTCAGCAAAGTTATACTGCCTGAGGTATTTGTCTATGTTAAAGTACTGTACTGTGATTGTTGCACTGTATCTCATTTCACAGGAGGTCCCAGTGCCGGAACCAGACCTGGGGGTAAGTGTATACTGTTAAGGTAATTCTGATATATTGTGTGGGCCACTAGTGGGAAGAAAGGGGGGTTGCAGTGTCCCAGAGGGCTGTGACCAAGTTAGTTTAACTATTGCAAACCCTGACCTCTGGGTGGAGGCACCCGCCATTGGATCCAGGCCCCTCAACCTGTTAGTGGCAAATCAGGCAGGGGTAGTAGCCCCTGGGATAGCGCCATCTAGGGTTACATCTTGGGCTCACCGCTGGGATTCAGTGTCCTCTAGTGGCCATATTTACGAACCACTGTTAAGAAAAAATGGGTACCGACAGAAGTGGCTGTGCACCGGCTGGTGGAGTGGTGTACTGGGAGGAGATCGACCCCAAAATGCTATGCTTATCCTGGACATCCCCTGGGTATCAATAATGACACTGTGCAGGGAGTACTTTCCAAGGTGGAAGGTTTACAAAACCCTGTGGTGGTGGGTCGGCATGCTAATCTGCTCACCCACACTTTCCTGGCCCTAGTAGAGTTTATGATCCCATAGATAGCTCCAAAGTGCCACAGACCATTACCCCAGAGGGAGCCTCACTGCTTGAGAGTGATAACTAAGGACAGTAAGACCGGGGAATCAGCCCCCACCACTATCTGAAACTTTTGAGGAGAAATTTGCTGAATGGTTGCTGGGAGAGGGAAAACTGTGGAGGACTTGAAGAAACTATTCTTGCCACCTGGGGTGTTCCTCCCCAACACCCTCTCCTGCTCCAGTGCCCGTATGGTGGCTGAACCAATGCAGACTCCTATTTCTGCACCTGCCATTAGTCACGACTCCACCGGGTTGAGGATCTCTCTGGCACCCTCCCACCCCCAAGGGAGGATGACTGGGAGACCTGGATAGACTATGTTGCCCCCAAGTGCTAGAATGGCAACTGCGGAAGGCAAAAGCGAAAGAGGGTTAGTGAGAGCCTCCGAGGTCCTGCCCTGGCCACCATCCGTGCTAAACGGGCCAGTAACCCTGAAGCGACTGCACAGGCCTATCTTGAGGCCTTGGAGAATGTGTATGGGAGCCCAGATTCTGATGAGGACCTATGGTGGAGAGTAAGAAATGCACAACAGTACCAAGGAGTTGTTGTCTGTGTATGTCTCTCGGCTGGAAAAATTGTTGCAAGAATGCCTCAGAAAGGGTAGTTTGCCAGCCATTGAACTGGACCGAACCAGACTGGACAGAATCCTTAAGTCTGCCCCCTTCTCAGAACTGCTGTTGCTTCAGTTACGCCTGGCAAATCGACTGGAATCCCACCCTCCTATGATGAGTTAATGAGAGAAATTGAGGAGTTGAGAAAGGCGACCTCGGGAGGTACCTGCACCAACAGCTGTGGCTACGACCCGAGTGACTGAGGGTGACCCATCAAGTGAAGTTCAGGGCAGAGGTTGACAGTCAATGAGTGCTCTGACAAGGAAAAGATATGCCACAATGGGCGAACTGTTGAGAGAGATCCGGAATTCAAAACAGTCCCTTTATGAAGGCCACGCCTGCAAGTATGGGCCCTGACCTATATCCGACTGCATCTGCTATGGGGTGGGGTACCCACCATGTATCTCCTGCTGATAACAGCTCCAAACTCAATTCCTTGACCATGGAAGTGGAGAAACTGACGAGATGTCTCCAAATGCTTATCACGCCGCAGACAGAGATGGCACCCAGGTTTCCAGTTAGTAATACCCCGCCCTGGCTCCCAGTGTGAAGCCTCGGCCAGCTCAACTCCAGAAAGTATGTTTTGCTTATAATTGTGGGAAAGATGGGCACATGAAAAGGAATGCCAGTCCCCAAAAGACACTGACAAAGTTGCATATAGGCTACAAGGAGAACTTCGGAGAAGAAATCAGTGGTTAAGAGGTGCACGACATGATCCCAGTGAGGGCACCAAAATGCTAATTCACGTCCTTTTGTGGCAAGGTCAGTTGCCCAGGCCCCACTACCGCCTCCAGACTGGTCCAGAATAGTGGGTCCCTCCATGGAGACCACTGTAAAGGTGAATGGAGTGTCTACAAGAGCTGTATTAGACAGTGGCTCCCAAGTGACAATTATGTTCCAGGATTGGTATCAGAAGCATTTGTCAGACGTACCCTTACAACCATTAGAAGGACTGCATGTATGGGGTTAAGTGAGAAGGCCTCACCCTATTCCGGTATATCCGAATTTGGCTGTCTTTCCCACCTCCGTGGCTGGAGTGGCCGAACAAGTAGAGACCCTAGCCTTAGTGTGTCCCCCCACTGGACTGTATGATGGTGTCCCTTTGTTGATTGGAACAAATGCTCATATGTTCGGAAGGCTGGCACAGTTGTGTTATGAAAAACAGGGGTCAAAGACTAGTAGAGCTTTAAGAGTTCCGGCTTTAATTAAGAAGGCCTATGAGGCACAGAGAGATGCTGAAAAAACAGAACCAGAGGAACCGGTCGGAATTGTATGGAAGAAGGATCCTGAGTCTCTGATCCTGGCGCCAAATGCCCAGTGTACCTTACAGGGAGAGGTCCGTATCAGAAAGGATGTTAAGAATAAAATATTAATGTTGGATGCACCAGGCGATGGAAAATTGCCAGAGGGACTGCTGGTCAAGCTTAGTATTTTGCCCGCTAGAGCCCATGCTTATGCCAGAAGGGTAATGGTCCAAGTTCATAATGTGTCTGAAAGAGACATTCGAGTAAACAGAGGTTGCATCCTGGCTAATGTGCATTGTGCAGACACTGCAGTGCTACCAGCAGCAAGAGTTCAAGGAAGAATGACAGAGTAACGCCTGACTTGTTTGATTTCGGCGACTCCCGCTGCCAGCTGAATGGAAAGTGAGGATCAGTGAGAAGCTTGCCCAGAGAGACCAGGTGTTTTCTTTAAAGGAATGGGATGTGGGATGCGTGCAAGGAGCTGAGCACAATATCCGGCTGCATGACTTAAAGACCATTTCAGAGGAGGTCTCGACGCCTGGCACCTGCTGACATAGATGATGTGAGACGGCATCTGCAAGAGATGTTAGCTGCTGGTGTAATACAAGAACCAGAAGCCCTTATGCTTCCCCATTGTGGTAGTGGAGGAAAAGAATGGAACAGTAAGGATGATGTGTGGATTATCGCACCTTAAACCGGCGGACTATCCCTGATCAGTACACAATGCCCCGATTCAGGATGCTTTGGACTGCCTAAACGGAGCAAGTGGTTCTCTGTGCTGGATCTCCGAGTGGGTACTACCAGATCCCGATGGCCCCAGAGGACCGTGAGAAGACTGCCTTTATCTGTCCGCTATTTCTATGAATTCATGAGGATGCCTCAAGGATTTCAGGTGCCCCAGCCACTTTCAACGATTGATGGAGCGTGTGGGGGACATGAACTTACTAGAGTGCCTGGTATACCTAGATGATGTTATTGTGTTTGGCAGCTCACTGGAGGAACATGAAAGCAGATTATTTAAGGTATTGGACCGACTGGAGGACTTTGGCCTTAAACTGTCCATTGATAAGTGTCAATTCTTTCAAACATCAGTAAAGTATGTGGGACACATAGTATCCACCGAGGAATAGAGACCGACCCAAGTAAAGTTGAGGCCTTGACCACCTGGCCACAGCCCAAAATCTAAAAAGAACTGCAAAGATTCCTGGGATTCTGTGGTTATTATCGCGCTTCATCAAGGACTATTCAAGAGTGATCCGCCTTTACTTAACCTTACTCAAGGGTATCCCCAACCCACAAAAATACCAAAGTCAGCGTCCCTCAAGACTGAAAGAGTGTATTTTCATCCAAGTGAAGTATTTGGGGCCCGCTGGACTCCTGATTGTGAGACTGCTTTTCATGAGATCATATCAACTTACCCATGCTCCAGTGCTGGCCTATGCCATCCAAGAAAATCTTACGTCCTGCACACTGATGCTAGCTTGCAAGGGTTGGGGCTGTGTTGTACTCAAGAGCACGAGAATGGCCTGAGACCAGTGGCCTTTGCCAGTAGAAGCCTGACCCCATCCGAAAAGAACTATCCTGTACATAAGTTAGAGTTCCTAGCTTTGAAGTGGGCTATTGTTGACCAATTCCATGAGTACTTGTATGGGGCTAAATACTAGTAAAACTGACAATAATCCTTTGACCTATGTGCAGACCTCAGCTAAGTTGGATGCCACTGGCCATAGGTGGCTTTCTGCATTATCTACATATGACTATGCTCTCGAATACCGAGCAGGTCTGAACCACATAGATGCTGATGCTCTCTCCCGGAGGCCTGTTCCCCAGAATGATTGGGTCCGATTGCAGAACCTGACATTCGGCACTCTGCGGAAGTTTGACAGGGAGGAACAAATGTCCACGGACGAGTGGACTGCATGGTGGATTGCTTGGGAGCCTCTGAGAATTGCATACCTGCTGCTTATTGCCACTTTTCTGCAATAGACATTGGTGCACTGCCTCAGCTGGACAATGACAGTATTCGGGCGGGCTCAATCCCGCGATCCCATGATCAAAGCAGCTTTAGAAGCCTCTATGCAGGAAAAGATGTGTCCAAATTACGCCCACTGATTTGAGAACTGCACTGTTATACAAAGAAGGTCCTAAGTTGAAACTGATCAATAAACTGTTATACAGAGAAACAGTAGACAGAGGGGACAAGTAGACAAACAACAACTAGTGCTGCCCACTGCCTTCGAGACCAGTACTGAGGTCCTTGCACAACCACATGGGGCACCTTGGTATAGACAGAACACTTGACTTGGTGAGATCCAGATTCTATTGGCCTAAGATGGGGGCTGATGGAGCAACACATTCGAACTTGTAGTCGCTGCTACAGAGGAAAGCTTTGCCCCAGAGGGCTGCCCCCTGTTAACATCACCACCAGTGCACCCATGGAGCTGGTCTGTATTGATTTTCTGAGTTTGGAGTCAGATCAAAGAAATATCAGTAATGTGCTGGTGGTCACTGACCATTTCACGAGATATGCCCAAGCTTTCCCCACCAAAGACCAGAAAGCATCCACTGTGGCCAAAGTACTTTAGAAAACTTTTTGTTCACTATGGGGCTCCACAAAGAATCCATTCTGATCAAGGGAGAGACTTTGAGAGTCATCTGATCAAAGAGATGCTTTCTCTGTGGGAGTCAGAAGTCCAGAACCACTCCTTACCCCAGGGGACCCACAGCCTGAGCGTTTCCAACGCACTTTGCTAGATATGCTAGGCACCCTGCACCCAAAGGACAAGCCTAGATGGAGCCAACAAATTAGCACCCTGGTACATGCTTATAACTGCACCAAAGTGATTCCACTGGATTCTCCCCTACCGCCTGATGTTTGGAAGAGAAGCTCGACTACCAGTAGATGTGTGTTTTGGGGTCTCTCCTGATGGGGTTCAAGCTGACAACTATTTACAGTATGTGCAAAAGTTAAAGGCCCAGCTAACTCATGCATTATAACTTTGCTCAAACCATGGCTGCCAAAAGAAATCTGGCCAACAAAAGAGTATGATAAAAGGTGAAAGCACAGGAACTCCAGGAGGGAGATCGGGTGTCTAAGAAATCTGGGACTGCATGGCAAGCACAAGATTGCTGACAGATGGCACCATCTCCTCACATTGTAGTGGGCAAACTAGATGATCTGCCAGTGTACAAAGTAAGGCCTGAGAATAATTCAAAAGATGTAAAAACAATGCATAGAAATCATTTACTGCCCATTGGACAAATCTTAATTGAGTCTGAGCCCTAGAAGATGCCCCTCTGGACCAGTGACTAGAGCTGCTAAGAAAAGATCAAGAAAGTCTGCACCTACAGAAGCAAGTTAAAGTGTTCCCTCCACAAGTCCAGTTGAGCATGACTGTCAGTCCATATCGGAAGAAAGTGAGAGTGACTTTAAATACTATCCTTCTTATAACTGAGTCAATTGTTTCAGGGCAATCCCTAGTCAATACTGGAGATGAAGCTGGGCCTTCTGGACTGTCTAAGCCCCAGCTTCATCCCTGGAGCCAATGCTCCCAGAAAGTGAAGTGCAAAGCATCAGATCAGATGAAATGGAATCATTGTGCATGGTTGAACTGTTTGAGCTTTCAGGGAGAAAATGATAGATTGGGGCAGACTGGTGATACAGCGAACAAGAAGAGTATTTTGAGTGCCCTGACAGTCCACTGCCAGTGTCCGAAGCGCTCCATGCGAGCCAAATGTTGTGGACTCAGAAACTGTAACTCCTGGAGCTGAAAGTGCCCCAAGTTCTAGCCTCTCTACCCCATGGAGACTCCTGACAAGTGAGGACAATGCTGAAAATGAGGCTCAGAGTGCAGAGACTATAACAGTTCCCCTAGAAAGACTGGTCGAGCTGTAAAGCCTGTGGTGCACCTCAGTTATGATTCCTTGGGAGGCCTGTGGATTTGCCTCTCAATGTTGTCCATAAAGGAGTGTATGTGTCCGAGCTCATTGCCCAAACTGAGCATCAGTGCTAACTCCAAGTTACTTGTGTTGCCCTCTAAGTATGGTGCCCATGCCCATCAGCCCCAAGGTAACTGATAGGAAGGCCCCTCTCTTCAGGTTTCATGTACAAGAGGTAATAACTTGAGTTATGGTACAATGTGTATGTAATACTGTGTAAAGAGTGACGTACTGCAATGTTTCAGAAATGTGTTCTTGGAAATGATATATTGACTGATGATTACGCGCGAGCCTAATGCAAATGTATATGGTTGCAGTTGAAACTTATGGGTACTTGCTTGACGAGACGCCAAGCTTTCCCAGGCCAGGAAGGTGTAACCCCCTGCAAATGGGGTTCTCTAAAAGACTTCCAGGAGCTTGCTTGAATGCTCCAAGCCTGAATGGTGTTTGGCATTTAAGCCATTTATCAGTGAGTGTTTTAGAACCTCTGGTACTGTCTCTTTAAGAGCTGTCTGCTTGCAGACATAATTAGTTTGTATGGGGACTGTGTGTTTTTGATTGAGTACCACTCAAGCTGCTGCAATTCACTCTATTTTTGCAGTCACTAGGAGTGCAAAGGAACCTATCTGAAAGATGTAACTGTTTGCCAGAAATCATTTACAGTAATAATGAAATTACAGTTTGTCTAACCTGCTTTCTTTTGCAGTCAGAACTGTGTCTGCTAGTTCCCATTCTAGTTTGAACTGCTGAACTGGACCAATCAGTGTGGGGTAAGCTAGCTCTAAAATGGTGCCTTGGACAAATCAGAACTTGGACTCATAATCTGAGCCAGCCACAAGAGGATTGTATGAGCAGTGACTCTGGGAGATGTAGTTTAGACTTCAGCACCTTTTGGACCAACAGCAGCAGTCTATTGTGAGTGACAGCCAATCCAGTCAAGAACTGGGAGGAACTCAAAGGAAGTGCCGTTTTGTCGGTTGGAGTTTCAGTTGAGCTTTGCAGTGAAGAAGGAAGGAGCCCTGTGCTTTTCAGTGTGCAGTTTTAGTCAAAAAACGTGTAAGGCCCAGAGTTCCGTCTGCAGCTTGTGTAACAGCTTGTTAGGACTGAACTGCCCTGTGAAAAGAATCAAAGGATCTCTGAAGAGTAGAAACCAGGCTCACCCTGTAGAAGACTGGAGGAATTGCTGAAAATTGCATTCGGTCTGTCAGGAACTGAATCTGCTGTGTGTCTCCCGGTATTGTGCAGTAATTGCGATCGGGATACAGATGCAGCCTGCCTGGTATAGTGCTTTCTTTTATATGGATGTGTGAAGAGGTTTGTGTACCTCAAGTGAGCCCTGCTGACATTGAAGGACCCTATCTTATTTGGAGGTCGTGAGTACTAATTCAGGGTCGCTCCTGTTGAATTGCCACATTAAATCCAAATGGAATTACTGTACTGCTGACTGTTTAATTCTCCTTTTCTGTGTGAAAGGGCCCTCACCAGCTGCCACGGTTTGACTAGCCACTAGGGCTTGGGTACCCAGGGACAGTAACTGATAGGATAGGCCTGTGCACAGAGCCATAGGTAGATTATTAGAGTGATAAGCTAATTAACCTGATTTCCTGTCCTTGTTATATCCCCTAAATAAATCAGAGCTGCTTGTTTCAGCAAAGTTATACTGCCTGAGGTATTTGTCTATGTTAAAGTACTGTACTGTGATTGTTGCACTGTATCTCATTTCACAGGAGGTCCCAGTGCCGGAACCAGACCTGGGGGTAAGTGTATACTGTGAAGGTAATTCTGATATATTGTGTGGGCCACTAGTGGGAAGAAAGGGGTTGCAGTGTCCCAGAGGGCTGTGACCAAGTTAGTTTAACTATTGCAAACCCTGACCTCTGGGTGGAGGCACCCGCCATTGGATCCAGGCCCCTCAACCTGTAAGTGGCAAATCAGGCAGGGGTAGTAGCCCCTGGGATAGCGCCATCTAGGGGTTACAAATGTTCTAACAAAAAAACAAAAGTAGAAAGAAACCCATACCTCTTATGGGTCAAAAAGAGTTAAGCGTGTGAAATACAATTGAAAGATTTCTCCTGGTCAAAGGCCAGGGGAAAGCCCTCCATGTCTTCTTCCAACCTCCAATTTGTAACAGTAACTGCATATGACCCACTACTGGTAACCTACAGTACCTCTCCTACCAATCTACCTTTCCATCTCCTCTATTCCTACGCCTGACCCAATACTGGTAACTTGCCTCTCCTACCTATCTACCCTTCCATCCGCATGTCCCACTACTGGTGACTTACCTCTTGTACCTATCTACCATTCCAGCTCCACTCTCCCTACATCTCCCCTTCTGCGTCTCACTCTATACCTATCTTGTCTCCTCTCCTCTACTCCTCTGGTCCTCACCCCCCTCCTACTCTTGTACGTATGTTTTTTATTAATGTTAAGAAACATAGAAACATAGAAGTTAACAGCAGATAAGGACCGCTTGGCCCACCTAATCTGCCCATTTCCCTACCTACAGGATAAGCTGCAAATCCTAGTTAACCAACAGCCTATTTCTTCCTACCCCCCCAACAAGAATTGCCTTATGTCTGTCCCATGCATTCTTGAATTCTCCCACAGTTTTAGACCCCACAACCTCCTCAGGAAGGCTGTTCCATGCGTCCACCACCCTCTCTGTGAAAAAATACTTCCTCACATAGCCCCTGAGCCACCCCCCCATCTTCAATTTGTGTCCCGTTGTTCTTGCACATCTCTTTTTCTGAAAGATGCTACCCTCTTGGACTTTGTTGATTCCACTGAGGTACTTAAAAGTTTCTATCATGTCCCCCCTCTCCCTCCTTTCCTCAAGGGTATACAGCATAAGCTCCTTTAGTCTCTCCTCGTATGGTTTCTCTTGCAGACCCTGCATCATTTTAATTGCCCTCCTCTGGACTGCCTCCATCCTGTGTATGTCCTTGTGGCGATGGGGTCTCCAGAACTGGATGCAGTACTCCAGATAGGGTCTCACCAACTGTCTATACAGAGGGATAACAACTTCCTGTTTTCTGCTGGTGATGCCTCTCCCTATACATCCCAGTATCCCCCCAGCCCTCCCTACTGCCTTCTCACATTGCTTGCTAACCTTAAGGTCATCTGATATGATTACTCCCAGGTCCCTTTCCATTTTTGTTGTTGTTACTACCTCTCCCCTCATTGTGTAATCTTCCCTGGGTTTTTGTTTCCCAGGTGCATTATTTTGCACTTTTGTGCATTGAATCCAAGCTGCCATACTTCTGACCATTCCTCCAACCTTGCCAAGTCCCTTCTCATCCTTTCCATGCCTCCTTGTGTATCAACCCTGTTGCAGATCTTTATGTCATCTGCAAAGAGGCATACTTTTCCTTCTAGTCCCTCTGCAATGTCACTTATAAAGACATTAAAAAGGACTGGACCCAGTACTGAACCCTGTGGTACCCCACTAGTAACCCCTCTTTCTTCAGAGTGGACTCCATTTACAATTAAATTCTGTGTCCTGTTGTCCAGCCAATGCTTTACCCAGGCTACCACACTGGGACCCACTCCCAGGCTGGTTAATTTGATTATTAATCTTAGTCTAGGTAGGCCATGTCCACAGACCCTCCCTGGTCTACTACTTTGGTCACCCAGTTAAAGAAATCAATTAGATTCATCTGACATGACCTTCCCGCTGTGAACCCATGCTGCATTGGGTCCTGTGCCACACTGGCCTCTAGGTACTCAACAGTTCTTTCCTTCAGAAGTGATTCCATCACTTTCCCTACCACAGAGGTCAAAGTTACAGGTCTGTAGTTTCCGGCCTCTGTCTTGCTCCCACTTTTGTGAAGGGGAATCTCATCCGCCTTCCTCCAGTCCTCAGGTACCACACCATCCTCCCATGATTTGTTAAAAAGGGTAGTCAGTGGTGTCACTAGTTCTCCCCCAAATTATTTTAGAATTCTGGGGTGAATTCCATCAGGCCCCATTACTTTGGCCACCTTCAGTTTTAGAAGTTCTTTCAGAGCCCTTTCTTCTGTGAAAGGACTGGGATCGACCCACCTATCCAGAGTGCTTCTGTTAATTGGATTAGCCAACTCCACTCCTCCTCTTTTGTGAATACTGAGCAGAAGTATTCGTTCAGTATCCCTGCTTTTTCACTGTCCCTCTCTGCCCACCCACTGTCCATTCTGTTCAGCCTCACTATCCCTCCCTTTGTCTTTCTACGCTCCCTGAAGTATCTATAAAAGGTTTTATCCCCCTTCTTAACCGAGTTGGCTAGCTTTTCCTCAGTTTGGGCCTTTGCTGTTCTGATTACCCTCCCTGCTTCCTTCTGCCTTAACTGGTACAGTTCTCTGTCGTGCTCCTTTTGTGTTTCCTTATACTTCCTAAATGCTATCTTTTTCTCCCTAACCTTCCCTGCCACCTCTTTTGAGAACCATAGTGACTTTTTCTTTCATTTTGATTTGTTTATTTGCTTCACACAAAGGCTTGTTGCCTCTGTGATGGCAGTTCTGATGTTTCCCCATTGTTGCTCCACCCCCCTTCTAGCCTGTTTGCTAGTGCTTATCTAAGGCACTCTCCCATCTTGCCAAAGTCAGCCCTCCTGAAATCCAGTACCCTCACTTTTGTATGGCTTGACTCTGCAGTTGAGTTTATCGTGAACCACACTGTTTGGTAGTCACTTGTTCCCAGATGGCTACCCACTCCTCTCACTGTCCCCATTTGAGAGTACGAAGTCTAAGATTACTCCCTCATGAGTGGGTTCCAAAGCTAGCTGTCTGAGGCATGCCACCTGTAGGGCATCAAGAATGGCCCTGCTCTTGGATGTGGCTGCAGCAAAGGTGCTCCAGTTAACATCTGGCATATTCAGGTCCCCCCATCAACAGTATCTCCCCTTTCTCTGCCATCCTAAGGATGCCTTCTATTATATCCTTATCCATTCCCTCCCCCTGACATGGGGGTCTGTATACAACCCCTGTGTGGATTGTGGTACTATTTCCAGTCTCTAAGGTGACCCACAGTGCCTTCTCTCCTCCCTGTTTACTGTTTTGTTCCATTGCTTTTATCCCTTCCCTTACACAGAGAGCTACTCCTCCCCCTCTTCTACCCTCTCTGTCTCTCCTGTAGGTTGTGTACCTGGTATGTTGACATCCCAGTCATGGTTCTCTGTGTACTATGTTTCTGTGACTGTTATGCTATCCAGGCATCCCCTCTTCCATCAAGGCTACCAGTTCAGGGAGCTTGTTACCCAAACTACGGGCATTGGTACTCATTACCCTCCATTTCTTGATGGCCTTACCCCTTTTTGCCCCATCTCTGTCCTTATTGCCTTTGTCATTTTCTCCATTTACCACTGCCCTTCTCCCTATCGACATCTCTATCTTGGTGTTTACCTCACTTACTACCCTTATTTGGGGGGGCACTAGGATTTCCCTGCTCCTTTCCAGTGCCTCCCCCTTGGCTAGTTTAAATGCTTGCCAATGAAGCATTTAAACCTATCACCTTGGATCCTAGTTCCCCTCCTGGACAGATGCAGACCAGCATGCCAGTATAGGCCTGCATCACTCCAGGTGGACCCCCAGTCCCCAATGAAGCCAAATCCCTGAGCTCTGCACCAGTTTTTCAACCATTGATTGAATCCCATGGTGTGGAGCACCCTAGCCTCACCCCTGCCATAGACAGGCAGCACCTCCGAGAAGGTTACCGTGCATGCTATTTGTTTAAGGCCCCTCCCCAACTCCACAAACTCTTCCTGCACTGCTCTGATCCCTTTCTCAGCCAGGTCATTTGTCCCTAGGTGGACAATGACATCCAGCTCCCTCTCCCATGCAGCTTCTCCAGCAATCCTGAGGATTCGCTCCCTGTCCCTCCAAGCCATGGCACCAGGCAGGCACCTTACCCCCCTCTCCCCTTCTTCCCCCAGTTCTACTCCCCTAACAATGGAGTCCCCCATCAGGAGTTGTTTCCTTCCCCTGTGGAGTCCCATGCCACCCTTCTGTGGGTCTCCTTTGTGGAGGTTCTCAGCATCCTCCTTGGTCTCCATTGCAGGTGCCTCCATAGAGGAACCACACTTTGCCAGAACGGCATATGAATTGTGGAGAGGTACAACTGGAGGGATGTGCCTCTGTTTCACCACCCTCACCCTCCCTGAGCCCACTGTGGTCCAACTGCTCCTCTTTCTTGGCAACCTCTGAGGCAACGGCAGTGGCCTTGGTGGTCCCTGGGTGGGAGAGGAGGTCCCCCAAATCCTGGCCAACTCAGCCTGGAGATGAGTAACCTCCTCTCTCAGCTCAGAGAGGTGCCTGTAGATGGGACAACACCGCATCCTCCAGAATGTCTCCCAGAAGACTGCTGTTCCACGGCCACTGCACTGCACCACTCCCATCATGTCTTATTTCTGGCCCCTTAACTGTTGTTTGAATACTTACTCTTTCCTCTGTTTATTTATTTATTTTTTCTCCCTACTTACTTATTGCCTCTGTGTCCTTTAAGCTCCTGATCTTCCTGTTCTGAGACAAGAAGTTCCTATATTTCTCAGTAATCCCCTTACTTACTCAGAGTCAGACCTCCAGCAGCTAGGGGGGGACAGAGAGCTACTCTTTTCCTTCTAGGATGGTGAGTCTTTTTGTGGCTCTGTGATCACTCACTTCCTGCTCCCAAACAGGAAGTTCCTGTTGTCAGTCTAGTCCTGTGCCTATAAAAGTAGAACTGGCTTAGTGTTGGGGGAGGGCAATATAGTCCCAGTAGAGAAGTATAGTTATAACAGAAGCTCCTTCTTCTTGGTGTTCTCTGCCTGTTCTCTGGCAGAAGCTATCTAGGGCAGTTTTTAAATCTGGCTTTAACCTGGCTTCCTTCTAGCTAAGCCACTCCCCCTACTTTACAGCTCTTTCTACACTTCTTGATTAAATATCTATATCTGACACATGAATGAATTTTCTGCACTTGTACCTTAACTGGAGTATCAGGGAACTGTCTATACTCTGTATGGTTAACTTCTGCCCTCATTTGGGTGCTATATTGCATTACCACTGACCAATCATATTGTTTTTCCACTTTAATCATATATTTTCATGTATTTTCATGTACATAACTGACTGCTTGCAATGCCTACTGTATTCAAATATTGTCATGCATACTTGTACATCTTAACGTATCTAGTTGATGTTGTACAGGATCATATAGCTGTGTTCCTGGAAAGTATCATTCCCCGGGTGTCCCCTGAAAAGGGATAATATGTCCCAATGAGCCCACCAGGTTAACAAAATTCAAACAAATAAATAAAATCTCCTCACTATTACAGATTTCTGCAAATTCTTGAAGTAGAAATAGACTATTACGAATAGTTCTTTCTGGAACTGAACATGTTTGTGCATGATTAATGAATTGTTCAACTACTCTGATTATTCCTTTTCTCAAGAGTTTTGCTAGAACTTTCCAGTCCATATTTAAAAGTCTTATAGGGAACCAGTTCCTAATACCTTCCCTTAGGCCATTATTATACAGAAAAATAAGTAATCCCTTTGCCAGTGTACTAGACCCCAAATCCTTCCCTAATAAACTATTAAATACTGCCAAATAGCTCTGGAATTAACACTGGTGCTATTTTTTAATATAATTCACTTGACAGGCATCTTTTCTGCTAGAAACCTCTGTATTCAAAAGAAAGTATAGCCTCTTGTACGTCACTAGGTGTTATTTCCTTCACCAAAGACCTTTGATCAAACTGTTTAAGTGTAGGGAGGGAATTGTCTTCAAAAAACTTATCTAGAGATCATTCTGCTTCTGAAACATTCCCAACTGTTCCTTCTTCATATAGGACTGTATTATTGCCATTCATTTCCATAGTTTGTAGCACAAGTTACCCTCTGCATCCTAGAGAACCGGAAAATTTCTGTTTTCTACTGTGTCTCTGCAACTTTCAAAATAATCCAACTGACAAGCCTCTCCCTCATTGCTTGTCTAACCCTTTTAATTTGATCAGTATACAAACACCGGTGTCTTTTGCCACAGGAGGAGGAGTTTGGAGTTGGACCTTGCACACTAAATACTGTAAATATTGTTTATTTTGTAAACTAGAGGAACATTTTTGTAAGAATTTTCAAAAATCTACTTTTGTATCTTCTGACCAAGAGAAGATATCATTACAAAGCTCAAAAACCAATTGTCTAGCTGTTAAAAAAGCCACTTGTTTAGGCTGCAACCCTGATAGCTTAAAAACAGTTGAAAGAGGCGATTACTTAAACGTGACTGGTGCCACAACGTGAAAATGACACAAGACTGCAAGGAAGTCAAGCAACATGGTCTACCAAAAATGATAGGTTTCGTT
The DNA here is from genome assembly GCA_016271365.2 of Neoceratodus forsteri. NCBI lineage: Eukaryota > Metazoa > Chordata > Ceratodontiformes > Ceratodontidae > Neoceratodus > Neoceratodus forsteri. Next base: position 1,217,072,706 of record CM028131.1, on the reverse strand, counting down.
AATGCAACCCGGGTGCCATGTACCAGCGTGCTACTACCCCTGTCTGGTGACTGTAGTACAGGTTAAGGGGCCTGGGATCTGTTTCAATGACAAGTGGAGGTTCTATCCCAAAGATAAAATAATAAAAGCGTGGTGCCTCCACCCGGAGTAAACTATAGCGGGCCAGTTGGTTGTAAGGTACAACCCCCTGGGATGCCGTACCTACCCACCTCCCCTTCCAGTCACCCCAACCACAGGATACAGACGTTAAGTGTAATTATTTACTTTGCATGCAATTTTACTGGCCATAGCTAATAATATGCTCACAACTGACAGTACTCTACTTAGCATGCAATTTATTTATTTATTGAAAAGTTTAACCAGGAAGTACATACTGAGTTGACAACAGGTTGTTTCCAGATAAGTCATGAGGGAGGTAGCTAACAATATAATAACAAGGTAAAATGAAAAAAAAACATAGTAATACAATCAGAATAATAAATATTAAAGGCAAAACAGCAAATGATGACAACTAGAAAGTGAAGCACTCTCAAATATATACAGAGAGAAAACAATAAATGGAAACAGCAAGAGGAGGACAAGACTAGAGAATAAAGAAAAAGAGGAAAGGGTCAAAGACAGTTGCAGGTAGGATGATAAAAATCAGAAAGAAGAGACTTTAGAGAGGAATTAGAAGAGGCAGAATGGATAGAAAGGGAAAGGGAGGATCAAAGTTTAGGAAAGCGGTAAGAAAAAGAAGATTGGCCAGCAACAGATTTTCTAGGATGGATATGTAGAGAATGGGAAGCATTGTTACAAAGAAGGTAGGAGGAAGAAGGCAGAGGGGAAAGAAGAATTTTGAGATAGGAGGAAAGGGTGCCAAACCAGAATTTGGAAAAAAAGAGACGAAGTGGGAACAGCGCCTAGCATCAAGAGAAGGGAAAGAAAGAGCTGAATAGAGAGAGCAGTGGTGAGTACGAGAGGGGCAATCTAAAGGAAAGCAGCAGAAAGAATGAAAAAGAGGGTCCAGTCTGGCAAGGGAGGTCTTAGGGGCACTACAGTAGACTAAGTTACCATAGTCAAAGATTGGAAGGATGATTTTTAGTACAATTTCTCGTCAAACATGGAGTGGTATGCACACTTTATTCCTGTACACAGCACCAAGCTTAGGGTGAAGCTTATGGTGAATTGCGTCAATGTGAACAGAGAAATCAACATGACGGTCAAGGCAGACCCCAAGGTACTTAAAGGAGGAGACATCTTCAAGTTTAGCACCATTAAGGGTATTAAATAGGGGAGGAGAAGTATGTTTGGCAAGCCTCTGATGGGTACCAAAGTCACAGAGACTTTTTTTGGCATTAAGAGACAGCTGGGTTACCTTGAACCAGTTTTGAATGTTGTCAAACTCCAACTGTAGTCGAGAGGTAAGATCACAGGGAGAGGAGCCAGAAGCAAAAAGAACTGTGTCATCAGCATACATATGAATGGACACAGAGGAACAGACTGAGGATAGGTCGTTTAGGGATATAGAAAAGAAAACAGGACCCAGGACAGACCTTAGAAGGATGCCTGAGCTAATGGGAAGAGAAGGTGAAAAAGATGTACCTATCCAGACAGTTTGTGACCTACCTATAAGGTAGGAACAAAACCAGCTGACTGTAGAGTCAGTAAGACCCGCGGCTTTAAGTTTGTCCAGTAGGAGGGGATACGCCACAGTGTCAAAAGCTTTAGCAAGATCAACAAAAATGGCAGAAGTCAACAGTCCTTTATCCATACCTGTAAGTATGGAATCAGTGAGCTGGAGGAGAGAGGTGGAAGTGGAGCGGGATTTCCTGAAACCAGACTGGTAGGGAGTGAAAAAGAAGGAATTGTCAAGAAAGGAAGTAAGCTGAGATAGAACAATGTGTTTCTGTAACTTGGCCAATGCAGGAAGGAGAGAAATTGGACGATAGTTACCAGGAGAGGTGGGATCACCACCTTTTGTGAATGAATATGACAGTAGCCTGTTTCCAGCCATCAGGAACAGTAGAAGAGGAGAAGGAGAGATTTAGAAGTAAGGTTATAGGAAGAGCAATGGCAGGTGCCGAGTGAAGAAGCTTAGGATCAAGACCATCAGGACAGCCTCCCTTTAGTGGATTTAGGAAAAGCAGGGCCTTTAGGGAAACAGCAGGAGTGATAGGAGAGAAGGAGAACAAAGGAGGAGAAGAAGGTGGGGAGAGGGAATGAAGGGGGTGGAGAAGGAAGGGATAAGAGAAAGAGCACAGGTAGTAACATAAGAATTAAAAAAGTTAGCAACAGCAGAGGGGTCAGAAATAAGGGAGTCGCCAATCTTTAGAGTAGGAGGGGAAGACTGGATTTGAGGGGAGAAAAGGGACCGAATTATCTTCCAAAAATTGGAGGGGTTATTTATGTTGTTTTGGAGAACAGAACTAAAATACTCAGACTTTGCAAGTCTGATGGCTTTGGTACAGTTGTTTCAAAGGCTTCTGTAGTGGGCCAAAGAAACCTGAGGGCCTTCTAGTTTAAAAGTACGCCAGGCAAGGTCTTTGGAGCGGAGACAAGTAAGCAGCTCAGCTATGATCCAGGGAAGGTGTGAACCCCGCATTCTGGTTCTACACAGAGGTGCATGACTATCCCAAAGAGCCAAGAATTTAGAACGAAAGTAATGCAGGGCAGAATTTATATTACAGGCTGTAGAGATAGGGGACCAATCAGTTGACAAAAGATCAGCAAGGAGAGAGGTCAAATCAAGTAACTTAAAATATCTAAGGTAAATACATTTCAAGGGAGCATTAGGGTGATGTAGCTTACGCACACAAACCATGTGATGATCACTGAGTGCATCAGGAAGTATACCTGCTGCTACGACACAGTAGGGATGTGAAGCGAGGACCCAGTCAATCAGAGAGTGGTTTAAGGATCTGAAATTTAGATGGGTGGGTTCAGAAATTAATTGGGTCAGCTGCAGAGAACAGTTTGAGAGAATTTATAGGTATCAGAGGCAATCCAATTTAAGTTAAAGTCACTAAATATAAGTAACTCACCCCTCAAGGAGGTTGAACAGATAAAGGAGAAGAGCTCAGTAACTGAAGCAGAGGATGCGCCAGGGCAGCAGTAAACATCAGCAATAAAGATGGGAATAGAGAAGGGAAGGAAGAGTTTAATTTTAATTAGTGACTGACTATAATAATCTGCTCACAGACAATGTTTAACATCATCAAGAATAACAAGATTTATTCAATAGGAAAAAGGGGAAAAAGGTGTTGCAAAATTAAGTTCAGATGCAGTTTTGAACATTCAGAACAACAGTTTGGCCCAACAATACTTGTGCCCACCCCCAAAAGCAACAGCATTTACCAAACTCACCTCCCCACTGGTATCAGTGCCCTAACAGTCTAGCTGGGTACCCAGACTAAGGTGCAGGCCTGTACGTTGCTGTGGGTTGGCCAGCATTGGGGCCCTGAAATATTGCATAAATTACTTGACTAACTTGGAACAACTTGGAAAAAACCCTGCCAGGGCAGGCCCTGGGCTTACTCACGGTTTTGCAGTTCACCAGTTTGGGGTTGGGGTGCAGGCTTAATGGGATTGGAGCTCCAGAGGCAGCAGCTGGTGGAAGGGAATTGAGAGCGATGTCTGGCAGATGGCAGCAGCTGGCAAAAAGGGATTGAGAGCAACATCTGGAAGATGGCAGCAGCTGGCGAAAAAAAGGGGATTGAGAGTAACATCTGGCAGCTTTCCCCTCGGGGGCTTGAGACCGATGTCTAGCAGCTTTCCCCCTTCTCTTGGTTGCAAGCTCTTGCAGCTTGTCACCTTCTGCTGGACCCGAGGATCTGGGGACCAGGGCCAGGGTGTCTTCTGTAAAGATGAGCAGCAGAGGGTCCAGCAACGGCTCCCACTAGCAGACTATTCAGACCGTTGTTCTGGCAGAAAACTTCTGTCCTGAGCCTTGGTAAGTCATAACAGTTGTTCCACACCCTGCAGTTGGCAGCAGTGAATACTTTTTGGAACAGTCAGCGCACCCCTCAGGGCTGAAGTCACACTTAGTCTCTCAGTAGGCATTGTCTGAATAATTTAAATCACCCTGTCAGGTCTGTTGCAGTTTCCATGCTATTGGATGTCTCCGCAGGTGGTCTCCAGACTCTGGCTATGTGGCCCAGGACCTTCCAGGTTTCTCAGGTGAATACCAGTTGAAGCCCTCTCTCAGACTAAGGACCTCTTCAAAAACTGCAGAATTTAACTGTAGGTTTCTTTTTCTTTAAAGTCTCTTAGGTTCCCCAGTCTAAAAGCAACCTTTCTTGACCGATTCCTTGTTGTTTGACTGTGGAAGCCACAAGTCAGCTATCAAAGCTGCCCCTCCCTCACAGTCACAACTGTCTCTCCTCACAGTGAGCCCAAAGCCAGACTGCCTTGAGCTATCAGAGTCTCTCTGTTTTCTCTCAGATCAATGGCAGCTTCCCATTGGTTGAAACCTGCTGCCTTTTCCCACCTAGAATTTTGATTGGCTGCTGCTGTAAACAGTCTAAGGAAGTTTACATGTTGTCCCAAAGTTTAGAAGTCTGCAGCAGCCAGACCAAATACTGTCAATAAATAATTGTTTCAGGGCTGGAATGCTGTCCCACTGCCCTGTCTTCTGACTGAAAAATTATAATGTAAAGCATGTCCCCCTGCCCCCTGCCTGTCACTGCCCTTACAATGTACCTACCCTCTAGGCAGTGGGAGGCTCGTTAATATTTAAATCCCCTCATTAATATTCATAGCCCCCCCCCCATGGATCTCAAGTGGTCATAGGCACTTTCCTTAGCTGCCTTCCTCATGTCTCTGAGACCCAAATAGAAGTGGCAAGGAAATCAACATGCACTACTGCGCATGCACGAACCGCCGCTCACACATTTCCAGTGTGGCAGTTCTGCGGCTTGCTCCTCCAGCCCCAGTTTCCACTGTAAACACAACCAGAGGCTGGAGGGAGATCAGAAATGGCCACAAAGGACCCAGGACTGGTGGTGATGAAGACAGGGAGACAGCGGAAGGGCAAAATTACACTCTTCTGTGCCTTAAACGCTTGGCATCCATGCCAAGTCCATTACCAGGGACCTGATGAAAATAATTATTAACACTAACAATTAAACATGCATTTTTTTTTTGTCAACTATTTTTCCCTCCGATCGCGGTCCATGGGGCCTCTCTCAGGCATCCTGCCTGTTCCTGTCCTGTCTGAAGTCCTCCGACCTGAGCCTCCTCTCTCCTCCACTCAGCCCACAGTCAGCACCCCCAGCTTAACCCCTCTGGGGTGGGACTGCCCCTCCTCATTGGGCGCTCTTGCACACGTAGTCTCCAGCTGTGGGTGAGGGCTTCAGGTGGAAGAACCTGGAAGGCCAAGCAGGATGGACCGGGCCGTGGGCATGGGGGCAGGTGCGGTCGCCTACCCCGCAGACCAGGCTTTTCCTTTGTTCTGGTGTTCACCCCCCATGCATGGTGCATGTCCTGATGCAAATGGTGCATGGCAACCCTGCCCTGCATCATTCACACTGAGGGCGTGCTGTCCTACATGCTGCAGTGCTCCCCAGTCTCCACCAGGAGCCACTGGCATGCTGGGCAATCCCCAACCTTCCCCCTGGGGAAAGAGCAGCCCAGTGGGTGCTCAATCCTCAACCCGCCCCTTCCAACCCCCAGCGCCCGAGCTCGCTCCCGAACTCGGGTCGCTGGCATAGCGCGAGGTGTGGCAACCAGTGCCTCAACCCTCAGCACCACCGGGCTGGCCAAACATACATTTTAACATGTCTAGCTAGGCAAATGCAACTATCTACACATATACTGAAAAGCTTTTCAGGTTTAGTTAGCTGGCTATTATACCATCAAGTTGTAATCATAGGAATTAATACTGTTTGAGCTCAATACTTTGGACATTTGACCATGACAGAAATGACCTATACTTTAACCTCCCTTTTTGCTACTTTTACCCCTTTCCTTTTTACTGTTTCCTTCCTGGGGTGGTTTGGCACTGGGGGGGGGCACATTAGAATGCTTGGAAGTGACTTTGGGGTAACATATATTCCCTTATGAACCACATACACTGGCAAATCTGTGGGAACCCCTGGAGACTCATAAGTGAGCTTTAACAAAGGTTTAACAGCTCTTTCAGAGTGGCACAATGGTATTTGCACTTCTTCTTTGGCATTCGGGTTAGCTACTCCCGGTTCATTGTCCAGCAATGACACATCCTCAGGCAAAGTGAGTACCACAGCTCCCTCTGACTCTTGCTGTTTCTACTGGCACTCCTAATGTATTTTCAACTGCTGCTTGTTCAGGCTCTAAAATTTCCGTCTCTGCAGACTCTCTGCTGTTTTGCTGTGTTACTCCTTTGACATTCAGGCCCATTATCCAAGGGTACCAACTTGGGTGTGGGTTCAGACTCTACAGGCTCAGCATTCTGGGCAGGCAGCTTCCTGACAGATTCAGTGTGTCAGACTGGTGCCTCTAATGGGTTCGACATTTGGAGTTGGTGCCAGTTTGTACCAGGCATGATGGTCACTTCCTCTCTTACTCTAGAAGTCCCTTCTAACAGTTGAGCAGGCCCGGGGGTGGTATAATAGTATGCCGTTTAGTAAACCACGCTTCCCTCTGACTCAGTGTCAGATTCATTCTGTTCTGCTTGTTCACTAGAAGTTACAGGGACTGCTGCAGAAGGTTTGCCCCTTTGAAGAGTTTGTTGTCTGCGCACAGCAGATCTTGTTACTGGAGCTTTACGAGGTCCTAACACTCCTCCATCTGGAACAACAGCCATCTATCAGATAGGCAATAAGTGGTTGTGGTGGAAGGCGAGGCACTCACTTGTCTCTTCTTCAGGATGAATTTTATAAACTGGCTTATCCTGTAGTTTCTTGACCACCACATAGGGGGTACTGCCCCATCTGTCAGCAATCTTGTGTTTCCCAGGGATGCCTAGGTTTTTTAACAACACTTGTCTCCAGGCAGCAATTCTTGAGCTTTTACCCTCTTGTCATACCGGTCCTTATTGTCCTTGTTTTGCTTGTCTGCAGCCTCAGCTGCCAACCTATAGGCAGAATGTAACTGATCCTTTAGCTTTTGGGCATACTGCAGGTAGGAAGGACTCTGATCTGGCCCCATCAGCGGATACACCAAAACACAGATCCACAGGTAATCTGGCTTCTCACGCAAACATTAAGCTGTAAGGAAAAAACCCTGTAGCATAATTTTTTGTGCAATTGTAGGCGTGGACTAATGCGCTTACCTTTTGATTCCAGCTGCTTTTATCTTTTGAATCTAGCATGCCCAACATGTAAAGGAGTATCCAGTTGAACCTCTCTGGCTGGGGATCACCTTGTGGATGATAAGGGGTCATACAGGACTTGCGGATACCCCATAGTGACAGCAGTTCCTTTATGAAGCGACTCTCAAAGCCCTGGCTTTGATCTGAATGTATACATTGGGGTGCCCCATAATGCACAATAAAACTTTTCCACTGGGATCTTAGCAACCATGGAGGCCTTTTGATCTTTTTCAGGGTATGGTTGTGTGTAACGAGTAAAGTGATCTGTAGCTACTAAGAAGTCAGAAGGATTTTTGGAATCCGGTTCAAGGCTTAGAAAGTCTATACAAACTAGTTCCATAGGGGCACTTATCACAATGTTGACAAGAGGGGTGGCCCTCTGAGGCAAAGCTTTTCTTTGTACGCAATGGCTGCAGGTCTTGCAGTACTGCTCTATTTCACCTCCCATTCGTGGCCAGAAGAAGTGGGCATGAACTAGGTCCAAAGTGTGCTCACTTTCTAAGTGTTCCATGTCATTGTGTAGCGCCCAAATTAACACTCTTTTAAACTGGAAGACAGGACCAGTTGCTGGCAGAGGAACCCTTGTGAGTCTTGGATTTCTCAATATGAGACTATCTTTGAGCTTGAGCTTTGGCCACTCTCACAATAGTTTTGCAGTTTGGTCACCGGTGACTAATTTGGTGACATCACCCCTTTTTTGCAGTATGTAGACAACATCTTTGATGATGGGGTCTTGTTTTTGTTCTTTCTGCAGATCCTGTGGACTTAACTGTGGCATGGATTTCAAATCCAGAATGGCAAGATTGCAGTAGGTGGTGGGAATGCAACTACCTGGTGCACCAAGACTGTTCACTAGATGAGGGGCTTTGTCTGGAGCTGGCTATTCATCTGAGTCAAGTTTCTTGCAGAGGGACTCTACAGTCTGTTCGGGGATGCAGGCCAAGCCTTGTCTCTCGGTATTGACCATTGTTGAGTGTCGGGAGAGTGCATCAGCATACGAACATACGGACATACAGAGAAGCCAGCAGAAGAATGCCATTTGGTCTATCAAGTCTGCTCATATTGCAGGGTCCACAGCTTGAGCTAATGTCCCTGCTCTCCTTCCCCACTCCTCCCATCCTCCCTACCCATGATCCTTACTTTCCCCCTATGCCTATCCCAGCCTCTCTTAAAGCTGCCCACTGTCTTCAACGAGATAACCTCTTCCAGCAGTGCATTCCAAGTGTCCACCACCCTGTCTGTGATGAAGTGCTTCCTGACCTCCCTCCTAAACTTCCCACCCTCCAGCTTAAGATTGTGCCCTCTAGTGTTATGGTTGCCACTCAGCTTAAAGAGACTCTCCTTATCAACCTTATTTATCCCTTTCAAGTACTTAAAGGCCCCAATCTTGTCCCCTCTCTCTCTCTCTCTCTCTCTCTCCTGTCTTCCAGGGAGTACATGTTCAGTGCCGTCAACCTCTCCTCGTATGCCTTACCCTGCTGACCCACTATCATCTTTGTAGCCCTCCTCTGGACCTTTTCCAGCAGGTTAATGTCCTTTTTGAGGTGTGGGCACCAGTACTGAACCCCATACACTAGATGCGGCCTTACCAGTGACCTGTACAAGGGCAGTATAACCTCCTCTCTCCTACTACTGATCCCCATAGATATGCATCCTAGCATCTTGTTTGCCTTTGCTGCTGCTTTCTTGCACCTTTGTGTAGTGCTTCAGGTCACTAGTGATCATCACTCCCAGGTCCTTCTCCTCTGATGTAGATATTTGGACTCCACCCAGGTAGTACTCTGTCCTGGGATTCTTGGCTCCAATGTGCATAACTTTGCATTTCTTGACATTGAAGCCAAGCTGCCAGATCCTGGACTACCTCCTCAGCTTTTCCAGATCTTCCTGTAGGTCCTGTATCCCTTCAGCTGTGTCCACTCTCCCTCAGAGCTTGGTGTCATCTGTGAATAAGCACTTCTAGGGACATGGATATGTTGTTCAATCCACACTTCTTGGCAGGTACCTTGCCGCTTTAAATGTTTCCGGAAGGTCTTCAAGCTGGCTCCTCCCACCCACCCGGGTGGTAAAACTTTCAACTCCACCCCATGATGCCAGATCTTCCTTACCGCTTGGAAGCTCTGGTTCCCTCCTTAACGCTCTGCGTATAGACTGGATCCTAACTCTACGGTTCACCCGAAAATAATTTTAAAGTTTTCAAGACTTTGGTCAAATTCTCCTTCTCCTTCCTTCTCCTGCGATGGACAAATTGACTCCTGGTTTTCAGCAGTGCCCATGCAGGTAGAAGATGTCCAGGATGGATCCGCACTCCACGTGCGTTTACTGCCTCGAACTCGTGCATGACCATGAGCCTCGCGATGCAGGTCTTTTTCGCCAACGTCCTTTTGAAGAATACGCTGCCTGGCTTCAACTTGGGCACCCCGAGAAACGTTATCCGCCGGGTGAAACCATGAGGCCCGTTGGGCAGTGTCCGTGGCGCTGGCTTGGCTGAGCAACTCAAGCAGATGATCCCTCGAGGAGGAGGTGGCCCAGGCCGCATCCTCATCTTCCTCGGTCGCGGCATTTATCCCGCTCTCTTTGGGATCCTCCTACACAGCTTCTTTTAAGGAGCTTTGCCAATCCCTCTCCACGAAGGGTGAGGGGCCATCGGGACACTCTTCTCGGTCAAAAAAGAAGGACTCAAAGGTTAAGTCCCACCGTCGACGCTTGTGGAAATGGGAGAGGTCCCCTTCCCTGGATAGTCGACACTCGACTTCGGTCGAGGTTGCAGCTAAGGCTGCTGGCTTCACGGTGTCCCCGACAGATCAGCCGGCCGAGAAACCCGTCAACACGGTTGAGATTTTTCTCAACCCATCGGACGGGCTGCCGACTGGAGAAGCTGACAACCCTACTTCACCGGTTCCCCCGATGGAAACCGAGGATTTGCCTGTGCCTCCTGTGCCGGAGTCCCCAGTTAAGGTTCCCGAACCGAGGGAGGGGTATGTTTCCCCGGCTCCCTCCCAGACCCACCCTCAGAAGCCCCGAGGGTCTTGGTCTCAGTCTCAGTCTCAGTCTCAGACCTCGTCTTGGTCCAGCTGATCCCGCCAACACCGGCGGTCTCAGTCTCGGCACTGAGGAAAGCGGCGGTGCCACTCGTCTTTGTCTTCCTCCTCTAAAGAGGAGAGGCTTCAGCGCAAATTACGTCGACGCTACGAGAACTTAATGTGGCAGCAGCTCCTTTTGTCTGGGAACAAGCCGACACTGTCGCCTTCCCCGGCCATTAAGTGGCTGTCACCGGAAAGGCTGAAACAGCCCCTCGCGATGGTCGAGGTACCCAAGCCTGGGCCGGTTGTTCGGCCGAAACCAGCTGCCCCACCAATTGTGGTGGAACCTCCGCCTCCACAACTGAAATCGGGGGCTCCGACCAAAGATTCTCGGTCGGGTCAGGGTCTGCCCCACTGGTTGTTGGTCACCCTCACTCCCGACCGTCCTCGGCAGGTGGAGGGTGGCTCAGGCCCCAGGCAGCTCTTTGCAGACTCCTCAGAGTCTGACAACGACTCCTTCCTGTTTTCCAGGCCTCTTGACCTGGAGTCCTCCGGGGGGCAGTCGATGGACAAGAGCCCATCATCGTTCATGGGTCTGCTTCGGCTCATCTCAGAGTCCACCAGGACGCAGCTCGAGCCTGTATCCAAGCGAGCCAAGTATCCCCTCACGGAGATACTGGACCGAGGGGATTCTCCCACGGAGGCCTTTCCGGTGGCTGAAGCCATTGTTGGCCCAGCCTTGGAGCTTTGGCAGCGGCCGGCTTCCTGTCCTGTGCCCACGGCCAGGATGGCCAGAAAGTATGCGGTCCCTACCAGCTCTTTGTCCGGTTTCTAGGAACACCCTTCTGCAGAGGGGTTGGTCACCGATAGCGTTTTCCGGTGTTCCGGGAACACTAGGGATGTGGACAAGCCCCCCGACAAGGAGTCCAAAAAGCTGGATTATGCCGGGCGCAAGGTATACACTGCATCCTCCCTTGGCCTCCGTCAGGCCAGTTCGGCTGTACTGATGGCACACTTCTCCCACGCCCTCATGGGCTCCCTGGATGAGTTGATCCCTCATCTCCTAACTGATCTGCAGACTACGGTCAAGCAGGTGCGGGATCAGGGAAGGGCAGTGGCGAAACAGCAGCTCCAAACAGCTCTTGATATCAGAGACTCCTGTGCCTGGTCAGTAGCGGCCGCAGTGGCCATGCACCGCAGAGCCTGGCTGAGGATATCCACCTTTACGGCGGATACCCAGCACAAGTTGGCAGATGTCCCCTTCTTGGGGACCGACCTGTTCGGCCCTGGAGTGGAAGGTCACCTCCAGAGGATCAAAAAGTCCAAAGCCACCTTGGACTCAGTCATGTCTGCTCAGAAGGACAAAGGCCGTCGACAGCAACATAAGTCCTTTAGCCCTTCTGCCCCTGCGGCATGTCCGGCCCAGCAACCCCAGCATCAGGGCCAGCAGGCTCGCACTTGGCACCCCAAAGCCAAGCTTGCAGCTTCCTCTAACAGGAAGCCAAGAGGAAAAGGCCCAGGAGGTCCCTCGGCTGGTCCTTCCTCCAAGCCTGCCCAGTGATGGGTTGAGGGATGTCGCTCCCAAACTCGTCGCTTCCCCTTGGGTTCCCCCCGTGGGGGAATGGCTCTGCCACTTCCTTTCCACCTGGTCTGCTATCACCTTGGACCGTTGGGTGTTGGAGGTGGTAGGAAAGGGTCTGCCTCGAGTTCAAGCAGGCCCCACCCTTCCGAGCCGTCACCCCATGGGGTGCTATGGGGTCTGCAGCCTTTCTGACAGCCCGTCAAGCCGACATTGCCCTGCTCCTCCAAAAGGAGGTGATCAGGAAGGTGACGGATCCTCCACCAGACCCAGGGTTTGTGTCCAGGTACTTCCTGGTCCCGAAACGGACGGGGGCTGGCGCCCCATTCTAGACCTGCACGACCTGAACAGGTTCTAAGGTCTTGAACCTTCAGGATGGTCACTCTGGCTCAGATCATTCCATCCTTGGAACGAGGCATGTCGTTCTGTTCTCTGGACCTCCAGGACGCATTCTTTCACATCCCAATCCGTCCGTCCCACCAGTGATTCCTCCGCTTCAGAGCAGAGGGGTCCCTCTATGAGTTCTGGGCCATGCCCTTCGGCCTTTCTCTAGCTCCCAGGGTCTTCACCAAATGCATGGCAGTGGTGACAGCATTCCTGCGGCGCCGAAGGGTCCGGGTGTACCCCTACCTGGACGACTGGCTGATTGCGGCCTCCTCCAGAATGGAGGTGGAGCGGTCCAGGGATCTGGCCCTCCAGGTTTGCTCTCAAGTTGGCCTCCTTATCAACGAGGCCAAGTCAGAACTCGTGCCAAAGCAGGTGATCCAATTCATCGGGGCAGAGCTCGACTCTCTGCGAGCCAGAGCACGGATCCCGGCGGACAGGGCCGAGGTTCTTTCCTCCTATGCCCAATCATTTCAGGTTGGGCAATTGCACCCTGCCTGGGACTTACTGTGCCTCCTGGGCCTCATGGCGGCCTGCACCAGCGTGGTCCATTGGGCCCATTGGCACATGCGTTCCCTACAATGGGGACTGGCCAGCCAATGGTCACAGCGCTCCGGTCCTTTGGATCAGCCAGTGACAGTGACCCAGGAGATGTGGAATGCTCTCCAGTGGTGGATCATTCCAGCTCATCTGCAGGAGGGCATCCCGTTTGTCCGCCCCGAGCCGACGGTCCCTCTATCGACCAATGCCTCTCTGATGGGTTGGAGTGCCCATCTGGGGGAGCACAGAGCGCACGGCCTCTGGTCCCCTCGGGAGTCCCAATGCCACATCAACCTGCTGGAGCTTCGAGTGGTTCATCTAGCCCTCACCACCTTCACTCCGTTTGTACAGGGTCAAGTGATCCAGGTCCAGACGGACAATACCATGACCATGTACTACCTAAACCACCAGGGCGGGACGCACTCCATACCCCTGTGCAGGGAAGCTCTCTGCATTTGGTCCCTCATGCGCAGCCTGGAGGCGGATCTCCTTGCCATCTATGTGGCAGGAGCCTCCAATATTCTGGCCGATGCCCTAAGCTGGATAGGAGCTGCGTCCCACGAGTGGTCTCTCCTGCTGGAGGTGGTACAAGATCTATTCTCCCACTGGGGCATGCCTCAGGTGGACCTGTTTGCTTCCAGGGAGAATGCGAAGCTGAGGCTGTTTCATGCCCGCCCCCCTCAGCAGGGCTTGCTGCAGGGGGATGCCTTCTCGAGGCTGTGGATCCCGGGCCTCTTCTACGCCTTTCCCCCATTTCCCTTGATCCACAAGGTGCTTCTCAAGGTGAGGAGGGACAAGGCGCAGGTGATTCTGGTAGTCCCAGACTGCCCCCGCCACTTCTGGTATCTAGATCTCCTCAGTCTCAGCTCCAGGCTCCCGAGGTGGCTTCCAGCCCACCCGGACCTGATCTCAGTCAATCAGGGGAAGGTATTCCATCCAGACCTTCAATCCCTGCACCTGATGGCCTGGTTCCTGAGCGGCTAGAGTTCCAGGCCTTGGGTCTTTCCGACGAGGTCCTCAACGTTGTTGAGGCTTCCCGTAAGGAGTCGACCAGAAAATGTTATGCCTTTAAATGGAAGAGATTCTCCATTTGGTGTCAGGGCAAGAGCCTGGACCCTTCCTCCTGCTCCTTGGCAAGCATTCTGGACTACCTGTGGTCTCTTTCTCAGCTTGGGCTTCGGTTGACGACCCTTAAGGTGCACCTGGCAGCCATCTCTGCTTACCGGGCGTGGGCCGGGAAGCAGTCAGTGGTGCAGAAGAAGGTGGTCGAGTGCTTTTTCAAAGGCCTTGATCACATATCCCCTCCGGTGCGAGAACCTCCACATCCGTGGGATCTACTGCTGGTATTGGCTAAGCTCATGGGCAAGTCATTTGAACCGATGCACAGGTGTGATATCTCTCACCTGTCGTGGAAGACTGCCTTCTTGGTGGCTATGGCTATCACGTCAGCCAGAAGGATGGGAGAGCTCCAGGCACTTTCCATCAAGTCTCCTTATCTGGTCTTCCACAGGGACAAGGTTTTCCTGTGCCCCAACCCGAAATTCCTTCCGAAGGTGGTGTCGGAGTTTCACCTTAACCAGGTGTTGACTCTGCTGGTGTTCTACCCCAATCACACCTCGGAGGCTGAATATAGGCTCCATACTTTGGACCCTAGAAGAGCTACGCTTATTATAAGGGCGGATGGCTGAAGTTCAGGAGAGGTTCGCCAGCTGTTTGTCACCTATGCTGGAAGCGCACCTGGCAGACCTGCAGCCAGCGGACGATAGGCAGGTGGGTCACCTCCTGCATAAATCTCTGCTATAGGTTGGCGGGCATGGAGCCTCCCAAAGGGATAAGAGCTCATTCTACCTGCCATACCGCTGCTTCGGTGGCTGCTTCCAGGGACATCCCTATCCAGGAAATCTGCAGGGCTGCTACCTGGAAATCAGCATACACCTTCATTACCCACTACCACATCGATCTTGAGTCACGCCGGGATGCTGGTTTTGGGACCTCGGTTCTCCAGTTCTTATTTCCCAAGTAAGTATCGGGAGTGTGCGCCTTGCCTCCCTCCTCCCGGAGAACTGCTAGGAGTCTGCCAAGAAGTGTGGATTGAGCAACATATCCATGTCCCTAGAAACACAGGTTACTCACCTGTAACAGGAGTTCTAGGAATGGTATATGTTGTTCATCCACACAACCCACCCGACTTCCCCAGCTTCAACGCACAACCTGGCTTCCAGCGGGCTAGATCTGGCGTCATGGGGCGGAGCTGAGAGTTTTACCGGGGTGGGTGGGAGGAGCCAGCTTGAAGACCTTCCGGCAACATTTAAAGCGGCAAGGTACCTGCCAAGAAGTGTGGATGAACAACATATACCGTTCCTAGAACTCCTGTTACAGGTGAGTAACCTATATATTTTGCCCTTAATGCTATCCCCAATGCAGTGTTGGGTAAATTACTTTTTCTATTACTTTTGGAAACTTGTTCTAGAAAGCTCTGTGCAGTCACTAGCAAGGATGGAGAAGTACTGGAAAAAGTAATACACCTTACAGTTTACAATTACTTATGTCTTTGTATACAAAGGAAATACGTAACTGTAACTGATTACATTTATTTGAAAGTAACTAGTAACTAACCTATTACTTTCAAAAAATGTAATCTGTTACAGTTATTTATTATTTTTGTATTTTTTTTATAATAAGAAATAAGTAACTATAAGGTGTATTACTTTTTCTAGTACTTCTCCATCCTTGCTAGTGACTGCACAGAGCTCCTTGGAACAAGTTTCCAAACATAATAGAAAGTAATAGAAAAAGTAACTTACCCAACACTGCCCCAATGTCATTGATGAAGACATTGAACAACACTGGCCTCAGCACAGAGCCCTGTGGGACCCCACCGGTTACCTATCTGGTACCAGATAACTCTCCCCCCACAGCCACCCTATGGGTTCTGTCCCTCAGCCAGTTTTCCACCCATCTGGCCATCTTTTCCCCAACCCCAAGATCCACCAACTTCCTGATCAACCTTTTGTGGGGCACAGAGTCAAAGGCCTTGCTGAAATCAAGATAGAGGATGTCAGTCGACCTCATCCACAGACACTGTACCCCTGCATGCGTTCTTGGGCTAGATGCCAAGAAGGCATTCAACAGGGTCGACTGGAACTTTTTGTTTGCAGTGCTACAGAGGTTGGGTTTCCTGGGTGGCTTCATGGCTGCAGTTAAAGCCCTGTACGCAGCCCCACAAGCCTATGTTAGAATAAATGGAGGGATATCACAAAAGTTTACACTTGGGAGGGGAACTAGGCAGGGATGCCCCCTATCACCACTGTTATTTGCTGTATATATTGAGCCCCTCGCCCAGGCAATAAGAGAAGAACAGGGAATCAGTGGCTTGAGGACGGGGTTGGGGGGACAACAAATTTCTTTGTATGCAGATGATGTTCTGCTTTACATAACAAAGCCAGAAGGATCCTTGCCCAAGGTATGGGACCTACTGAACAAATTCAGACATCTATCAGGGTATGCACTAAATAAAAATAAAACATAAATCCTAACATTTTACTACACCCCCTCCCCTAAAACAAAAGAATTGCTTCCCTTAAAGTGAAATTTCCTCAAAATAAAATACCTAGGGACATATATACCCAAAAACTTCTTTCAGACAACTTTGATCCTCTTGTTGGACAAATTAAGCGGGACATCACAAAATGGGAGCTCCTCAGATGTCCCCTTTACTCTAGGATAGAAACAATCTCCATGAATATTTTACTGAGGTTTCTATACCTTTTTCAGTGCCTGCCTATTAAAATATACCTGGTACAATTTAAGATTTGGCAATGAATGCTAATGAGGTTCATCTGGAAAACAAAACCAAGAATAAAAAGCCAGATAATGCAAACTAACAAATCTTGGGGGTAGGCAGTCCCAAATTTAGAGGACTATTACCTAGCTGCACAATTAAAAATTCATTGCTATGGACAGTACCGGGCTACCAGTCACTCTGGAAAGCAATTGAAAAAGAAGATACAGAAGGAGCCCCATTGCTGGCCAGAGCATTCACTCCTACAATAGGGCCTAAGGACAAGGGTAACACCTTAAAATCAGTTAAAAACATTATAAAAGTAGTACACAGAATATGGGTTAAGCATAAAATTCAAGGGGACATGTGGACTCACCGATGGTTTGCCTGGGATGGAGAGTTTCGCCCGGCCAGGCAAGACCTCACTTTCTGGAGATAGGGCAGATTTGGCCTGAAAACCTTTGGGCAATTCTTAGACGGGGCAATGATCAGGCAAACTGATCATTTCAGATATTTTCAAATCTGGACCCATATTCAAAAATTGCAGAGACAATGTGGGCAGAGATTGGATCCCCTGGGAACCCAAGAGATCATAAGGGACATATTGAACTCCTGTAAGGATAAAGGCTTTATCTTAGCTATCTATGGGGTGCTCAGAGAACTAGGAAAGGAGCACACTGTCTCTATCAAGGGCAGATGGGAAAAGAGAGCTGGGAGAACCCCTTACTGAAAAAGAATGAGAAAATATTTGTACACAAGCCCACAAAACTACCTACTCCCAGAGATGGAAAGAATTCAAATGGAAGATTCGAACAAGGTCTTTTATTACTCCGGCAGTAAAGAACAAATGGGACAGTATGCACCCATCGAAATGTTGGAGGGAGTGTGGGGAGGAACAGGCGGGTCATTTGCATATACTGGGGCAGTGCCCATCCCTCACTAGATTTTGGCAGGAAATAGCAGAGGCAGTGGAAGCTGTTTTCTCCCTCACAGAGGCACTAACAGTAAAACATCTGGTTCTGGGCCTGGTTCCGGCAGGGGTGAGGGGGCAAGGATCAGGTATACCTGTGGAACATTATGGTGGCAGTTGCTCACAAAGCTGTTACCAGAAGGTGGCTTTCAACAGAAACACCCACAGTGGGACAGTGGCATGAGATAATAGGAGAGATTCAAGAAATGGAGGAAATGACACATGAGATCAATACCAGACTCCCTCTGTGAACAGATGGACCAGATGGATCAGGTTCAGAGATGTTGTGCCAGAAAGTGATGGAGATAGAGAAACTCTGATAGGGGAGAATCTGAGGGAGAATGGGGGACAAGTATCTGCACATTAGAGACAACCAGAAATAAAACACCACATCACTTGGAGGAGCTGGATGCCAGAAATCCTCTTCATGCTTCTCAGAGGCTAAAGAGTAAGAAATATCAATAGGGGTTACTTAGACTACTGTGCTTGAAAGGGTTAAAAGAAAGTAAAAAGAGAGAATTAACTGTTGCCTGTAGTATATTAATATTTGTATAATATGAACTTAAATCTGTATCCTGTGATCTAAAACAAATACTATGTAACGATGCCTGATTATACAATAAACAGGCATTTAAAAAAAAAAAGATAGAGGATGTATACCGCTTGGCCCCTGTCTACTGTCTTAGTGACACAGTCAAAGAAGTCAATCAGATTTGTTGGACACGATCTCCCCCCCATGAACCCATGCTGCCTTGCATCCCGGAGACCATGGTCCTCTAGATATTCCACCAACCTTTCCTTTAGTATGGTCTCCATGAGCTCGCCCACAATGTAGGTCAGACTGACTGGTCTGTAATTCCCTGGGTCATTCTTAGGACTGCTTTTGTTGAGGGGCACTACATGTGCTGTTCTCCAGTCCTGCAGTACCATGCCTGACTCTAGTGAACTATTAAATAGGTCTGCCAGTGGCCCTGCCAGCTCCTCAGCCAGTTCCTTTAGTACCCTTGGATGTACTCTGTCCAGGCCTGGTGATTTGTCCATCTTCAATGCCAGCAGCCCCTCCCTCACTCTATCCTTCTCTATCACTACATCTATGTTCCCCTCCCTCCCTGCTCCTCTTTTCCCTCCTGAAAGCGCTGGTCCATCCTTTTCCCTGATGAAGACGGAACAAAAGTATTCATTTAGTATCTCTGCTTTTCCCCCATTATCCTGCACCCACTCCATCCCTTTCTTAAGCCTAACAATCCCTTCCTTCTTGTCCCTTTTCTCACTTATGTAGCGAAAGAAAGCCTTCTCCCCCTTCTTAATTTCTTCAGCTATCTGCGGCTCTTTCTGTGCCTTTGCTCACTGGACTTCCTTACTTGCCTCACTAGCCAACTTTCGGTAATTTTCCCAATCCACCTCTCTTTTGATCTTCCTGAATTTTCTATAGGCCAACCTCTTTTCCCTTCCTGCCTGGGCAACCCCAGAACTGAACCAGCTGGGCACTTTGGCCCTTGTGTTCTTACCCCTGAGCCTAACGCACTCCTCTGTGGCAACCAGCATTTCTTCCTTAAATGATGGACCATCTTTGGTCCACCCCCATATCTGGTTTGATGACCACCAGATGGCTCCTTAGCACTTTGCCCATTTTCCTGAAGTCCGCCCTCCTGAAATCCAAGATTTTGGTCTTAGTCGGGATGCTTTCCCTGCCCATATCCAACTGGAACCACACTGTGCAATGGTCACTTCCACCCAATGGCTCCCTGACCATTATTTCCTGTACCTGCTCCCCATTTGTGATCACCAAATCAAGAATTGCCTCAGCTCTTGTTGGTTCAGTGACGCCCTGAGTCAGGAACCCACTTTGCAGCCCTTCCAGGATCACCTGACTCCTAGCACATGTTGTGGAGGGTATGCTCCAGTCCACCTTGGGCAGGTTGAAGTCCCCCACAATTATCACCTCTGCTTTCCCTGCAGCTTCCAATATTTGTGAGCTCAGTTCCCTGTCCCTCTCCTCATCCTGATTGGGTGGTCTGTAAACCACCCCCAACCTCACCTTTCTCCCATTATTGGACCTTAACTGAACCCATAATGCCTCCACCTCCCCCCGACTCCTCCCTCATGCAAGTTATTCCTTCCCTGATATAAACTGTCACCCCTCCCCCCTTCCCAACTACCCTGTCCCTCCTGTATAGTTTATACCCAGGGTTCGCAAGGTCCTAGTCATGGTATGATGTTGCCCAAGTCTCGGTTACTGCAGCTATGTCCATCCTCCTATCTGCTAATAGTGCCTGCAGGTCATCCATCTTGTTTCCAAGACTCTGGGCATTCAGAGATACCACCCTCCGACTAGAATCTGACCTTCCTTCTCCTCCCTTTATTCTTCTATTTACATTTGTTCCCTCTGTGTGCACCCCTCCACATACACTTGTTATGTGTTCCTCATCCCCTCCACCGTTTGCTAATTGTGTTCTCGCCCCTTCCACCTCCTCCTTCCAGACCTCTTCCATCACTGTGGGGGTCATTAACCTCTTCCTCTCAGAGTCTGTGGGTCTGCACGCCTGCTGCGCCCCCTCAGTAGTTTAAATTAAGTGTAGTGGTTATGTGTTCCCCCAGTTTGTCCCTGAGTACCCTCAAACCCTCCCTACTGAGGTGTAGCCTGTCTGGTGAAAAGAGTGCTTTGTTTGACCAAGTCTCCTCCCAGACCCCAATACAGATAAACATCTCCTCCCTGCACCATTTCCTCAGCCAGTCATTAAAATCATCTATTCTTCTTTTCCTGGCTGTGCTGGCCCTTGGTACTGGTAATTAATATAACAAGCATAATGTGGTTTAAACCCAGCCTGTATCTGCAGTCCATGTCCTTGCCGTGTAGGGTCCGACAGGGCTCCATTTTGTCCCCCATGTTGTTCGCGGTGTACATGCTACCGATAGGGGACATTATAAGGTGTTATGGATTGAGTTTTCACTGCTATGTAGATGATACTCAGCTTTACATGTCCTTTGCACTCAAGCAGCAGGAGACGGTCTCATTATTGAACACCTGCCTGGATGAGATCCATGACTGGATGAGGGCAAACTGGTTGAGGTTGAACCCAGATGAGACTGAGGTACTGGTGCTGAAACTTGCTCGTCAGGTGGTGAGGGTGCAATCTGGTTGAGTCTCAGGGTTTAGGCTCGGGGACTCCCAGTTGCTCAACTCTGATTGGGTGAGGAATATTGGCGTTGTTTTGGACTGTGGCCTGATGCTTAGACCACAGGTGTCAGCTGGGGTCAAGACCTCTTTCTACCATCTGAGAAACATCACCAGGGTTAAACACCTGATACCCCCAGCTGATCTTCCAGCACTAGTCCATGCTTTTGTGACCTCCTGCCTGGATTACTGCAATGCTCTGTACCTGGGGCTAGCGGGGGTAGAGCTGCACCACCTACAGCTAGGGAGAGGCATCACCAGTAGAAAACAGGAAGTTGTTATCCCTCTGTACAGACAGTTGGTGAGACCACAACTGGAGTACTGCATGCAATTCTGGAGACCCCGTCTCCGCAAAGACATAGACAGGATGGAGGCTGTCCAGAGGAGGGCAACCAAAATGGTGCAGGGTCTGTACCAGAAGACATATGAAGAAAGACTAAAGGAGCTTAATATGTATAGCCTTGAGGAAAGGAGGGAGATGGGGGACATGATTGAAACTTTCAAGTACCCCAAGGGAATCAACAAAGTCCAAAAGGGTAGCATATTTCAGAAAAAGAGATGTGCAAGAACAAGGGGGCACAATTTGAAGATAGAGGGGGGACGGCTCAGAAGTAATGTGAGGAAGTATTTTTTCACGGAGAGGGTTGTAGATGCATGGAACAGCCTTCCTGAGGAGGCAGTGGAGTCAAAAACAGTGGGGGAATGCAAGAATGCATGGGACAGACACAAAGCAATTCTAGTGGGGTGCAGGAGGAAGTAGGCTGTTGGTTAACTAGGATCTGCAGCTTATCCATTAGGTAGGGAAATAGGCAGACTAGGTGGGCCAAGCGGTCCTTATCTGCCATCAAATTCTATGTTTCTGTGTTTCTAGTGCAGAATGCAGCAGTCAGGTTGTTGACCGGCCTGCCTAGGTAGTGTCATATTACACCTGTGCTGCTCTCTCTGCGCTGGCTGCCAGTCAGGTGGCAGATCTCCTTCAAGGTCAGTTTGCTGACCTATAAGGCCCTACAGGGTCAGGGGCCCGGTTACCTGCAAGACCTCCTGTTTCCCTTACTGGGCCACCTATTCCCTTCATTCCATGGACAAGGGTTTGTTGGGAGTTTCCAGGATTCACTTAAAGACATCGGGGGCTCGCACTTTTTCTTCTGCACTCCCAATCCTGTGGAACTCCCTCCCTCACCAGATTCGAGACAGTCCAACAGCTGATATTTTCAAATCGGAGCTTAAGACCTTTTTATTCAGGCAAGCTTTTATGGGTAGTTAGTAAAGTTTTATTGATAATTAATGCTGTATTTACCTGTATGTTTGTATGTTCTGTATTGTATGTTAAAAATTGTTAGAATTATTGTGAAGCACATTGAGTCACAATCGAGGAATGTACTCTATTAAATAAATTCTGATTGATGACTGATAGTGTAACCCCCATGGCTACTTTTTAAACTAGTAAGCACATCCCCCATTAAAATCTGGAACACTGGTACCCACATACTGGCATACCATTTACTTTACAAAAAGGTTGGTACCACCCTTGGTGTTAGGATGTATACCTGGCTCATTTTCTAGAAGAAGAGAGGGTTGGGGGTACAGAAACAAAACAACACAAACCTTGTGTAAATATTACAACCCAGGTCCTGGTGGAGACAGCTAGCCATGTGCTAGATCTAATCTGCTGAGGGGGCCCCAGTAAATCCACACAACCAGAAGCAATAATCGGAATGTCCAGAAAAGTAACTGGTATTGTGCAGCATGGCTTTATTCAACAGATGGAAATTTAAAGCAGATGTGGACCCCCCAAAGGTCAGTCTAGGCAGGACAGGTACATTTCATGAACTCTTCTTGCATGCAGTACAGTTCATGAACACACAACAGAACATCTTCCCACTTCCCAATGGTGCATTTAGTGGATACGTGGCAACGCACCCGAACATTTTCCTCCCATGAGTGTCATTTAGTGAATCTAAGCCACACACGCAGAACTCTTCTACGAACATAGGTGCAATTATGTGAAATTCAACCACACACCTAAACCTGCAGCTTGACCCTTGCTCAGATATAACTGGTGCCCTTTACGAACCAGGAAGCCCTGCCTTGTAAGCTTTCAGATGGCATTCCTCCCACCCTTTGCCCCAACCGACAGTCTCTGCCATTCTTCAGGGTTACACCACTGAAACCCCCATTTCCCAATGAAATGCTAGAGGTCCCACACTTTAACTCCATCACATACTTGGGTGACCAAAGAATAAACTGCACTCTCCTGGGTGAACAGTTTAACAGAACATTCACTCACTTGGGTGAACTAGGGGTACTGACAGGTACAATCCAGCCTTATCTATGGCACACACACCCCAGACTATGATTCCCCTAAACTATGTGGACATCTTGTCTCCTAGAACAGTATTCACAAATGGTTGTCCCATCCACTGAGCATGGAACAACAAAAGAAAAGGCATTATCCTGGGCAGCAGACCAAACAGTCTCTCAAAGTTCCTTTCCAAGGCAGCTGAAACATACAGAACCTTCAGGGATTGTCCCTGGAGTCCACTGAGAACAAGCAGTTCCTTCCACTTCACTGGGAGTAGAAATCAGGAAATCCTGCTGTAGCACTGGTCTCTACCACTTCACTGGAAGCTGGAAATGACACTCTACTAGGGTGAGAAATGCTGGGCCCTCACCTCAGAGCCCAACTGGCAGTCCTTCTGCCACTCTCACCTCCTCACTCAAACTCAGACTCTAACTAACTGAACATTCTAAGCTCCCCAGAGCAGCTGTCCACACAGTGTGGCTTATGCTGCTGCTAGATTTCTGAATGACCTAATCATTCTTCCCTCAGGCTAGCTGAGTAAACTGATATCATTATGTAAGAAGCCCCTAATGAGCTCCCTACCAGCTGCATGCTACCTTCCTAACAATAATACTGATAGGATTCTAGTAACCCCAGGGGACTGGGTGGTTACGATAGGGCTGTAAGGAAATCACGGGGTGCATGGGTGCCACGATTCCTGTGAAAAAGGTTGTTTCAGTGAGCTCCGCGAAAAACAGTAAAGTTCTATGTAAAAACACAAAAATAAGAAATCCAAAGTGTAGCATACATTTTATCATCCATCTGTGGCTTACTGACTCTCTTAATTAGCACCTCTGTGCAGAACAATCACTCTGGTGTGCTTAGTGTGCTTTGCATGTCAGTGCAGCACTTAAGCAATATACCATGACAGGGAGTGGGTATATGGGTGGATTTACCACGCCTGGTGTGGTTTGGTCACGAGGCTCAGCCGAGTGACTTAACCATACCAGAAGTGGTAAATCCACCCATGTACCCACTCCCTGGAGTGGTATATTGCTATTATACAATGTCTCAGTCTTTTTTTTGAGAAAATTAAAAAAAAAAGTGTTTTTTTTTGTATTTTAAAGTGTTTGTTTTAAATTGTTACTCGTCAGAAAAATAGTCCTTTGCTGATAGGGAGACTCTTGTTAGCTTACGGTTTAAATGACTGTGGGAGACATACGTGGGTACTGCAAACAGGAAAACTTCATGAAGAAGTTGTACTGCATAAAAGATGCATAATTTATAATTTTTCTCTGACTCCGCTCCGTGCCGCCCGCGAACTGTGTAATAGTTCACCACGCAACCAACAGCGCTGTAGTCCTGCCCCTTTGAAATCGCTGATTGGAGTTGCTGGGGTCGATCTTGTGATTTGACAGGCTGAACCAGTTGTCCTTCTAAGAGCCACATAAGCGGTGAAGTGTGATTTTAGTTACAAGTATGAAATGGCTAGTGAAAGAGTTAAGTCGTTTTAACTAATGCCGGTTTGCCAAGTTGCAGGCTGGATTACGAGAGAGGCTGAGGAGATAATATGGGAGATGAGGTACATATTAAAGTGCATTCGGTAGCTTTGGACAGGATTTTGTTATTCTTCGGGAGTTTACAGTTCGGGTTAGTGACTACGTAATCTCACGGTCAGTGCTTGACCTTGCCAGTGGTGTGTTTGCCATGATCGGAGGGATTTGTGAGGGGGTTCCTGATGCAGCTGACTGGTTGCTGGTACCTTTTCCAGTGGCTATATTGGAGGATTTATCACACTCAAAAGGTGCCAGCCAGCCAACCAATCAGAATAGAGGGATTTGTGTAGTTTGTGAAGTCCATTGTATAATAAACATTAATCACTTGTTAAGTAGTGAAGTGATTAAAGTATTTACAGCTGCTACTAATTTAATCTGGGCAGATTACTTAAATTCTTCAGCACATACCTCAGCGCAGACCTCCAGCTTGTCTCTGCTGTGTACACATTCAGTAGCTGCACTTGCAGTCCTGAACCTTGTGAATGTCTGAATGTCAGTGAGTGATGTGAATGACTTTGTTGTGGCAGTAAAAAAGGCATTTACAGCATGTCTGGCCAGAAAGGCCCGTTTTAAGCAATTTCTTAGTGCACAAAGTGCCCAGTCAGTAGCCCTTCCACCCTCTCCAGTAGTTACCAGGTGGAATACATGGTTCTACGCAGTGTTCTGTCACACAGCCCACCTTGCAGAGTATGAAGAGTTTTTCAGGGAAGAAAGTGCAGCATGTGAGGAGGTAGTTACTCTCACTTCTTCATGTCCTTGAAAAGTAGCATAAATGAAATTGCAACAAATGCCCCTCCACTTGTGCAGATGATAGAAAAATATGAGGGTGACGAGGTAAAAGCTCACCTAGTTTTTGATGAGCTACTTGACTTTGCTACTTTTGTGGAGGTAAAGTCTGAGGAAACTGAACACAGTACAGCAAAGTTAACATTGTCCATGTGTGCACAGAAAATAAGAGAATACGGGCTAGATATTCAAAGGGGTTGCACCTGGCACAACTGAGGTGCGCCAGCGCAACCCCAGAAATGCACTCCGGGGCAGTGTTCAAAAGCAGGAATTGTGCAGCGCAATTCCCAATGCGCCGGGGTGCAAAGATAATGTATGCAGCACATCTCCAGGAGGCGTGCCCATGCATATGCGGTACATCCCGATATTCAGCCCGGATGTGGCGATCTGCTGGCACAACCCAGAGATGTGCCGCATACCTGGGCTCACAGCTGAGCCCACAAAAACTGTCTCAAGTGCTAGCCACCCACAGGCAGGCAGCTGTAGTGCAGTGCACAACACAGCAGCCGCTGGCCGTGGGTGGCAACACCCCCCAACACCATGCACAAGCACACACAATAGTCCCTGGTGGTCCAGTGGTTCCCCCTTCCCCACCAGTAACCCCGATCGCCGAAAATAACTCTGTAAGGAGCCCTGGTAGTCTAGTGGTACCCCTTCCCCATCCTGGAACACCAACCGCCCATAAATGCGTATCTTAATTTCCTGGTGATCTAGTGATAACCCCCACCCTGTCCGTAACTCTGATCACCCGTAATGTCAGTGAAATCAATGTCCTGGTGGTGCAGTGGCACTCCCTCCCTTCCCGACCCTCTGATTGCTGAAAAAGAAATATTTCTATATCCCTGGTAGTCCAGTGGTACGCCTCTGCTTCCGACTCGGTCGCCGTGATCATATTAAATATGATTTCCCTGGTGGTCCAGTGGTCCTTCCCACCACAGAGGACCCTCAGCTCACCTAGTCCCCGGTCATTGGAGCAGTTTTCCCGCATACCAGTAGCTGCCCGCTGAACAACAGCTTACAGTAGCTGCTGCAAGCTCATTGGTCCACTGTGGACCAATGGGTTGTAGTGCATACTGTAATACTTCACAACTTTGTGAATGAAGTCATTCATTCACAGAGTTGTGACTTATCATAGTATGTACTGCAAGCCCATTGGTCCAGAGTGTAGACCAATGAGCTTGCAGCAACTATTGTAAGCTGTCATTCAGCGGGCAGCTGTGGGTGGTATGCGGCAGGCTGCTGCCCGCCAATGACCGGGGGGGGAGTGGAGCTGGGTGGGCTGGGGGTCCAGTGTGGGTGGGGGGGGGAACCACTGGACCACCAGGGAAATCATATTTATTTATTTATTTATTTAGTAAGTAGACTTTTTGCCAGAATGTTCTGCCATCAGCCCCACTCCATGTCTGCCTTACTCAACTATGGCCGCCATCCACTGTCCACCGATACTCCCTGGCTCACCCCCCAAGGTGGGGCCACAACACCATGGCCTGCCCGTCAATGTGTGGGAAGGAGTCGGAGCCAACATTGCTTCCCTGGCTTACCCCCCAGGGTGGGGTTTGGGGCTTGTGGTGGTGCCGCAGACCGTAATTTAGTCAGTGGAGCAGCAGAGTCATGAAGGCCAGGCACCGGGGCAGCGTCATCTTGAGCTACCAGCATTTTTTCTCCCTTTTAGGGGAGCGGGAATGTGCAATGATGTCCGGTATCCATCCTGCCCCCAGAACGATCAGACCCTCTGCCAGGGGTCTGTTGAGCATCGGTCGTGTTCCCATCCTTCCCCTTGGAGAAGGAGAGCAGTCCATAGGATGCTTGATCCTTCTTCCCCCGGCCAGTACCACTGGACTACTAGGGATATAGAAATATTTTATTTTCGGTGATCGGAGGGGAGGGGGGTGCCTCTGGACCACCAGGGCATTGATTTCATTGACATTACGGGTTGATCGGTGTTCAAGGATGGGAAGGGGGTACCACTAGACCACCAGGGAATTAAGATATGCATTTTCGAGGGATCTGTGTTCCAGAATGGGAAGGGGGTACCACTAGACTACCAGGGCTCCTTACACAGTTATTTTCAGGGATCAGAGGTACGGGGGGAGGACCTCTGGACCACCAAGGCATTGATATAGGTGTTCATGCAATGATCGGATGTATTGGATAAGGAGGGGGTACTGCTGCATGCTGTGCAGGGCACCAGGTGCAGGTGCAATTGTGCCTTGCATGCATTATGGCCCCATTTGCACATTGGTGTCTGAATATCAGGAATTTGCGCATGGTGTATCTCTGATGTGCGGGTGCATTTCCATTCCTGGTATTTAGCCCTGTCTGGGGGGATGCGCCAGCACGTTGGATTTGCACAACGTGCATTCTTTGCTATATTCAGAAGAGGCGCATCTGTTTTGAATATATCCCTTTGTTGCTCCAGCGCAACTCAGTTGTGCTGCGCAACCACTTGCACCATTGCCAGGTGCAGTTTTGAATATCGGGCCCTATATGTCTGGGCAAAGATGTTTTCATCAGTCTGCAGCTAAGTTTTCCGAAGCTGCCTGAGTATTTAACCCAGCACGTTTGGCCACAGTGGCAATATTGGAGGCAGATGTTTGTGCCCACATCCCAGCTTTTGAAGAAAATATTCATGCCAAAGCTGAACTCTGATGTTATATCCAGAACATACAGTGCAACAGGGTTACACTGAATGAGCATACTGTAGTGCAATATTGGAGGAACACTCAGGATCGGTTTACCAAACTTGCTGCTATTGCACTTAGTTGTCTTAGTGTCCCTGTACACAGTGCTAGTGTTGAGCGCTCTTTTTCAAAGTATGGGGCACTGTTAATTGACAATTAAAGAAGCGTTAAGCCTGAAAATCTCAAAATGTATTCATTATTGCAGCAGAATAATGTATCTTGAGAGCACATGTTAAATGAGTTTAAAAAGTTTGCTGTGATGCTGTGAGGTGGTGGCTCAATTTATTAGAACTTCTTGCACAGCTTGAAAGATTTTAAAATGTTTTCCTTTTTTTAATATATTTATAACTTTAAAACACTGCGCAAATGAGTTTTACATTTTATATGATTGAAATACATTAAAATTGGTGCATTATGCAAGCTGATGTGTATCCTGTATGTCAACATATTTTCATGTAAAATCTGTATTTTTACCGTGCAGTGCCCATGAAAATCGGCAGATTTTGCCGTGATAAAATTACAGCCCTAATGATTGATTGTATTGTTAGTTCATGCGGTGATGTGAGCCCCATAAAGATAATCATTAAACTGGTCTATTACCACCCACTTTAGAGCTAGAAATTCTAGTTTGTGTACTGGATATTTTCTCTCAGCACTATTCAGGCTTCTGCTGGCAAAAGCGACTGGCCGCAGTCCTTCAGGGTAGCTTTGGTAAAGAACTGCTCCCAGACCACTGAAACTGGCATCTGTGTGAAAAACATATGGTTTCTGAGGTTTAGCATAAGCCAGTACAGGACCATGAGTTAAGCAGTAGATGAACTCCTCGAAGGCCTCATCACACTCTATATTCCACCTCTGTCTGAATGGCTCAGCAGGTTTGAAGTACTGGTTGAGCTCAGTGGCCCTTGCAGAAATGTTTTTGCTTTTGTTCTTGTGAGTAGGTGGATATCCCTGAGTCATATTCAGCAGAGGCCTAATTACCCTTGAATAATCCTAGACAAAATGGCAGCAGTATCTGCAGAACCCCAGGAAACATTGCAGTTCTTTAAAGTTGGTGGGCTTGGGCCAGGTAGTCAAGGCTTCAACTTTGCTCAGGTCTGTCTGGATGCCCTCAGCGGATACTATGTGCCCCACATACTTAACAGATGTTTGGAAAAAATGGCATTTGTCTATTGACATTTTAAAGCCAAACTCCTCTAAACAGTCCAGAACTTTCAATAGTCTTGTCTCATGTTCTTCAAGGGTCTTGCCAAATACGATGACATTGTCCAGATAAACCAGCCATTCCAACAGATTAATGTCACTCTACAGCCCTTTCCATGAGCCGCTGGGAGGTAGCCGGTACCCCAAATATCCCTTGAGGCATCCGTAAAAATTTGTAAAACCCCAATGTGCATATGAAAGCTTTCTGTCTTCAGGAGACATGGGTATTTGGCAGTAGCTGCTTCTGAGGTTGAGTACAGAAAGCCCCTGCTTCTATTTAAGCAGTCCAAGGCATTCTGTATATGGAGCTGGTGTATTGGCCCAGAATAGATAATTTATTGAGTGTTCGGTAGCCTACATACATGCATACTGAGACATTCTTTTTCTGCACTACAACAATTCGAGAGGCATAGGGGCTACAAGACTCCTGGATGATATTGGCAGCCAGCAATTCTTGTAGATGCCTCCTGACATCATCTATGTTCATGGGTGCCAACCTGTAGGATCTTTCATGGAATGGGCGTTTGTCGGTAAGTCTAATGTGGTACTCCTCACCCATTACACGTCCTACATCCCATTCATGTAGGGAAAACACTTTAGTTCTCTCAGCAAATTTTCTCTTGACATGGGTCTTCCACTGTTCCAGAATGGGTGAACGGCCAAAGTCAAACAGTTTTGAATCAATGCCAGGGTGAGCACCATCTCTGGTGGGGTTAGGCTGTACAACTATGTCTGCACAGTATACATGCGCTAGAGTACATTCCCTCCTGACCACAATGTCTTCATCACTTACAAATTTCACTTGAACAGTAATCCATTTGGCATAGGCATGGGCCCTAACTGGCGGTACACTGGACTTGACCAGTAACCCCGCTGGCATTCCATGTCTGTCTGGGGAGTCAAGCATCAAAATTTGGTTCTTTACATCATCCTTTAGATGCACCACACTACTGACGTTGCACTCCGCATTAGAGGGAAGCACAAGTTTCTCACTGTCACGTCTTCATATTATACCCACAGGGTCAACTTGACTTTCAATCTGTACCTGAGTCTGCTGTTGGCAGGCCTTTTGTACCAGTTCATGCACTTGCAGCATCTTTCCTCTTTGAGCCTCTTGCTCTTGGCAGAGCTGTGCCAGGCAACCAAATGTCGGCATTTGTGCCAATTATAATGGGTACCCCATCAAATGTTCCAGATTCAGGACAGACTAGGGCCAAAGTTTTGACCGGATCCCTCACTCCAGTTATGTCAGAAGGAAACGTAATCCACATCTTGATGTACCCGAAATATGGGTAAGACTTATCACTGAGCACCCAGACATTTAGGCCATCCGAAGGCAATAATTTGTGACATGAAAGAGGCTGGTCATACCAGTTCCTAAAGATGATTGTCACCAGGGGACTGCTATCCAATACTGCTCGGGCAGGCACACCTCAGTGGTGACCGTGGTCTCAGTAGAGGGTCCTACAAGTTTATTGAGGTAAGGAAATGTGATTTTGGGTACTGTTACCAAAGAGCTGTCTACATAGGTAGTAGAGTTTTGCTTAGCTGGAGCCCCAGTGTGCTCCATTACTGACCCCCGCTGAAGTTTCCCTGCTTCTGACACTTCCCCTCCATTAGTCTGTCTCTCACCCATGCCGGGTCCTCTCATGATCCGCACTCCCTCCTGACATGACCATCTTTTCCACACTTGTAACAAAAAATGCCTTCTTGGTTTTGCTTGCTTTGGAACAAGACATCAACAGGGGGCCGCGGGCCTCGGTTATTGGGTCTTCTGACATACCCTTGAGAGACCTGGGCAACAACTGGTCTTTTTCCTGGTTTACTCTGAAGTGGCAGGCTATGGCTTTTTAACTTACTTAACTGCATTGTACAGTTCACTAAGATGAGCCTCAAGGTTTGGGGCCACGAGTGGCGTCTGGGCCTGGACTCCCACGCCCATCACAGAGAGATTTGACAGAGCTGTCAAAACAGGCTGGCTCTGTTGCACATCCTGGCTGTTGCCGAGTACAGTGGCAGCCTTGTCAAATACCTCCTTATATTCTTTAAGCAGCTCTTTCACTTTGTGAGTCTCAGCACAGGGGGTACTTTCAGTAACTTGAGTGTCAGCTACAGTGGCCGGATAATGTCCCCAGTGTGTATCCTGCTCCTCTATTTCTCTCACTTCCCTTAGTAAACTTGGAGGGAGGACAGATTACCCAATCTTTCTTTTAAACCCAGTTTTAACTGCAACAGTTCAGAATATTTAGTGGCTCTTAACACTGTTCCAGTCGTGTTTTGTTTAAGTCTGCTGACTATACTCCCCCTTTGTGGTATACTTTTTGTAAGACTCTTTCCAAACGTTGTAGGTATACAGAAAGGGATTCTCCTCACTGCTGCCGGGTGGCCCTAAATTCCCACAGCATAGACTCAGTGCTGCCAAATGCACTATCCAAAGCAGCAATATAGTCCTCAACACAAGCCTCAGGATATGTGGCCTGCAAGGACCAAATGGCATCCAAGGCAGGGCCTTTCAAACTTTCAGTCAGTCTCTTTCTCTTTTCTCCCTCACTGCATTGCCACTCTTGTAACATAGGAATAACATAGTTAATCCACGTTTCATAGTCATCCTCACCATTGAGAGTGGGTTTCACCCCAGAAAACGTTCTCAGTTTGCGGTAGGGATTTGTGACAGGTGGCACATAGCTAGGCCAGGTCCTTTCATGTAATGAGGGGTTCTTTTTAGGCTCGGGCAAGGCCTCCTCTTTGGGAATTACACTATTTAGTGTTACAATAGGCTAGGCCTCCTTAGAGCTTTCTGAAATTAAGGCATCGGGCACCCACTTTGCATCTACTAAATTTCGGCATTCAACCAGTACAGTTAATGTCCCAGTAGCAGAGTCCAGCATCCGGCCTTGGACAACCACTCAGCTGAGACACTTAATTACTGACAGAGGCCCCTCTATGGACCCTTTGTCCATCTCGGGTGGGACTCCCAGGAGCAAGAGGGATTTGTGGGGTCCATATCCTCACCTCCAACCCACTTAATTAGTCTTCGTTGGGCCATAGCATCAACAACAATATTAAGTCTGCGGGCGAAATACTAGGTTTGGGGGGCACGATATTGTCCTTTTCAGCAGCGGACCCCATGGTGGGTGTGGCTGGTTAACAGGAGATCCCAGTGGTGCCTCCAAAGATGTAAGCTGGGAGCCATGTACCAATGGGCTACTACCCTTCCCCTGGTGACTGTAGTACAGACTAAGTGGCATGGGTTCTGTTTCAAAGACAAGTGGGGGCTCTGTCCCAAAGATAAAATAATAACCGCGTGGTGCCTCCACCAAGAGTAAAATATGGCAGGCCAGATGGTTGTAAGGTTCAACTCCCTGGGATGCCATACCTGCCCACCTCCCCTTCCAGTCACCCCAATCATGGGATACAGACATTAACTGTAACTCTTTACTTTGCATGCAATTTCTGGCTATAGCTAATAATATGCTCACAACTGACAGTACTCTGCTTAGCATGCTTTTAATGACTGACTACAATAATCTGCTCACAGACAACATTTAACATCAGCAAGAATAACAAGGCTTATAACATGGGGTAGAGAAAGACAGGTACCTGCTTGGTACAGAGCCATCAGGTGACTGTTGATTAATCCACGATATACACACAGCAAGTAGTGAAGAGTTCACCCTGAGAGATCGGTGAGCAGACCAGATTTTGTTATTCTGCCAGAAACTCCAGTCTGTGTGGCAGCCATTACTGTCCTCACTAAGAGAGCAAGAGCTGAAGGTGGTTGTGTATTGCTGCACTATTTTCTCTGTCTCTCTCTCCAGGGTGTCCAGTGCAGCTTTGTGCCACCCCTTCCCTGGCCTCTGTGGTCCTGTACCTGTCCCTGTTCAGTCCCTATTGGTGGTTGTGATGTAGAGGGAGAGAGAGGAGTGAGTGCGGCACACAGCAAGACAGGCATTTTATTAAAAAGCAGTAGCTGCCGGCGCGGGGCTCTGTATGACAGAGATCCTATCCAACAGCTGCAGTGCAGCACTCTATTTCCCTCTACATCATCCACATGCTTAGTGCTTTCCCACCCACCCACCTCGTGGATCTTGTAATTTTCCCTGCACTGCTATAGAAGTCCTTACAGTGGCAGAGAGAGAGAGAGAGAGCAGTGACTCATGGCCAGTAGGTGAAATGTGGTCATTGTGATGACTGCTGTTGCCCTGGCCGTGGTTGGCTCTTCTTTGGTCCCTTCCAGCATTGCTCCGCACCATCACCGTTGCTGGTTGCAATTCTACCCATCCTGCTCTGCACCATTTCTGCCCACCGTACCTCTTGCCTCATTTCTCTCTTCCCCTCCAGCAGAACTTGTCCCCGCTGTGAGGGAATGCAGGCAATGGACAGTCACTGCTGTAATAGCTGTTGTCACAGTACATTACGCCCCCTCGTCTGTCTCAGACATCAGTGCTGTGCTCAGCACTGTCTGGGAGCCGCAGTGCTGGCTGTGAAATTCGGACAGAGAGTGGCAGACCAGAAGCATGGTGCTGATTTCCAGAGTGCAGGCAGTCACAGATGGTCATTTTCTCCACACTGCTGCCTCTCTCTCCGAGTTGTCTGCCAGGTACATGTGTAAATGTGGCCTCTGTGGCAGCGGGGACAGAGCGAGTGCTTATCTTCCCCCGCTACCGTGCAGTGTTACAGAGGCAGATTACATGGAGAGAGCAGGAAAGTGAGAGTAGCAGCCGCTGTTCTGGCAGTGAATGAAAAGGAGTGCGAGGGAGACACAGAAAGATATCAGCAGGTGAGAGATGGGTGCAACATAGGGAGAGACGCGGAATGCAGCATATAGTGGGACAAGTGAGTTGTTGCAGTAGCCCCTCGTGTGTGAGAGAGAGAGAGAGAGAGAGAGAGGGAGAGAGCAGTGCAGGTTCTACAGTCTTCTGTCTCTGGAGAAGTGACTGTGTGCTGTCCACCGACAGAGAAAAAGAGAGAGAGAGACAGAGAGAGAGGGAGAAACAGACTCAGTGTCAAGCACAGCTGCTGCAATCTGTTGTGTGTCACCATATCTGTGTCTCTGTCTCTCTGTGTTTATAATACACAGAAATTAAGCAGCACTTTCACAACACAGTTCTCCAAAATCAGTGGATGCCGCAGTATATGGGCAGGGAGTGAAAGGCAGGACAGTTGAAGCTGTGTTTGTGTGTTTCTTTCTCTGTTTCTCTCTCACGTAGCTACACTCTCCTCTCCTCTCCCTGTCTGTGTCATTGCTACAGAGACACATGAGACAGAGAGAAAGGCAGAGGATGCAGAAGAAATGTGCAATGCTGTATACAGGCACACTGTGCTGGATGTATCCAGAGGTAATGCAAGATGAGGACTACTTTTTGTGGGGCAAGGATACATCCCAAAATCTATAGTTTTTCTGAATTTTACATGACTTCCCTTTCGTTTTTTCACACTGGGGTAACCCCATGTTATAAGCACAATAACCCACTCCAGGGTATGAAGTTATTGGGGATTAATCAACACCACGGTGCAGTGAGGACACTCAGCCTGTGGCCTCATGTCTCACAATGCACCTGGGGTGTTGATTAGTCCCCAGTAACCACACACCCTGTTGTGGGTTATTGCTTACTTGTTGAACAGGAAATTGGAGAAAAGGTTGATGCAAAATTAAGTTTAGATGCAGTTTTAAACATTCAGAACAACAATTTGGCCCAACAATACGCGTACCCACCCCCAAAAGCAACAGCATTTGCCAAGCTCACCTCCCCACTGGTACCAGTGCCCTAACAATCTAGCTAGGTACCCAGACTAAGGTGCAGGCCTGTACATTGCCATGGGTTGGCCAGCATTGGGGCACTGAAATATTGTAGAAATTACTTTTCTAACTTGGAATGGCTTTGAATAACCCCTGCCAGGGAAGACCCAGGGTTTACTCACGGTTTTGCAGTTCACCAATTCGGGGTTGGGGGATGCAGGCTTCCTGGGATTGGAGCTCCAGAGGCAGCAGCTGGTGGAAGGGAATTGAGAGCGATGTCTGGCAGATGGCAGCAGCTGGTGAAAAGGGGACTGAGAGTGATGTCTGGCAGCTTTTCCTTCGGGGGGGTTGAGACTGATGTCTAGCAGCTTTCCCCTTCTGTTGGTTGCAAGCTCTTGCAGCTTGTCACCTTCTGCTGGACCCGAGGATCTGGGGACCAGGGCCAGGGTGCCTTCTGTAAAGAAGAGCGGCAGAGAGTCCAACAATGGCTCCCACAGGCTGACTACCCAGTTCTGGCAGAAAACTTAGGTCCTGAGCCTTGGTAGATCACAACAGTTGTTCTACGCCCTGCAGTTGGCAGCAGTGAATACTTTTCTGAACAGTCAGCGCACCCCTCAGGGCTGAAGTCACACTCAATCTCCCAGTAGACATTGTCTGAAGAATTAAATCACCCTCTCAGGTCTGCTGGAGTTTCCATGCTATTGGATGTCTCTGCAGATGGTCTTCAGACTCTGGCTACATGGCCCAGGACCTTCCAGGTTTCTCAGGTGAATACCGGTTGAAGCCCTCTCTCTCAGACCAAGGACCTCTTCAAAAACCGCAGAATTTAACTGTAGAGTTTTTTCTTTTAAAGTCTCTTGGGTTCTCCAGTCTAAAGAAAACCTTTTGACAAATTTCTTGCTGTTTGGCTGTGGAAGCCACAAGTCAGCTATCAAAACTGCCCCTTCCTCACAGTCACAACCCTCTCTCCTCACAGAGAGCCCAAAGTCAGACTGTCTCGAGCTGTCAGAGCCTCTCCATTTTCTCTCAGATCACTGTCAGCTTTCTATTGGTTGAAACCTGTTGCCTTTTCCCGCCTAGAATTTTGATTGGCTGCTGATGTAAACAGTCTAAGGAAGTTTACATGTTGTCCCAAAGTTTAGAAGTCTGCAGCAGCCAGACCAAATACTGTCAATAAATAATTGTTTCAGGGCTGGAATGCTGTCCTACTGCCCTGTCTTCTGACTGAAAAATTATAATGTAAAGCATGTCCCCCTGCCTGTCGCTGCCCTTACAGTGTACTGACCCTCTAGGTAACGAGCAGGCTCATTAATATTTAAATCATCTCATTAATATTCATAGACCCCCATTCTACAGCACTCATAAGCGTTTTAAAAAAAAAGGACTTTCGCAGCTCCTTAGCAGCCTCCCTCGGTCTCTGAGCCCAGATTAGAAGATTCGGGGCCCTGGGAGCATGGAGGGAACTTCCATGTAGCTGTAGGAGTGGCAAGAAAATCAACATGTGCTACCGCGCATGCGCAAACCACCACTCGCACATTTCCAGTGTGGCGGGTCTGCAGCTTGCTCCTCCAGCCCTGATTTCCACTGAAAACACCACCGGAGGCTGGAGTGAGACCAGAAATGGCCACAAAGGACCCAGGACTGGCAGATGAAGATGAGTAAAGATGGGGAGGCAGTGGAAGGGCAAACAAGGTAAGCCCCCTCCCGTGGGTGGGGGGGTTGCATTAAAAAAAGACATTTATTGCATATCTAAGTAAAAATCATCACAGCAGCATCCCCCCCACCAGTGGCAATGTTTCATGCAATCCAACGCTTTGTCCAAACATGGCTAACAGGTATACAGGTGTTGTTTAAAATGCACCTTCTTAAAGAGACAAACTCTTATATTCATATATAGTACCCAATCCCCATAGCCAAAATATACAAACCCCATAGTAAAATGTGGAACAAAATGTGTATATACAATATTTACAAACATAAGCAACATTAAAATAACATAATATTCCAGGACAGGCATCTCATTTTTGGAAGAAAGGCACTAAGCTAAACATTTCATTCAAACCGTTTTCCTCTCTGGCCCTTAACCTGTACTGCCACATACTTTCCTGTTGAAGTAATTTGTTATCTAAGTCCCCACGCCGAATGTCCATTATTACTTTATCCAGACCCTGAAAAACAAATGATTATACAATGGGGTCCTAGAATCATGCATTGTGATTGACTGACTGGCACCTTTTATCTGTGTTAAATCCTGCAATAACCCACAGGAAAAGGTGCCAGTCAGCCGCATCCAAAACATAAATCAATCCAACGCCTTAAATTAAAAATCCAAGCCACCATCTTCTTTCCCCGCTAAACCAGAAGTACACAAAACCGCAAGCCTCAACACTGCCTGGCATAAACAAGCACTCCAGAATCATTCAAAACAAATTCCAAATCCCAGCATTTCTAAAAAAAGGTAACTGCAACCTAAAAAATATCGTGGCAAGCTTTTCCAAAAACCTTCCTTAACGATCGCTCCTTCTGGAGTCCATCGCACTCACTGCAGCACAAGTACACTTGCTGTCTCCCGGCTCCATCGCTCAGACCTCCTAACAATGTCAGAACAACACTACTGGCCATTCCTTCCGTCCGCAAGAAAAAAAACCTATACTGTCCAGCAACAGTACACTTTCCTGATGAAATCAGGGAAAAAAACGATATTTCTCCAAGCCACACTGCTACTTCCTGCTGACCACAAACTAAAATCGGAAGCATACACCCACTCATGGGTGGCAGCCCGTTACCGCTCTCACCAAACCGACAGTCAAGTGGTTTAATAGCCTGTAAATAAATAAATCAACAGCCCATGACTCTGTATGAAAACACACACAAAAAAAAAAAAAAAACAATCACAGCATATTACTACGTGCGGGTGCTCCATTCACATAAGGGTCTCCCTAGCAACACAGAACCTTCCTTGCAACCATGGACTATTTTTTCCAGCAGAGCAATAAATCCAATAAAAATCATTTCAAATAGAAAAAAGGCAAGTTTTTGTCACAAAAAAAGGCAGACATTGTTATAATCAATAAACACTCCAGAACAGGTTATGCTGGGATTAACCACGGCTGACCTGGTCTGCCCACTCAGCCTGCAGCCTCAAGGCCAAACCACGCCAGCCGTGGGTAAATCCCAGCATAACTCACACCCTGTCGTGGTTTATTGCTTAAATTTCCAGATCCTTTTTGGGCTATATGAACTGCTAAAGCATTGATTTTCTCTTCTTTCACAATGCTTCTCAAATGTTTGGATATCCTGACTTAAATACCTGTTTCATTTTTCCCACGTAGAAGTCATTACATGTACAAGTTGCTACATACAAAATGTTAGTGGTGATGCAGTTTATAAAGTGTCTGTTTTTTAAAGTTTGTCCTGTAACTGGGTGAACAAATGTAGCACCAATTTTTAGCTTTGAGCAAAATGTACAATTACCACAGGGGAAAGATCCCTTCTGGTAATAGATTTCGGGTCTGTCTTTCTGCTGGTTTATACAGACTACTTGTCACATAACTGGAACTGTTTCTCTCACATTGATGAACCATTCGGGTGGCGGGGGGTCTTTGACCACATTTAGCAATTTAGGCTCTGTAGTTAAAATATGCCAATTGTCCAATAGAATCTTTTTAATCATGTGGCTTTGAGGAGTGTAGTCTGAAATAAAATTCAGTTTTTGTTTTCTTTTTTGTTTCTATTTCCTAGCAATGCCACCCTTTAAGGTCAGGCTATCCTAACATTTGAGAAGCATTGTGAAAGAAGAGAAAACCAATGCTTTAGCAGTTCATGAGTTCCCGCATTTTACTGTGGGGTTTGCATATTTTGGCTACGGGGATTGGGTGCTATATGTAAGCAATAACCCATGACAGGGTGTGCTGTTATGGGGGATTAAGGCACACCCAGGTGCGTTGTAAGGCACAAGGCCACAGCTGTGCGTTAATCCCCAAATAACAGCACGCCCTGTCATGGGTTATTACGCTTATAACATGGGATCACCCCAGTGTGAAAACAACAACAGAAAGTCATTTAAAATTAATAAAAAATGTGAATTTTGGGATGTGTCCCTCCCCCACACAAAGTAGTCCCACTGTTTTAATGGCCCAGATGCACAAAGAAAACAGTAACATTGCTCTCTGTCTCAAGTGTGTCTCTCTCGCAGTAACACTGCAGCAACTGAGAGACACATTGCAGCAACTGAGAGAGAGAGAGGGAGAGAGAGTCCACTCTGTTGGCTGTTGCTATCTGTCTTAACAGCTGTCAAACGGTTGCAGAAACTCACACCCGCTGTGTCTGTCTCTCTCTCTCGGTCCCTCACACTGACATAGACACTTTCACCAGTCCTGTGCACCATTGCTGACAAGCCTGCTAGTTCAGTGACAGCCAAAAACACACACACACACACCTGTTTTCATGCTTCAGCGCGCTGCTCCTGTTGTCTGTATATGTCTCTCTTGTCACTCTTCCACTTGCCGGTGGCCTCTCTGTCCTGCCACAGTGCCAGCCATGACCCTCACAGCTACAGAGAACCCTGTCACTGTTGCGTTCTGTCCCCTTTCTCTCTCTCTCAACCACCCAGGAGGCCACACTTATGAGGATGAAATCCACACATGCTGCACCACAGCCAGGAACTCTGTGGCTCAGTGATATGGCTGGCCACCATTCACCTTGCACAGCGAGGAGACATCATGGGGGGGGGGCGACAGGAGGAAAGGAATACTTTCTCTCTCTCCCCCCCCAAGGTGTGGGTGCGGTCACATTCGGGGGACTGTCAAGGTCTCCACAGGGACATCATGGGGGCCCACAGGAGGACATGCTATGGGGAAGAGGATACTCTTTCTCTCTCTCTCTCTCCCTCCCATGTGTGACGCATGGAGAAATGGCTGACATGCAACGCACCGACCTCCCTGTTCATGGCACCGACAGTGCAGAATTTCACTGTACCTCCCTCTCCGTGTGGCTCTCGGGATGTTACTATCACACAGTGGTAACTGTCACAAGCTCCTGACCCCCAAACCTTGGGCAGCCCGGTAGAACCTCCTGTTTGCAGAGAGGATCCCCCTATTCAGGAACTCGTAAGCAGCAGTAAGGGTTTCAGGAAGACTTACCAGCCTTCCTTTTCCCAGTGGGAGGGAGGATTCTGTAGTTTCGAGTTCCCTTGACTCTGCACTACTTTCGATATTTGAATCCCACCACAGCCACTGGCTACGTCTTGCCTAAGTAGTTTGGGTACGATAGCCGAGCGGTACTATCTGTCAAGGCACACAGTCTTTTCAAAACCCTTCTGTTAAAATGTTAAATCACACAATCAGACCCCCAGGCAGAGCTGATAAGAAAATCATGAAAGTTTACTTAAAATTAAAGCAATATAGAAAAGTCTACAGTTTGGAAGAACTTTGAAATGCAGACAATGTCAAAAGTAAAACTGGACGGTTTACAGAAAACACTAGATACTGTTATTCTAAGCTATACCTTGTTTTGATGTTAGAGTCCAGACAAGATTTTAAATGTCCTTGTAAAGATGAGTCCTTAAGCAACAATCTTGTAGCAAGGTTGTATTCCAAGTCAGTTCCTCTGAATGCCCTTTTTAAAAGAAATCTTCAGGTGCTCTCCTTGGTGAAAAGTCTTGGTTTTATTAATTCATTTATTGCAGTTAAGGATTAATAACTTTGAGTCCTGGGACTCGTTTACAAAGGTTCCAGGTCATACACAAAACAATTAGTCAAACATACAGGTTGCAGACATTACAAAAAAAAGTTAGACAAAGCATATCGGTTACATACATTTGAACGATACGAGTTAGAATACATTGAAGGAACAGTTTGTTTCATTTAGGTTACAAATAAAATCAGAGGAACATGGTGTCAAGGGTATAAAGCATTTCAGTGAGGGAACATTCAGGATACAGCTCAAACAAAGGAAACAGTTTCAAAGGAAGTGCTTTAGTCTGTCAATTTAGGGTCATCAGGCCCCTGGGAGTACTGGCCATACAGATGGGGACTAGCAATACAGAGGGGGCGTGGGTGGGGGAGCAGCCTAAGGACAGCGTTGTCATTTTGTGGGAGGGTGAGTGATGCGGGAGGAGAGAGTTGCTGCAGTGATGCCAGCAGCATGGGGGGGTGTATGCAAGCTGGAGCTCAGTAGAAGGCAAGTGGGGGGGACAGGCATGGGGAGAAAACTAAGGGAGGGTACTGGAGTGAGGGAGAGGTGTGAAAGGAGGTTGGGGTATAAACAGCAAGGGAGGTAGGTGGTGTGTGTAATGAAGGGGTTGTGCAGGAGGGTGGGGAGAATATTAGGGGCAGGAGAGGGTGAGGGTTGGGAGGTAGAGGGGATGGTGTTGTAAGAGGGATGGGGTGGGAAGGGGTGGGGAGGGGTGGGTTATTTGGGCTAAAGAGTCCTGTAGTTGGCTAGCCAAGCATGCACATGCCATTTCATGATGCATAGAGTCCTAAGTCCTGTTTTGAAGAGGCTAATCTTATTGCTTTCAATGAGTGATACAGGTAGCCCATTATACCATTTTGGTCCTTGGTACAAGATGGATTTCTGTGCCAGGGTGGTTCATTTAAATGGTACCAGGAGCCTGCTTTTCTCTGCACTCCTGGTTGGTTTAGATGATCTAGCCTGCTGGAAGAGTCCACATAGAGA
This sequence comes from Neoceratodus forsteri, assembly GCA_016271365.2. Lineage (NCBI taxonomy): Eukaryota > Metazoa > Chordata > Ceratodontiformes > Ceratodontidae > Neoceratodus > Neoceratodus forsteri. The sequence continues at coordinate 1,217,031,062 of CM028131.1, read as the reverse complement.
TGGAGGTGCAAGTCTTAATTGGGCTTTCTGGACAAGTAGGCAGGTCTGGTACTGGGCTCTGAGATGGAGAGGAAGCCATCCAGTACCTGAGTAGAGGGCATAGATGTGGGTTGAAGAAGGTTGAAGAAGTGGGTTTCCAAAATGCTGACTTAAAATCAGAATTTTCTGTTCAGTATGTGAAGAGTCAAATTTCCATACATTCATGTCTGGTTTTAGAGATTTTTCCAGGCCTACATACATACTTTCTGATGTAAAAATATATACCAGCTTGGTCAGGTTACCTGACTTAAAACTAAAAACTGTTCAACTGCTCTGAGTTCAGAATGTGTGTCTTATACATACAGGCTGGTCATCTTCAATCCACATCCACAGCGTAGTCGAGTAGCACTACAGCACTCACCCAGGAGCCAATGTAAAAACGTGCTTCACGGAAAAATAGAAGAGTACTTCGCCTCACTGGTGAGACAGACTAACCACCACGCTAGGTCACAATAAAAATCATTTTTATTAATAAAACATGTATGGACATACACAACTGACTATTCAGCATGCAGGTGCACCCCCTCACAAAAATGGGTGTGGTTGATGTTTCGCGTCACTCTGACGCTTTTTCCAGATGTCCAGTGGTTATTTCAGGCAAAGCTTTCTGTGTAATACATTCACACAGTTCAGGCAACTGCAGGTTGCACTGCACAGTTCAGAGGGTTGCAGGCAATAAGTAAGTACCAGAGCCCCCAACATCAATTAGTCATTTATGTATAGTTCTGACAGGCTGTTCATCAATGGGATGTGTTGCCCCTTTAAATATGGCCTCTGGTGCATTGCCCCTTTAACTTTGGCTTTTTGACCATTCATACATATTTAGTACATCATTTCAATAGTCCCTGTCCCCTTTTACTGTTTCAATGGGGCTTATTTTTAACTCCACCCCGTGGGCAGTTCCATGGCTGGGCCCTTGCCTGCCCCCACAGTCCTTGGCTCAATGAAGCCCCTTTTTCTCTACTTCACCCCGTGGGTGGTCCATTCACCAGGGCCTTGCTCAGCCCAAAGGGTGCCCACACTCTGGCCGGCACCTGGAAGTGCCAAACTTTCTTTATTTATTATGTTTTTTTAAACAAAAACAAAGTCTTGCTTCATTGGACGGTGGCCAGCATCTGACTGAAGTGCTGCCACCACTCATCCTGCCACCCATTTCCTTGGGGCCAGGAATGATGCTGGGTGCAGTGGGGAGGCCTAGACCTGCCTTCTCCCACTCACCTTGATGGATTTCTGCTGGGTTGCTGTGCTGCTGGAGGGGCTGACCTGGACCCACCACCCCTTCCAATAGGACTTCTGCACCGCTGTGGCTCTGAACTACTGCCACCCATAACTGGAGAGGTAGCGATGAACTGGAGGACCCACTCCCTCTCTCACTTGCTGCTGCTTCCACTACAGTTCCCCTAATGAAGACTGAATGGCTGTAGCTGTTCTGGAATCCTCACGAGCTCAACCCTGCCTGCCTGCCCTCACGACTGGTAACCATGAGCGCAGGCTCCCGGCGTGAGGTAACTGGGGGGGGGGGGTGTCTGAAAATGAGCAGCAGGGAAAAACAGAGGAGAACACAAACATTTAAAAAAAACACACACAAGCCCAGCTTGGGCTTTGCATTCTGGTGGGGGGGTACCTAAGAAAGGGGCACCTATCACAGGACACCTTCCTACCCTGGGGCACATCTAGGCTGGGGCAACTATCCCCTGGGCACCTTTTTCCCCCAATGAGCCCTGGAGCACCTGGATGCCTATTTTTGGAGGGCACCAGGAACTCTGGGGCACTACATGGACACATGCAGCACTACATGTCTTGGTCTTCCTATTACTATGTCGCTTTCTCTCTCTCCCCCATCTGTGCTGAGGAGACATCATGCATGGGAATAGTACAACCATGGAGAGAAACAGACATGGTTGACACGATGCCAGCTGATGACTGTAGATGGCCAGCTATGGGGAAGGGGGTCACTGGGGGAACTACAGTGACAAGCAACTTTGCTGTATACAACTGCCATGACAGTGACAGCACTAGTGGGGAACAGTAGGATGGGAGTATGCTACATATTCATCACATCAGTGCCCCCACTGATGTGATGAATATATCCCCTTCCCTGTATGCTCCGTCCCCAGAGGTCTGTGGGGCGGGTGGATGGGGAGCCATACAGCAGTGCAAGGACAATCATCACAACATGTTCTGTTACCCATTCGGTGGGTGGTACCCGGAGATTCGTGTGTTGGGTGGGTGGGCAGCTGATTAATGCTCCCTAAGCAGCCCATTACAAATAGCTTCTTTTCACATTTATGCTGTCAGGCCCAAAACAAGATCTGTTGTGCCCACTGATTCAGGATCTGGGGGACCTCTTCACCCTAACTGTGCGTTAATAGAGATTAACGAACAGTCAGGTGCTGTTCTTCAGCCAATTACAACTTTACTTTTGCTACCCCATGTTATAAATGAATATAAGAACTTGTCTCTTTAGGAAGGTGCATTTTAAACACCTGTATACCTGTTTGCCATGCCTTGACAAAGCATTGGATTATGTGAAATGTTGGTGCTGGTGGTATTAGTGCTGCTGATTTTTGCTTAGATATGTAATCAATGTATTTTTTATTCTGGTAGCTGTATAAAAGAAACATTTGGTCACCAGGTTTCCAGTTTTCTAGGTGGGTTCTGAGGAGTACTAAGCTGTATTGGAATAATTTTATGGTCCGAAGTTTCTAGTGTTGAAGCCACTGTTTTATATATTGGTAACCATGAGGCTATAAAAAAGAAATTTATTCTCGTAGATAATGAGTCTTTAAAGAAAGTATGTGAATCTAATGTACTGAAAATGCATCTATGAAACCTGCCTATGTTATATGGTGCAGAAAAGCCGTATCATTAAAACTTTTCTCTGTGCTACCTCCTCTGTTCTGGTGGGTTACACTGCAATTGAAATCTTCTAAAATTACCCCTTTAGTTGTGTATATAAAAGGATGGATCAGCTAAAAAGATCTGCTCTAGATGATTTTGTTTGTAGGGAATACACACATTAATTATTCCAAACATCCAAAATTAGGATCCTACCAGTAGTGATGGTTGAAGTGGCCCCAATTCACTCTGTGGAGTGATTCACGGAGTGAAGACGAATTCGTGGAGTGCTCCTCAACGCGAAGCAGAGTACTTCGTGTTACTTCATTGAAAACAATGACTTTGCCTTACTCTGCCTTCCCAAACCACTACTTATTTATTTATTGAATTTTGGTGACCGGGTAAGCCCACTGGGCCCTGAAGATCCCTTTTTCAGGGGCGACCCGGGAATAACATTAAGAGATAACATACAATAGAAAAACATGTGGGAGTACAGGTTAACACGGGTATACAGTATTCAGCTGTTTACACATAGCAGACATGACATTGGTTTGGTGTTGTTCATTACATTATCCATTGACAGAGACATTATTGAGACAGTACTGTAGATTCCCTAGGTAAACCTAGTTCAGGAGCATTAATAGGTTCAGGTTGGGGGAGGAAAGAGACAGTGCAAACATTGTTAGGGGCTAACACTTATAGTTAGGTGAACAGTCTGCAGAGGTCACTGCAATAGTGTCAAGGGTGGAGGCAATGGCATATGCTTGTTGATAGAAAATGGGCCTTGAGTCTAGTGCGAACCGCAGTAGAGATAGGTGTCTCGAATCTCCACAGGAGGTTATTCCACAAGGAAGGGGCAGTATGAGAAAATGATTTTTGTCCTGCCTTAGTCCTGACCTTGGGGACCCCCAGTAGCGTGTGGCCCGAGGATCTAAGGCTGCGCTGGTTTATTTTTGCTGTGAAGAGTCCCCTAAGACTCTGGGGAGGCGAAGGGCTAATTATCTTCTTTGCCAGGCAGAGTACAGGGTAACTGAGGCGAGATTTGAAGGTTGGCCAATTAAGCTTTGCCAATGCCCCGCAGTGGTGGCTCCTGGCGTGGGATGAGGTGGCAAAGTGGGCCACCTTGTTGTATAGGGTCTGTAGTCTTCCGAACTCAAGCTTTGCGATACCCTGAATGACTGGGGCAGCATATGTTATAGTTGGAAGTAGGACACTAGTTGCTATAGCAGTCCTAGCTTCTGGGGTCAGCGATTCTATGAGCTGATACAGTAATCCAAGTTTTGTATGGATTGTTCTCGTGACTTGGTCCACATGTTGTTTGAACGTGAGACCTTGGTCAATAGTAAGGCCAAGGTACTTAGTCGAGGAGACCACGTCGAGCTTGTTACCCTCAAGGGACGAGAGTTGGAGTAGATGTGTTCTATCTAGTCCAAGGGCTCTTGGTCCTAACAGCATGGCTTTGGTTTTGCCGGTGTTAAGGACGATTTTATTCTTGATGAGCCACTTCTACATGATGTGAATATCCTTTTGGAGAGAGGTGCTAAGGTCATCCAGGTTGACCGAGGTTTTGTAGATGACGGCATCATCAGCGTATTGGATGGCACTGCTGCTTCCGTAATGATTGCGCAGTTCATTTACATACGACGAGAACAATAGTGGCCCAAGTATAGATCCCTGGGGTACACCGTCCTTAAGGGACAATGGTTTAGAGAGTGTCTCCAGCCACCTGACCCTCTGTGAGCATCCAGCGAGGTAGCTTTCCACCCATTTGAAGGCGTGGGCATTGAGGCCTATGGCGTGGAGGTTTCGGAGTAATAGTCCGTGATCCACCCGGTCAAAGGCGTTAGATAGGTCTATAAAAACTGCCCCTGTAATGGAGCCTGAGTCTAGATTTCTGAGTACGTCTGTAGAGAATTTGGTTAGGGCAGCGTCTGTCCCATGTTTGACTCGAAAGCCATGTTGGGATGGGGACAACAGCATGTGCGCCTCCAGGTATTCCTTAAGTTGGGCATAGACAAGCTTCTCCTGGATTTTAGCCAGGGCACACAGCAGGGAGATTGGCCTGTAGTTCTCTATTGGTTCTACTGACCCACCTTTATGAATTGGGACCACATGCGCCTGCTTCCATAACTCCGGGACAGATCCTTCAAGTAATGACCTATTGATCAGCCAGGTGAGTGGTAGCGCGAGAGCCGTAGCCCCATCTTTTTAGCAACCTGGCTTTGAGTCCGTCCGGCCCAGAGCCTCTTTGTTTTAAGGGTGGTTAGAGAGGCCAGGGCCTCTTTGACCTTAACCAGCCTTAAATGGAAGGGTGGACGGCCAAGGGTAAAGGGATCCAAAGGAGCAGACTGGGAGTTGCGTACCGATAACCCTGCCTGTTGGCTATGGGGATTTGTGAAGTAGGAATTGAGGGTCTCAACGATTAGTGAGGCATCGTGTAGTACCTGTCCACAAGCTGTGATAGGGCCCGTGACCATCATTGAATTGCCCTTAATTAGTTCGTTGATGTGGGACCAGAAAGTCCTAGGGTTGCCGAGGTTGGCTTTCTGGAGATGGTTTAGATACTCCATTTTTGCTACTTTGGTGGCCCTTTTACACTGGTTTCGGAGGGCTCTATAAGTAACCTTGTCAGCTAGGAGAGACGAGTCTTTGGACTTTTTCCAGGCTTTATCACGGCTGGTCATCAGGGCCTTTGGGGGGGGTAATCCACTTGTAGCAGTGGCCTTTTAGGGCAAAGTACATTGAAAGCAATGTACTTTACCTTATTTCACCTTGTTTTTAAGCTGCAAAGGCGAATTGTGCGGTGTTTCATGAGATTTCAGGCCACATGGGCTCTAGATTGTTCTGCACAGCCTCAGTTTGGGGCAGTGTGTAGGAAGCTGTAGGAGACAATCTGCTCTGAGAGCTCTCTGTAATTCAAACCTTCAAAAAGCTGTTAAAAAGCCTTTTTGAGCCATTTTTTTTTTTGCTGAAACTTTAGTTAATCGATTATAAGAAACCCTCCTGTGCTCATATTATCGAACATTTATTGTTTGAGTATGGATTTTGAATGTTAATGTACAACATTCAGTCTGTGCACTGAGAGACAGTGGAAGTGTGCTTTGGGGGAGGGGTGTATCTGTGGTGTAGGTAGATTAACTTGGAGAAAAAGACAGTGCTTTCTGTTTTGGTGATATTTTTCTTGTGTAACTGTGTTAATGTACACACAGTAATATTTTCAATATTTCTTGCCATTTTTTTTGCTGATTGTTGTGGTGCAGCAGTGCATAATTTTAGTTTGCTTAAAATATGTGGCTATATTACTGAAGTTTTCAATTTGCGATGCATTACTTGGTGTGTGTGTGAGTATGTGTGTGATGCGTGTCATCAAATCAGGCACCTTTTATTGTGCCACATAATCATTTCAGCAATGAGAAGCTGCTATCCACTGCAGCTGTGTGATTTTTGTACTTCTTTGTGGTATCTTTACTGGTACTAGTACTAGTGACTGTTACTGCAGCAGTGCATTACACTGCACCCCCCTCCCATGGCCCGCCCCAACCGGCAAAGATATTCTTTTCCAAATTTGAATTTCTGATGGTGAGCACTGGTTAGGTGTCGTGCCTTTGTGTCTGCATCTCTTCAGTGCGCAGTGCAATCTTAATCTGTCTGTGCATTTGCATCTCTTTAGGGCCCAATCTCCATCTGTAACTTAAGTCACAGTTGTTTCTTTGACTTCCTTTCAGAGTACTGGACAGGTGTGGTGCTTAATTCTGCATGAACATTGTACTCATTAATATGCGTTTTTAAGTCAGGACCATCATCATGAGTCACGCATGATACAAAGCACGTTCTTCATCATCACAGTCACAAATCACGATTCACGATCATGTCACGACTCACAACATACATTTTTTTACTAGTTACTTGGATGTATTGTAAGCCTATTTTGTAGTATCTCTCCAGGCTTCACTATCCCACCATTGTATTCATTAATAAGTGTTTTTAAGTCAGGGATTTGGACAGTATCTGCGGTACATACACAGACTGGAAAGAAGACTGAATGCACACATGCAGTTTAGTACAGTATACTTGCACTGCTCAGAATACAAAGTGTCATGCATACGGAAGACAACTAAAAAGGGCATAATTACATACAAGGGTCGGGGATGGTGGAGGAATACATTTTATAACACAGCAAGGAAGGTATGGGGGGGCACATGGTGTGAGGAAAAAAAAAATAATGCAGGATCCCATGGTGATCCAGCAGCAGTTCCAGCATGGACATAATTTGCAACTAATGTTCCTCTATGTGATCCAGCTGCTGCTCCACAGCACACACCCTCTCGTTGTTATCCTCAACAGCACTCCAGAGAACTGCCAAGTCAGCCTGTGTTACATGCAGTTCTCTGGGGTCCGCGCATTCTACAGGCTGACCTGCTGGTGGTGGTGGTGGTGTGGGGTGCTGGTGAAGCAACAGGTGCTGCTGTGGCCCTCCTCTTCTTAGGGATGCTGCAATGCACAGCTGCACCCTCTGCCACAGAATGGCTAGCAGGTGCAGGCATGGTCCGTTCTGTGGCAGCCTGCCACTCCAACTGCTGGTGATTGAGCATATGGGTGCACTGGCCCTCAGTCCCCAGGTGAGTCCCACGGGGACCACGGCGCACCTCCACCTCACATAGGTGGCACTTGACCACACTGCTGCCCCCCCCACACAGTAAAAAAAACTGCCAAACAATGGAGGTGCAGGGAGGACCAGGCACAGGCAGGGGATGGCCAGATGAACTGACAGCCGGCTGGTCACAGTGCTGAACAGGGATGGGATCCACATCTGGACCTGAGGGAATAGGCACATCCTGCTCCAGAGAACCTGGACTTGGTGGCGGTGGTGGTGGTTCAACTGCCTCAGAGTCAGGACAGGAGGTGCTGCTAGTCCTGCTTCGGGGGGGCACTCAAAAGTGTCGAACGGTCCAACAGGAATGGGTGCCCATGCCCTCCACACATGCGCACGGTACGATGCTTACCACTACCACGCCCTCCCAGAGCTGCCCCCGCCCCAGACATTCCCTCACCCTGGTCCATCTCTCCTACTGAGCTCCCTCAGTCCAAGCAATTTCTACTCACACTGTCACACAACACACACACACAGTCACACAGACAAACAACTAACTACTTATAAAGGTAAGAAAAATTAAATTTACAGAAAGAACAAATTAAGTAAAAAAGAGTACAGAAAAGACCAAAAAATTTAGTTTTTAAAAAAGCTATTGGGTCTAAATCAAAGTCTAAATCTCCTCCTCGCTCTGATCTCAAAGTATCAGCAGTCACAAAACACACTACTCTCTCTCCGTCTGCACAGGAGAAAGTAAAAGTGTCTGCTTGTATGACTCACTTTCTTCCTGTCTAGTTAAAGAGCATATGACTTACAGTACTACAAGCCATGTGATGTGTGTGGGGGGGGCTGCCAAATCTGAAACACCAAGTGGATCACTTAGAATCAGAATGAGGAACGCGAAGTCCATTAAAAACAATGACTTCGCCTTACTTCGCATTGCCATTCCGCCTTAACACGAAGTGGTATGACAAGGCGGAGTGAGCACTTTGCATTGCCCACTCCATGTAGCAGATTGGCAATGCGAAGTGCCCACTTCACATTCACTTTGCCAGTGAAATTTAAATTCGCTGCATCTCTACCTACCAAGTACCAGGTCTACCAACCTTTGTAATTTTATTGCTGAGGAACTAATAAGTACTTCAACTCCTGAACATACATCTTCCTCTATGGACCAAAATGATGGCCCCTCATACCAATATTTTTCAGCCCTGGCAACATTCCTAAGTGTATGAAGCCTAACATCTTGCAAAAAAAAACAAATGTCAGCCAGCCAGTGCAGTGGTAGAATTACTGCTCACGATGCCAGCGACCTGGGTTCGGGAATGAGCCTGGGTCACTGGAGGGCCAGCCAAGGAAAAAAGGATTGAGCCACCGCAAGGAGACTCTCCTCCGGGGAGGGATGGAGGGCTGTTGTACTCATTGCCTTGTTGCCACCTGGTGGCCACAGGTGGCGGTGCAGCAAGGGATATCACGTGGGAGGGGAGGGTATTGGCAGGAGTCCAGAGCGGGCAGTACATCTCTGCGTGTGCATGCCTCCTTGGACTCCCCTGTCTGCCATCACCCTCGGGGAGAGGGATTGCAACAGGAAAAAGAGAAAACCCCACTGAGAGTTAGGACCTCTCATGTCGGTGGTCCCCCCCCCCCCGGCATGGTTACCGCAGGCACACCATAGCTTTGGAACTATCTCTTGGGATGGTCTCACCACGGGGGGTGATTCCACAGGGTTGATGGCCCATGGCTGGAGCATACTTGGGAGTCGAGGGTGACACGGGGACGCAGCCGTTGCTGGGGAGCAAACAGCGTAAGTTTTAAAGAAAAAAAAAGCCACTCCACATAGAACCGAAAAAGTAGCTAATTCATTTTTCTGATTTTTAATCTAATTACATCTAAGGAGAACACTTCCAAGCTCATTATCTTCATCAAGTATGAGAGAAAACACAGAAAAGCACCTGCTAGATGTCCTTGACTCCATGGAGCCTCCTTCCATACCTGAGGAAAGATCTGGTTGGGAAGATGTAATAGGTGAACCATCTGACTCTTTCTCAGTATAACCCCAGTTCTGTCCACTGGACAAAACTTCATACTGGTTTTAAATTGGTGCAGAATCCTATTTCCCTATTTAGATAGTTAGTAAGTTAGTTAGTTTTTGTTAACCAGGTAAGTACACTAAACAACTGAATACCTATTTTCAGGTACGACACGAGAGGTTACATAGGATCAGAGTCCGTGAACAACAAGTTACAGTACAGCAACAGTAAACAGCATTCACAGCAAAATACATAACAGATTATATAGCAAAGGCAATACATAGATAATCAAAGAAGGGCAAAATTACAAGGCACTGGAGGAGCAAGTCAACTACTCGTTAATGAAACCTGACAAATATAAATAGATTATTGAGCTCCTGCAGGGAAAGTCTTGCTAGAATGGACAGACTAACATTAGGGACAAAGGTGAAGCAACCAATACACAAGGAAATAAAAAATAGAGCTCTAGTCACAAGAGCATACATAAGATTTACGTAGGTGACTATGATATCCCTTTTTGAAGGTAGTGGCAGTCTGGCACTGGCATAGGTTAGAAGGTATAGAATTCCACAGTCTTGGGGCAGCAACAGTGAAATAAATATCTCCCAGCTGTGTCCTGCTTCTTGGGACAGGTAATTCTTCATGAATGGCAGACCTTAGTTGGTGGGTATCAATTGGAGGGTGTGGAAGACTAAACAGTAAAAAGGGGACTGATTTTGTAAGATGTTGTAAACTACCCCTCCAAGTTCTAGGTCATGCAGGGCAGCAGGAGGAGGAAGCTATCCCAGTTTAGTGTATAAGGTACAATGATGGGTATGGCGACTTAGGGATGTGGCAAATCGACAGATGTTATTATATGTAATGTCCCATTGATGTAAGTTGGTTTGGGACGATGCATGGATTACAGAGACCCCATAATTGAGTTTAGGGAACTGGACACCATGAGCAATGGATAGGCAGGCTAGTTGGGTAAGGCTTTGTTTGAGCTTATACAAAAGACCCAATTTAGTGTTTACCGATTTGCAGATGCCCAGTATACGCAGGGAGAAATCAAGGGTTGCGTTGAGTCAAGGTAACTGAATGTAGGCACCATTACATGAGGGGTTCCATCACTGCACAGTACTGTTACGGGGTAGTGCAGCTTTTAATTTTGGGAGCAGAGTCAAACAGCACAGCCTGTGACTGCCGTGTTTAAGAGGAGTTTGTTAGGAGTCACTGCTGCAATCCATGGGGGTCAGTGGTTAAACTTTTGTTAATGTTAGACATACTGTGCAAGCTTTGGTACAGGATGAGGTTGTCTGCATACAAGATAGTGGTGCAATGGGCGAGGGTCTGGTGAAGGTCGCTAATATAAAGGGAGAATAGTTGGGGTCCAAGTATTGAACCTTGTGGCACACCCACCATGGTAGGGGCATGAACAGAGAATGTAGTACCAATTTTTACCCGCTAGCTCCTTCCATCAAGATAGTTCATAAACCAGGGTTGGGCAGAGAAAGAGATCCCCTGGTTGCTTAGTTTGGTAGAAAGCAGATGGTGGTTTACTAGATTGAATGCTTTAGTAAGGTCAATGAATACAGTCACTGTCTGCTCGCCCCTACCCATAGCATTTGCCACCTAGGAAGTGAAGGAGAGGATAGCAGTAGTAGTGCTAGGATTTTAGCTCTAGAAGGCATTCTTCTCCCTCTTTCTGTTTACCACATGGTATTCTGCTGTAACAGGTGCAGAAGACAGGGGCTATCTTTGTTCTTCTGGGCAGACAAGGGGTATAGCAGCATTTTGTGTAACCTACATGCTAGGTATGCTGGGAACTTCGGTTGGCTGAAACACTATTACGTCCTTAGCCATGGGTTCAACAAGTTCCCCTGGGTCATCACTATCCAGTACTGTCCCGGACGTCCCCTCACTTGGGTTTACCTCCATCAAATCTTCTGTACCTGCCACTAGTTCTCCATCTGTTAGTACAGACTGAGACCACTGAGGAGGGGGAGGGGGAGGGGGTGGACTAGGGTTGTCCTGAAGGATGAGACTAAATTGAATAGGTTTTCTAGGACCTGCCTTTTGGGCTGTATTCTCATAAAAATCTTGCTGTGCTTCATCCATAGGATCATTCTTACTGTGAGAAGTCCATGGACAGGTTTTGAAAGAATACCGTGATTCATCACACAAATTACATCTTACTGCATTTTGAAAGGATACACTTAAATGTTCTATATCCCCATGTACACCACGTTTTACTCTATCACAAGCATTGTTCAGATGTGACCTGGACCCACATCTGAAATATGCTTTAGGCTGCCTAGCATAAAAGACAAATCCACGGTCGTTCCCCAAATAAAATAAATAATGGAACATTTTTAATCTCAAGATATTGTTCCAAAAACCTTTCCAACCCGGACACAGTTTTCAAACTCGTAACAAATACCATGTCATCAGCTGTGTGGATAAGTGCATATATCTCATTTGCAAAAAAAAAATTAAGGCTATATGTAAGGAGTGTACGACCCATAAACACTCTAGCTGGCGTCTCAGCCATCCCTCCTTTTTATTTTATTCTCACTGCATTCTGCCTTTTCCACAAAAGCACCACAGAGGCACCAAAGAAAATCAGAAAATAAATAAAGGCCAGTACTCCTTCGTGGTCCAGGCCCACTGGGCCTGTATCCTGTTTAGAAGGACCAGCTAGCATTGAGCCAGGCCTAGTTCCCTGTGACTCTTTCTGAGCCTCCCCCTCAGAAATTACAACTGAAATTGAATTAACAACATTATGTGGCATTTTTTGTATGGTCCACCACTGAAAGACCCCTTACCTTCTCTGTCGTCTGCCAGATCCTTCGGTTGCTGCTGGTGAGAACCCCATCTGGACCGTGCGAATAACTAGACAGATGCATACACTAATAATAAGGCAGGTTTATTTGCTGTACAGCAGATGTTCTCTTCATGAGGACAAGCCCCAGACTGACAAATCTCTGAATGACAGGCATACATGGCACTGCCAGGCAGTGCAACAATTTGTTACATGCAAGTTCTAAGTGCTCTTAAAGGGGTGGCAGCTTAACATTAAGCCCCATGCTTAATGTGTGCTTCACATCACCACTGGAACAGTGAATGTGAGCACTACTCGAACAAGCAATACATCTGTAACAGTTTCTAAGAAATATTTTAAGTAAATTTTAAGGCAAAAACACATTTTCATGCATTACAAGGCATTAAGCTGACAAACAGAACAGTACTCCGCTGCAGGGAAGGGGGGAGGAAAGAACCTGGACTACACTGGGGACCAGTCAGAGTAGCACCAGAAAGGAGGGAGACACAATAGTACTTGATACTTGGTTGTGCCACAAGCGTTAAAGTGTGGGGGAAGGAAAAGGGAAGAGAGGGAAGGGTAGCAGCAGGAGGATACCCAGAATGCAGGCTCACACTTTAATAACAGTTGTATAATCAACAGGTGGACTGTCCATGTAAAGAGACATTCCTAATGGGGAAAAAGCATTAATGCAGGTAAGACATTCCTAAGGGGGAAAAGCGTTAGTGCAGGTAAATAGTACCATGGCAACAAGTGCCTAAGAGACAAGTACAACAAGATATTTACTGCAAACTGTTAAATCAGAAAATGAATTAGTCCCAACACATTTCACTGAGTCCGGTAACAAAAGTTCAAGACCTCCGTCAACTTTTCTGGTCAGTGGGAATGGAGGCATGCGTGGATTGCAATTGTTCCTGACAGGAGGGGGGTCAGGTCGTTAAAAGCGACCCAGGAGTTCTGCCCACTATTGAATCCACACCACTTTACTCTGTAAGTCCAGGATCCATTGACAAACTCCTTTCTTAAGATCTTCTCAATCTGATGCACTGTGGTGTGTAGAAGAGAGTCCTGAGAAGAAGAAGAAGGTTGAGAAGAAGAGGAAGTCCCAGTCAAATGATCTGGTAAAACGGAATCCAGCTGGAGAGTATCAGGAGTGGGAAGAGCTGTAGGAACTAGTTGCAAGTTGTCTGAAGGGATCTCATCTTCAGAGAGGATGGCAGGCTCAAGGGCAGCTTCATTTCTGGGAGGACTGGGGTCGTCTGGAAGGTTGTTATTCAGGTACCCATGCTTTAGTCTGTTTATATGGACTTTGTTGTGTACCAGCTTGCCATCCAACTTGCGTTGCAGACGAATGTGGACCGGCAGAAGCTTTTCTACGATGTAGAAGGGACCAGTCCAGGGGCGAAGCAGTTTCTTGGTGGCGCCTGGAACAAGAACAGGTTGGTACAAATAAACAATGTCCCCAACAGAGAATGAAGGCTCATGCGCCTTGGCTGCAGACATTTTTTTCATTGCCGATTTTCTCTGGCCCAATGTGGTGACTGCAACTCGTCAGGCAAGTTCTAGCTGTTCCAGAAGAGGGATAATGAAAGAAGAAGCTGACTTGGGCACCTCTAGCAGTGAGAGATCCCTGTCTAGTGGAGTTCGTGGATGACGTCCATGGACTAAGAAGAAGGGGGTGTATTCTGTGCTGTTGACACAAGGGCTGGTATTGTATGCAAACTGCACAAAGGGAACAAACTGGTCCCAGGTGTTGTGAGTCTCATCCAGATACTTGGAGAGTGTGCAGAGAATGGTGGACATCATTCTTTCACTCTGTCCATTGCATTGTGGATGGTAACTTGTGGTATGTGTCTTTTTTATGTCGAGAAGTTTGCAAGTTTCTCGGGCAATGGTGGACAGGTAGTTAGTGCCTCTATCTGAATGTAGGTACGATGGGGTACCATGACGACAAATGACCGTAGTGAGAAAGGTACTTGCCACAGTGGAGGCTTTAATGTCTCTTAGGGGGATGAGTTCCAAATACTTTGTCAGGTAGTCCACAAAGACAAGGATGTATTTGTTACCAGAGTCAGAACATGTTGGTAAGGGCCCAAGAATGTCAGTGCTGACTCTTTGGAATGGTTCAGTGGCTATAAGCATGGGGATGATGTGTGCCTTTGTTGGTTTGGCAGGAGGCTTTCTCTGGAAGCAGGGCTGGCAGGATTTTATGAACTGGATACTGTCCCTGTTCATGTGTGGCCAGAAGAAGTGAAGCCTTGTCTTTTCCAGAGTTCTGTGTATTCCCATAAGACCTTCCAAAAGTGGAGAGGCATAAGTTGGAGAGAAGAACTTGAGGAATGAGAGAGGCTGGCACAACTAGCTGTACGTGAGTTCTATCCGTGCGGTGACCCTTGCCTTCCTTGGTCCAAATGTGGAAGTACTGCGAAGCAAAGAAAAGTACATCTTGGCGATGTTTCTTTTGTTGTGGTAAGGTTCCAGACTCTAAGTAGGGGATTATGTCTGTAAATTGAGCGTCAGTTCTTTGTTGCGTTTTAACAGTTGCCAGGGACAAATCAGATGTAGAGGAGATGAGAAGCTCTTCAGCTGCTTGCAGTAACTGAGGATTTGTGTATCTCTCTGTAGAAGCAGTAGGGAGCAGCAAAGCAATCTGAGGTGCTGTAGGAGTGTCCACAGGGAGCACATCTGTGGCATGGAAGGGAAGAGCTTGTAAGCAGGATTCATCATCTGTTGAGAAGGATGCAGAGGGATATCATCTCCGGCTTAGACCATCAGCATTTGAGTGAACTCAACCTGGTCTGTATTGAATTTCAGAGTTGTAGGATTGCAGCATGGCAATCCATCGGGCGAATTTGCCTACTGGCTCCATTCATTTCAAATAACCATCGGAGGGCAGAGTTATCAACGATAGCTGTAAAGGAGGAGTAGCGAAGGTAGCAATCAAATTTCTTCACAGCAAATACCATGGCTAGACATTCTTTCTCTGTGATGCCATAGTTCTGCTCTGTTGAGGAAAGAGAGCACCCAGCATAGGAGACAACTCATTCTGTTCCATCTTGAATTTGACAGAGCACAGCGCTCACTGCAAAGGAACTAGCATCTGAGTAGAGTTTGAATGGTTGGTCAAATCTTGGGTAGGCCAATACTGGAGAAGAGATTAGGTTTTGTTTTAAGGTGTCAAAGGCCTCTTTTCATTCAGAAGTCCAAATATAGTCACATCCCTTTTTGGTGAGGGTGTACAGTGGAGCTGCAATCTTGGCGTAGTTGCAAATGAACTTTCGGTAGTAGCCAGATGAGGACTTGTTTCTGGTTATGTCCCACTTAGTAGGTTCGCTGACAGATTGGTTTCTGGTTGGGCTGTATTTCAATGGTGTGTTGCAGGATATCACAGCATCCGAGCTTGTTATCTGAACCAACAAAGACATCCGGGTAATTTTCCAAAAGTTGTTGCTTTTCTGTTGGAGATGCTGGAAGTTTGGAAGAGGATAGATGCTGACTGAGGGGTAACTGTTGAAGCTAGAGTGGTCGTGATAGTATTGATAGGAGTAGAGTTGGTGGAACCAGGCTGAGGTTCTTGCATGAGATGAAGCTGGTCCCCTGAAGACAAGCAGACAAACTTTCCGATGTTGGCACCCTTTGAAATGACCACTGGCTCATCTGTGAAGTTGCAGCATTTTTGGAAGACTGCGCCATCTTGCACCACCGATAAGGTATTTCCTAGAAGGTAACCTGACGAATGCAGCACGGGGGATCCTATGACAATGCCAACAATACCTTGTGGAAGTGGTTCACCTCGAATCTTGGCAATCAAAACCATTTCCGACTGAGGAGGCACTGTGAGTTTATAGCTGCGAGTTGCCTCCGAGGATCCAGTGACAGTTTACTTGAGGCAAAGTCTAGGATGGCTTTGTGAGCTTTGAGAAAGTCCAGGCCTAGAATTATTGCAGGTTGAAGATCAGGCACTATGTAAAACTTGACAGCAGCTTGCTGTGAGCCAAAGTGGAGCTTGAGATGGACCACGTCTGTGATAGGTACGGGAGCTGTACTTGTGATAATGTACTTTATGCCGGCTGGAGAGACATTAGGTATGTGACGAATAGCTTGACTGTTTAAAATACTGCTGTTGATAACTGGTATTTCTGCTCCAGTGTCGACCAAGACTGGCGCAGACCAGTCTCCGATGGTTACAGGTACATAATTTGCTAGGAGAGGTGATTGGATGGCAGGTACCTTTGCTCCAAGAAGTGAGAGTGTGCCAGAGTTCGCAGTTGGAGGAAGTGTTTTGGTTGAATTGCGAGAGTCAGAGGGGCGGTCAGTTGCTGTGTTCCCCTGACCAACAAAAGCCCCTAGTCTGTTGGGTGGCGCTCGTTTCCCTGATCCTGGGAGTAGTTGCGGTTATCATGTTGTTGGTGCTGTGGTGAGCGTCCATGATCCTCTTGAGTCCTGTGGTAATATTTTAACTTTCAGCAGACAGCGACAGTGTGTCCCCTGAATCCACACCATTGGCAAGTCACGGGCTCTCGGGAAGGCGGAGGTGGATCCGGTCGCTGTTGAGGGGTTTGCATAGCATCAGTATTTGCCAAAGAGGTAGTTGAGCTGATGTGTAAGGTATTGACAGTAGAAATAAGCTTGCTGATCATTGCTTGTTGCTGTTGGACACATGTGGCAAGTGCAGCAAGTTGTGAGGTTTGTGGCGCCTGAGCACCAGCAGACTGGAACATTGAAATGGACTCTTGAGCTAGCCGAACAACTTGGATAGTGTCTGTCCAGGTGGCTGACTTTTGCTGTATGACATAGGTATGAAATTGAAGAGGCAATCCCTGGACAAAGGCTGTTACTTGATCTTTCTCTGATTTCTGTAGGCGTTTGCATCGAGTCTCAATGTCCACAATGAAGGCTTTGAAAGATTCCAAGGGTTGCATGGTGCGCTCCCACAGCTGTTGCTCCAATAACCAGGGTGGGTGTGCTTGGAGAAAATGAGCTTTGAAGGTTGCGTACAGTGTGGCAGTATCTCCTTTGACTTGGTCTGGAATTACGTTGAACCAGGAAATGGCAGTCCCTCTCAGAAGCAAGCACAAGGCATTGGAGATGCGCAAGGGATCAGTCCAACCGTTGAAGGAAATCCATGCTTGGAAGTGTTCCAGCCAGTCAATAGCGTCTTCGTGAGGCAGGGCTGAGAAGGGTACTGGCTGTAGGCTAGCATGGACCATGGACTGTGGTGAAATGGCTTTAATGTAGGCCAAGTCATCTTGAATAGCTTGCATAGCTGGTGCTCCTTGAGCAGAAATAGAAGACTGGATGTCATGGAGGATTGTTTCAATTTTGTAGCCCCAGGCCCTTGAGGTGGGTGAAGGTAGGACTCCGGACGCATCGGCGCCCATATCTGTGTCGTCATCAGACATTGTGGGTGGAGATGAGCTTTGTTTCACTGAGCAAAGGTTGTATGGGTGAGAAGGAGTTGCCGTCATGCAGGAGACAGGATGTTGTGTTGTAGATGAAGTGGCGAGCAAAAATTATTTTTGTAGACAAAATTACAAATTTTGCAGCAAAGTTCATCAATTGACGCCTTAATAAAGAATTCTCACTCAGTTCTGTGTTGTTTGTTATTTAAATAAAGGTTTTGTTGCAAAAATCAGCCTTTCGTTGCAGTGTCCATTCATTTAAATAGAAATCCCATTGATTTCAATGAAGTGAGATCGATTTGTGCCCTTCACAAGATGGCTGCCGAACTGTGACATGCAGTTCCTGTGGGATTTGACTGGCCTGACTGTAGCAAGATGGCCGCCAGCAAGGGGTCACGGTTCACTTCCTTCCTTGTTGTTTTGCTCTGCTCAAGATGGAGGATCCTTGCCACGAGGCTGCCTGACTGCTCTGCAGTGTTCAAAATGGCGATTGCCATCCTGCTGTCCTTCCTCCCCACTGAAATGGCGGGAAGAATCTGTGGTGGTGAGTGACAAAAAGCTGGGGGAATTTACTGTATTTATTTGCTGTGTTCCTTGTATATTGTGCAACCTTTCATTTTATTATGTTCCCCAGGCTGTCCTCTGTTTATTTATTTATTTTTCCCCTTGCCTTTATTAGTTTGGTTGTACCCTGCCTAAGTTCTGGAGCGCTTTGCTTTCCCTGCTCTGTTTTAGTTAGGGTGTCTGCTCCCAGTACGTCTTTTCATGCACCCAACATCTTATTTATTTGAGTTGCTGTGGCCAAGTGGGGAAAAGGATCACTCCAGGCAATCCTGCATTTGTTTTTTTTGTTTTTTTTTTCTGTGTTTTATGTGGACTGATCTTGGCTTTGTACTGTGGCTGAGTGGCGAGTAGAGGCTCCGAGCAGGAGCAAGAGGATGCTGAGGTCGTGAGGGAACAGCTGAACAGCTTGGCGAGAGAAGCGCTCCGCTTTAGCTTCAGGAGTGAGCTGCGGCTGATTTTGTAAGAGTGGAGTCGGGGAGCACTGAGCAGAGGCTCCGGTTTGCAGGACTGGCTATGAGCGGCTGCAAGAGCTAGAGGAGAGCTGCGGTTGTGCTGGAGAAGCAGAGCTGGAGAAGTGGGAAGCAGTCTGTTGTGGCTGCTGTTGAGTTTAGAGTGGCTTCAGGAGTGAAACAGAGCCGTGGTCTGTTTGTAAGGCTCCCTATTTATTAGTATGTTTTCTGTGTGTCCCTTTTGAGCATTGCTGAGCTGTGGAGCGGGTTGCTTTGTTGAAGGAGTTCAGGAGAAGCAGGGCTGAGTGGGGTAGAGGAGCCCGCCCTACGGCAGTGGAGGGCGAGAAGCTGCGTGAGTACGAGGTGCAATCCTGAGAAAAGGCTACAGCAGAGAAGCCACCGTTATGAGGTAGGAAGCTTGTGGTACGGTGGGAGCAGAGTGCTTTGGGAGCTAGCAAAACAGGAATGGTGCAGCAAAAGAAAGAGCAGACGGCAGGCTGAGCCGTGTTCTGTATTTATTGATTGAACTGGAGCAGTCCCTGCTAGAACGGACTCTGTGCCGTGTTTTTGAATGGGAGGGCTTTAGCTCTAAAGTCAAGGTGGGGAACACAGTAGCGGATAGATGCTGGGCCGCAGGAGAGCAGCAGTTGCCAGGGTTTAATTTGCAAGATTATTTTTCTTCAGCGATCCGCAGTGAGAGGCATTGTGGCTGCAGCTGGGAAGCAGAGGGAGACTGAATGGCAACATGGTAGCTGCGGGGGGGGGGGTAGCAGTTTGGAGCTTCAATGGTGCATAGGGCCTGGATAAAAGTTCAGTTCCGTGGTTTCATTGAGTTAACTGGCTCATACTATGCAGCACATTTTTCTACATAGTCTATAAGGTTAGAGGAGGGCTACAGGCTGTTGAACAACAGGAGACAGTTCATTTTTTTTTCTCCTATGCAGCTAGGGCAGTTTGTAAAATATTCAAGCAGTTCAGCCATATTGAGGTGATGACTTGGGGTAACCAGCGACGCAGGCAAGTGAGATGGGTTCTGGACAGAAGAAGGGCCGCATTCTCCACCATGTGTGGCTTTTTTTGTATGGTCCACCACTAAAAGACCCCTTACCTTCTCTGTCGTCTGCCAGACCCTTCGGTTGCTGCTGGTGAGGACCCCATCTGGACCGTGCGAATAACTAGTCGGATGCATAAAATAAAGAATAAGGTAGGTTTATTTGCTGTACAGCAGATGTTCTCTTCATGAGGACAAGCCCCAGACTGACAAATCTCTGACTGACAGGCATACATGGCACTGCCAGGCAGTGCAACAATTTGTTACATGCAAGTTCTAAGTGCTCTTAAAGGGGCGGCAGCTTAACATTAAGCCCCATGCTTAATGTGTACTTCACAATTACTATTGTCCTGAGTCTTTTTATTTTTAGAAACAGCACTTGTTTCCACAACCGTAGACTGCTATGTATTAACTTCCACATTCGAGGCTACAGATAAATCTGCTAAGTTCATCTGTGTAAATACATCCTCTGCCATTTCCCCCTCAGAGTCTTTCTTACAATCTGATTTAAGACCATATTGTCAGTTTTCTTTTCTTTAGGATAACCCAGTGTCATTAATATTTTCCTTCCATTCAAGAGGATAAAACAGTGTCAGGCATATTTATGTACAGCTGCAGAAACTGTAAGTTCATTTCCCCCAGTCTTTACCTGCTCCTGTTTTTCAGAAGTCTGTACTAGTCCTGCAAATGGATTAGAAGCTGGAGAATCTGCCATTTCAAAAGACTCTGGAAAAATTAAGGACTGGAAAGCAGAGGACCTGGCTGCAACTACTGGATTTTCCGTATGCTCTTTGATGGCTGTAGAGTAACTTGTAGTGCAACTTAGGGAAACTTTCAAAGTTGTAGCTCTGACTTTCTTTTTCCAAACTGATTTCATTAACTGCTCCTCCAGCGCAATGGAAAAAATTGATTCCTCTGGTTTGGAGCCTTTATTGACCGTCTCCTAGCAGCTCAGCATTGTCTGCTCTTACCAGCCTCTGTCATCAGGCTGTTCCACTGAACAGTTGAGTCCGACACTGTCAGGCATGTCCCTGACATGGCCACCCTGGGACTAGCTCCATTCACCTGACAGCATGCAGGGTGCCTCTACAGACTCCCACAAACACCGTATCTGCTCCATACACCTCTGCTCTTCCTCTGCTAGTATTTCTAGAAGCTGTTCATTCAGCTCAGCCTCCAGACAGCATTCCACCTGGATGATCATCTCTTCTTCAGATGGCACCATGCCTGTGACTTATGGCAGGTACCTGTTCTCTTTTTTCATTAACAGTCATGAGACCTTCCACAGCCATAAGTACCTCTGTACCTGCACTGCCTGGGATATTCTGTGCTATCCCCAATGTCAGGGCTTCCCCATTACACCGGATCGGGGAGGGAAGCAGACTTCTCCATGCTGGCCACCGTTCCTCCTCTCTCCACACCTTCCTCCATCCTCCTAACAGGAAGCAGTAGAGCCCCCTGCAGAAAGAGTAAGGAATTTCTCCAGTGTCCCAGCCAAATTTCCCCCATTCACAAAAAATACCACCAACAGCTTAATCTGGTTTGGTATGTCCTTTTGCATCTGTATCTCTCTCCTCCCCTGGGACAAGGCAAAAAAACAGGCAGAATTGGCTGGTCCTCCTTTCATGGTAAACAAAAACTAAATATAAAAAAATAAGAGCTTTACGATCTGATCTCTGCATCTGGGAAGGGCAGGGTCCCTGCAGCGCTGGTCTCCCTAGACATAGAGAAAGATTTTGGCTGGGTTTCATGGTCATAACTTTTTGAGATGTTAAAGGAATATAATATCCCAGAGGAATATATAAAATGGTTACAGGTCTTATATTAACACCTGACAGTCCAGATTTTATGTAATGGAGTGATATTAGAGAGGGTGAAATTGGAACGAGGGACAAGACAGGGGTGTCCTCTATCACCCATGGTGTTCAGTTTATATTTAGAACCCCTGGTGCATCAACTACAGACCAGCCCCAAGGATCTCACAATAGAGCACACTCTGTCCCAACCACAAACTGTACAGGAAACTTAGGCTCTACTAGATGTCATATTGCTCTGCCCTAGGTATACTCAAAATTAGAGACACATTTCTAGGCAAGATAATAAGAACATTTTATGTACTGCCAAGGTTCATACTGGATCAACTTTTTAATGCAGAAAACATGGATATTTTGGAGAAACTTGCTAAATTCCTCCTGGAAGCTGTAAGGATTAGGAGCAAAACTCTACAGATAACCGACATGTTAGTATAATAAAATTTAAATGGGCCACATGACTGAATCTTTAAAAAAAAAAAAAAAGTCTTGCAGACTTTTCATTGTCTCTTTATAAAGTATAGGGATTACAGGCGACGAAACATTGTAAGGGGTGTAGATATCCAGACCCAAACCTTGCAATACCCTGTTTAAACTCAGAAAGAGCTCTAGAATGGCTCCTGAATGAGTTAGCTAAACACTTTCGGACATATGGACCATGTTACCCTATTATTACTGATATGACATATGTAAATGTCCAGCACTTAATGATCACTGTCTAGTACTGTAATTAAGTAAACTATTAATTATAATGCTTTACATCTGAAGAACTGTTAAAGGGAACTGTCCATGTCAGTAAGCCCCACACCAGCGCTGGCCCGGTGGTGCTGAGGGTTGAAGCGCTGGACGTCACACCTTGCACCACACTGACAATCCGGGTTCGGGAACAGACTTGGGTCTTCAGGGGTCGGCAGGGGAGGGGAGGAAAGGGATCGAGCATCTGGAGGACTGCTCTCCCTTCCCGGGGAGGGTTCTGGGGTCTGTGCCACTCCTGGGCAACCCCTGACGGTGGATAGGGCAGCACAAGGAACTTGTGGCATGAGTGGATGCGGGGTGGACCTCGGCACATATGTGCCACTGACATCATTGATCGTCCAAGCTCTGGGGGCAACAAACAAGTGAAAAATAAAACTTAGACACGGAGGCGATGAGGCATCCAGTGGACTGTACCCACATTCCCAATGCTGGGCCGACTCCACAACAGCTGGAATGTCCAGTAGGGGTGCTGGAGGGGAGGAGGCTTCAAGCAGGGGAGAAGAACATCAGTCCGAGTGACCACCTCTGAGAGATGCCCAGTCCTTGTGGAGAGCATAAAGAAAGTGGGGAATAAAAGTAAGCCCCACTCCTCAGTGTGGGGCACCCCCGATTAGCATTTTTGCCCACTGTTAAAAAACTTGGGTACCTGCTTCTGAAGTAATTTTCTTTTATCTGGTTCATCTTACCGTCACTCCTGCCAGCATTTTAAATGGAGCGCCTCTAGTGGCACATCCCACAATTGCCCATGGCTGATGTCAGAGCAGGGGAGCAGCCACAGGAGTGTGTATAGTGTTAGAATATGGACGGAGCTATTAACAACTCCAGTTTGCTACTTAGCCATCTCGGTGCTATACCGAACCTAAGTATAGACTGGCAGTCGATCAGGAAGTCTATACTTAGTCTCTGTATAGCACCAAGACCTATAAGTGGCAAACTGGAGCTGTTAATAGCTCTGTTTATAGGTTAACACTATACACACTCCTGTGACTTCTCCCCAGCTCTGACGTCAGCTACAGGTGATTGTGGGATGCTCCACTAGAGGCATTCCATTCAAATTGCCTGTGAGAGTGACAGCAGGATCAATCAGATAAAAGAAAATTACTTCAGAAGCAGGTACTCAAAATGTTTTAACATTGGGTGAAAATGCTAATTGGGGGGTGCCCCAGTCTAAGGTATGGGCTTACTGACATGGATGTTTCTCTTTAAATATCTGTAAAAGTTTTTGCACTATGAAAGATTTTTGCATCAATTTTTATATTGTAGCATGAATTTTGTATCTATTTATAGAGAGATACACCCTGTCTTAATGATGAATGTCTATATAATCCCCCTATAATCCAAGATGGTCGCCTTGCTGGGTGGCTGTTTGAAGGGGTCCGTATATAAGTTGTGGCTTTTGTTTGTATTAGCGCTTTATTGAAGGGGAATCCATTTATTCTGTTTTTGTATTACGATTTATACTGCCAGAAGTAGGCTGTTGGTTAACTAGGATCTGCAGCTTATCCATTAGGTAGGGAAATCTGCAGCTTATCCGTTAGGTAGGGAAATGGGCAGACTAGGTGGGCCATGCGGTCCTTATCTGTCATCAAATTCTATGTTTCGATGCTTTCGTTTTGCACTTAGTAAGTTGATAGGAGTAGGGTGTTTAATGGTAGTTAGGGCACTGAAAGAGGCAACTTGAGAAGTTAGCTTTATGGTTTTTAGTGAGTGTCAGTGCAGTGCAATGCGGTGTGGTAGTT
Organism: Neoceratodus forsteri; assembly: GCA_016271365.2. Taxonomy (NCBI): domain Eukaryota; kingdom Metazoa; phylum Chordata; order Ceratodontiformes; family Ceratodontidae; genus Neoceratodus; species Neoceratodus forsteri. Next base: position 1,217,006,989 of record CM028131.1, on the reverse strand, counting down.
AGAGCCAGGTGTCGGGTGTCACTAGTGTTTCATGTTTATATACCTTGGCATGTTTTGTGAAGCCACTGCTCCTGCCTGAAGCTACTGTTACTTCCTATGAGTGGAGCTACTGCTACTGCCTGGAGCTACTGCTTCGTGGAGTTTGTGGTTACCGATGCAGTTTTACCTTATGACGGTTGGTGGAGCACAGGAAGCAGAGTTTGGAGCCTGTAGATTGAATTCAGAAGATCTAGCCAGGTTGTAAGTAACTCTCTTATTTTGTCTAGTAGCAACTGAAGTAAGACCAGAGAAGAGGAATTGTTTGTTTTATTCAAATGCAGTCACTGCTATTCTCTCGGCTGATTACTGTTGCTGTGGCCGCTGCAGGCTTGGGATCTCTTCTAAACCACTAAGACAGATGATTATTGATTTGAAAGACTGGTGTTTGCAACCATTTGGCATCCAGTCGAACTGGTTGTATTGAGTGTATGGGTTCTGGAAACCCATGGGTGGTGAGAGAACCCTTGGGGCTTCAGGTCTATGCCTCATTCCTTTGGGCTTTGAACTTTTGTCGGCTTTGAGGGGTAATAGCAAGAGGTTGCCCTGGTTTTTTATATTTATGCGTGCTTCATCTGTTATACCCTCTGTCTTTTAATTTTATTATTATTGGATTGCTCCTGGATTTAATGGGCTGGCTGCCTGAATGAATTAAGACTAGGTTTTCAGTGGATGTTCTTGCATTGTAGGTCTTTGCTTAAGAACTGTTCAGATTCTCCTTCGTTTCTTTCTTTCTTTTTGGTTTTTACAATTTTTTTTATTAGTATTTCATCTTGGATTTTACAGATGTATAATGAAAAAACTTATAATTTTATATACATTGTCTTACAAATTTGATATAGTTTGTACTCATATAAATTCGTAGAACAAGAATAACAAATAACAAAAAAACGTCTACTCCCATACCCTATTATCTATTACACCCTCCCTCCCCATCCTATTGCTGGGTATGGCTAGGAACATTTCTCATAGTAAGGTGATTAAGCTAATCTCATTAAGGGAGGCATGTTTTCCTGTATTTCTCTCCAGGAGGAGCCTTGAATGTCATCTACTGTTTCATCCAGGATATAAAGGAGTTTTTCATCCAACATAGTTTCTCTAAAAATATTTATCCATTTATTGATTTCGAATTCAGGTACATTTTTTTCTTTCCAAGAATTTAGTATCATTCATTTGGTGGCCATGGTAGCCAAGTAGAAGACAACGACCCGGACCCAGTCATCCAGGATTCCTAATGTGTTACTAAATAAAAATAGATCTACATTTAATGGAATTGTAGTTTGTAATATTTTTGTGTTATTTCCTGAGGTTTGCTCCACCATTTCCTAATATGTGGGCATTGCCATAGGCAATGGTACAGTGTATCTAGCACGTTACATCCATGCCAACATTTATCATCATACTGCTTATTGATTTTTGACATTGAAACTGGGGTAAAGTATGCTCTTTCCACTATTTTACATTGGCTAGTTTCATTTTTTGCAGAAATATAATTTTTATTTGCTAATCTTCTTAAATTAGTTCATTGCTGTTAACCAAGATTAAGGTCTGCCTTCTTGTTGCATTTTTAATTTTTTTCCCCTACTATGCTTGTTACTTGTTAGAATCATATTATAAGACATAGCCCACAATTTCTGTCTTCCCTTAGCCACCATGTCTTTTTGTTGTTTTAAAATAGTTGTAAAATTGTTCTTATTAAACTGGAAATAGTGACATAAGTAGTCAAATTTGTGTTTTATTGTATAATATGTTAAATGATTCATCTTAAATCCTTGTAGTTTATTTCTTAGTTGGTTATAGTAGTAAAGGTCCCATTTGTTAATAGGTTGTTCCATACATACTGTATATTCCATTTTCCCAGAAAGATTTAGAATTCATGTTTTGATTTCTTCCCCAGATTGATTTACTTATCCAGATTTCCAGAAACAGCCAAGGCAATTTCATCTCAATTGCCTTATTTTTAATTATGTTTATAATCTGAGAGAACCATGTTGAATAAAAATGATAACTGTTCCCTTTAAAGTAAGTCAAATCCTGGAAAAGATTCTTAATATTTATTTTTTCTTTAGAGTTTAACAGTAATATTTCTTGGAATAATTCAATATCTTCTTCTTCTAAAAAGGACCTTCCCCATATAATACTAATTATATATACTTGCATATATTTTATGGGGTCTGGACATCCAAGTCCCCCAAGTTCACGTGGAGTAGTTAATAGGGGCCATGCAATACAGGGTTTATCCCCTCTCCATAAGAATTTCATAAAGATTCTTTTAATGTGTCTAAACCACTGGATTGATGGAGCTCCTAATATATTCTGAATTATGAAAATAAGATGTGGCATAACCATTGTGTTTAAGGTATCCATCCTTCCCCAAAAAGATAAGGATAAATTAGTCCAATTTCCTAATAATCTTTGTATTTTTTGTTTGGCTAAATTAAAATTAACTTTAATATTAGTATTTTGATCTGTTGTTAAATTTATGCACAAATATTTAATTGTTATATCTGTTTTGAAGACATTTGAAAATTCGTCTAGTGATTGATGTTTATGCTTGGATATTTTCATTATAAAGGATTTGTTTTTATTTAAGGAGTACTACTAGCAGAAATAATGCAGTGACAGCTGCACAGATTGTGACAAAAGGAACGTGATCCCCTTCCCCTGAAAGCACAGTATTCAGCAAGCAGTAATTTTACCTGAATACTTGTATAAATTTTTTATTTTCTGTACCAGCCGACATGTTTGAATGACATGCCGCTACCCCCTCAGATCACATTGCTATCAATGCAATATTGTGATGTACCTTTGCCCCTTCCTCTGTGGTGCCCACATGTACAGAAATGCAATAATTTGGGTATCTTCCATGCCCTGCTTTATTTTTACACACTTTTTCTATATGCCATGTGTATTTGTATACATGGCATATATATGGTATTTAGGCAAAGTGTATAAAAATAAAGCAGGGCATAGACGATACTGAAATAATTACATTTCTGTACATATGGGTGTCACAAACCCACTCAGCAGGTCAGGATCTCTACTCTCAAAATGCCAACCTCTGAGCGCAGTCTTGTGAAAAGTGTAACAGACAAGGTAACCCTCTTGTCTGTTTTGTGAGTTCACATCAACCCTTGGTCTCAAGTTCTGGAGGGATTCAAACTGTTAACCTCTTGTTAGCATACCCAATGCACAGGCTCAGATATATCTGTCTTCAGAGGCCAGATATCTTTGCCTACAGGCACTTAACCAGGTATACAGAAATGAACCCTTTTAAAACTTTAATAAAGACTTCAGATTTAAAATGCTTCTCTTTCCAGTTTGGTATCACCATTCAAGATTATGTCTATTGTCTGCTATAACCATGTACTTTTCTTACAAATAAAAATAAGTCAAAGACAGACCAAGTAAGTTCTAAAAATAATTTTACTATTATAGATAAGACTATATAAAACACAACAATACAGAACTGTTATATCACAAGACATACAAATCTATTAAAAGAACAAGGTTTTAAACAGTGTAATTCCTACTACAGTACTTAGTCTCTAAATACTTGCTTAAAAGTGCTCCCAAGATGTTTCGTGGTCAGAGTCTAGGTAAAAATGTGTTGCTGTGAACTAAAACAGACTAAATTAAATGCTGGCTTTTATCCCACCTCTTTTCAGGAGGTCACCTAGCTCCTCCCTGTCAGGATATATGAAAATATATATCTTATACAGAAGTATTACATTCTGCAACTTCAGCATAATTCATATCCTTCAAATGACACTTCTTTTGATCTCATAATAAGCTTCCTACTTCCAGGACAGGAAAGCATATTTATGATTTTGCACTTGTTTGTAATAACCTGGGTTTTCCTTCCAACATCATAAAATGGATATGTTATAGCAACTACGGTTGTAATTAACTTAGACCAACAGGATCCTTAATTAAGGCCTTACATGTAACACATGGTCTCTAAAAACTGAGTGTGTGTGAACTCACATGCTGTCAGCATTTTTCTTATGGTTTTTCTTTCAGCTGAAATCTGGGGGGGTGAGTGAAGTCATTCCTAGAGCATCAGATTTTCAACAGAGATGGTCAGTCATACATTTTATATTAATAAAAATGATACAGCACTCAGAACTGGCTGTCTACGTCACAATGCGCACCATAGAGAAAGGGGCAAGGGTATGTCATGATATCATGTTGATAGCAACGCAATCTTGAGGGGGTGAGCAGCGTGGCATTTAAGCATGTTGGCTGGTATGGAGCATAAAACAATTTTATGAGTATTCAGGTAAAATAACTGCTCACTGAATATTGTGCTTTCAGGGGGGATTGTGTTCCTTTTGCCACAATCTGTGCAGCGGTCGCTTTGTTATTTCTGTAAGTAGTACTCCTTTAATTTGTAACCTGAGATTGCTGAAAATAAGTGGACTTCATGCAAGAATACTCTTAATGAATTACAAATATATTTAAGTATTAATAAAATATCATCAGCAAATGCCCTTAGTTTAAAATATTTGTGTTGTATATTTATTCCTAATATTTCTTGGTTTAACCTAACATTTTGTACTAACGGTTCAAGACATAATATGAATAATGTAGTAGATAGAGGGCATCCTTGTCTAACGCCATTTAACATTTCAAAATTTTCTGTCAGCTGTGAATTAATTTGAAATTTAACATAAGTTGTAGTATATAATTGTTGTATCAGTTTTAGCCAAGGATGAGGGAGATTCCATGTTTTTAATGTTTCTATCAATGTAGATTCTACTACGTTGAATGCCTTGCTTGCATCCAAGGCTACCACATGATAAGTATCTTGCTTAAAAATTGGTTTCTGGTTTATTAAATAAAAAATAGCCTGTAACTTCTTTGTTGTTTGTCGGATGGTTCTATCCTTTCTAAATCCATATTGATTTTTATGTATATGATCTGGTAGTAGGAGCGGAATCCTGTTATTTATAAATTTGGTAAAAATTTTATAATCTAAATTTAATAAGGCTATAGGCCTATAACTGTCTAGGTAATCAGTTGGCTTGCCTTCTTTGTGTATCAGTATTATCTTTGCTTCTTGCATAGATTTTGGTAGGGTTGTTTTCCCTTCAATTAACTCACTTATTATTTCTTTAATCCATGGTGTCAGTTGTTCAACAAAAGTGAAGTAAAATTCTACTGTAAGCCTGTTCAAGCCCGGTATTTCTTTTCCTTGGCATATTCTTAATTACATCCCACATCTCTTTAGAAGTTATATCATGATGATTTGTTTTTATTTGATTTAAGTTTGCTTATGTATAAATTCTTTAAACTTTTTTGAATAAAACAGTATTTTGTTTTGGTAAATATTTGGTTTTGTTTTCACCTTGTTCATTTATGAATAGATATGATAGTGTTTCTTTCTTTTTCCTTTCTTAATAGATTTACTAGCATTCATCCAGATTTGTCCACATGGTAATATTTTGCACACTTAATTTTTTTTATTAAGCGTGTTGTTTCCTGATTAATTAAGTCATGTTTCTTAATTTTCCAGTAGTTCCATTCTTCTACATATTTGTTATAATCTTGCAACACCATTTGATCCAAATATTTCAACTTAACATCAATTTGTGATGCTTCTTGCTTTTTTGTTTGTTCAATTTTATTTGATAAGATATTATGACACCTCTTAAGGTGACCTTAATGGGATCCCATAATTCTGTTATAGTGGTTTGTCCATTATGGTTATTAAACCAATATTCTTGGATAACCTGTTTCATATATGGTATCAATTCACTATTTTTTAATATGTAATTGTTGATGGTCCATTGTTTATAGCAGGTTCTGTCATTATTAATTATGTTCAAATCTGTTGTTATTAATGCATTATCTGATATCATTATTGATTTTATTTCAGCATGCTGTAGGAAATTGACTAAACCTTTTGATATTAAGACATAGTCTATGCGGGAGAATGTTTTATTTTTATTATCAAAATGTGTGTATTCTTTTTTCATCAAATTAATCTGTCTCCAGCAATCTACTAAATTTTCCTCTGCAATAAAGTTATGTCATTATTTTTGTGCTATATTTATATTTCCTGGCAATGGTCTAGTAGATTTATCAATAATAGGATTGATAAGTCCATTCCAGTTTCCCTCAAGGACAATATTTGTTGCTTGCAATTTTTGTAGACCTTCAACAATGTGGGACAAAAGCATATTATAATTCAAAAATGGCCCTTTAAACAGATTCCCAAAACCATATCTGTGTGGTTGATTACCACTTTAATTAGCAATAGTCTTCCATAAGGATCTTTATAAATTTCACAATTTTAACATCAGTACCTTTTCTAATTATTATTGCTATTCCACAGCTTTTTTTTTGTTCCTGTGTTATAAAAAAGGTGGCTCATCCAGCTCTCTCTTAGTTTACTATTTCTTTTTCTTCTAGGTGTATTTCCTGTAAGCAAATAATATTTGCTTGTGTTTTTCTTTTTAATATAAGTCAGAATTCTCACTCTCTTAATTGGGGAATTGATACCATTGACATTTAGAGATAAGATCTTAATACCATAGTGTTTAGCCATAGTTGTTTGGGAGATAATCAATTAAACCTAAAATACCATTATGGCATACTCAGATTCTTAGATACCTACCCTTAAGATATGATCTTAAATAGATGAACCACCTTGTTCAGTAATTAGTTGTGCTCCAGCAAATATAAACAAATCAAATGTTTCCCCACCTGCCCCAGCAAACTTCGCAGCCTTCCCCTTCCAAACTCTCCAATCAAGAAAAATAATTAAGTCCTTATAATACCCCTTAGTTCCCCCTCAAGCCCATATTCCCCAGCCTGTAAAGAAAAAGTTATTGTTGAAACAGTTACAACAATTATATTGGCGTGTTGTATACCCTCTAGTCCACACTACTTAGTTCCCCCTGCAGTTATACTGTAGTTTACTTATATAGGCATTATGAAAATCATTATGTCCTTTATATTTTAATGAAAGATTTGAGGGAGATTTTCTTGTAAAGCTTACATTGCCTCTGATGGGTTTTCATAAATATAAGGAGGCTCTTCTATTACTACCTGGAGTTTTGCTGGAAAGATAGTCGTAGCTCTCATGTTGTTTGCCCATAATTTATTTTTTATCACATTGAATTTCTTCCTTTCTTGCATTAACTCATGGGGCAAATCATTATAAATTGTTATTGATGCCCCATCAGCTGAGTTCTTTTTTTCTTATAAACAGCTGCCATTAGTAAGTCTTTATCTGCTGTTTTTAAAAATTTCATTAACGGCCTTGGAGGTGCTGTGTCATCCTATCTTGTTCTCAATCCTCTGTGTATTCAATTTCAAAAGAAATGTTAGTGGGCTCAGTTCCAAATAGGCTGCAGCTATTTGCTTGAATGTGTCTATTAAAGTTCTAACATTGTCCCATTGCTCCTTAAAATGCTTATATTCTTTTGCCTTGTGCGTGTCTTAAAATCTAGCAGCTTTGTTTTTAATTCTTTATTTGTTGCCTCTATACCTCTAATGAGCTGAGGTGTCTTTGGTTAGGTATATTAGCTTCTGTTAATTTATTTACAGCCTGTTGAAGCTGTGAAATGTCTTCTTTCATTTCTGAGTTTTTTTTCTATTAGTTTTTGCATTAATACAAAGTAGGTTTCCATTTTTTCTGCTGATTAATTAGGAGTTCCATTTTATTTGAAATGTTATTTATTTTTGAAAACAAGTTTTTTGCCCAATTCAGAGCTACTTCCATCTGTTCAGAGTCTGAGCATGATTCCTCTAAAGTTCCAGAACTATTTGTTAAAACAGGTTCTGAGAACTGAATTGCTTCTGAGTCTTTTCCAGTTAAGTTCTGATTTTTTTCTTCTATGTGCTCTTTTGTGATTTATGCCTGTGTTTCCATTGGACATACTATTAGAAATCTCAGTACAGTGAGGTGAACTTAATGCAGAAATATTTCTTACTCCTTCAGCAGTGGGAGACATTGTCTGTATAGTTCTTTCAAGCTCCTCCGTTAAGCTCTTTGTTTCTTCCGTTGACTGTTGGTTTGAATTTTTAACACTAAATTTAGTAGGGCTTTTCCCATAGGAGGTAGTTATGTGCCCCACCCTTGAGTTTGGTGTCTTCTCTTCTCTTAGCTCTGCCATCGGGTGCACCTGGGTATCAGGTAAATTCAATTCTTGGTCTTCATTTTCTGTTTGCTGGGCTTCAGCACAACAGTTCCCTTGGTCTTGGTGTATCTCCTGGCTCAGGACACCATTCAAACTGCTCTCCATGTGGTTGATCACCATTTTCTGACCCGCTTCTGTTGGGTCCACCCATGCTTCTATCTGGGCAGAGGTCCCAGGTGTTTCCTCTGCACTACCAGGTGTCTCAGTCTCTAAGATCAAGGTTTCAAGTTGGTGTCCAGCCACTCTCTGACTGCTGAAAGAGTGGAAAAAGATGAGCTGTAATATTATTTCCAGTCAGTGCACCAAAAGAAACTGAAGTTGCCTTTTGTTTTGAAATTAGCAATGCTGTTTACCTCATTGCCATCATAGCCATTAGCTTGCTGATTTTACCTTTGGAGGTAGAAGATGCTGGTTTAAACTCTTTTTTCGGTGTCAATATGCCAATAGACAGTAAGGCTTTACAATTTTTCTTCTGTAATTCTTCTTCATAGGTAACAGGTTTGACAATAGAGTTCATCTCATCTTAAAATTAAATTGCGGTGGTGCATTTATAAACACACCAGGAGGGGAGATGCAAACAGCTAGCTGTACCCGTAGTCAACCATTAGGACCGTCATGTGCTCCTTGGATTCTCCTTAGTTTCTGTTGTTTGTCCCTCTTTGATTCTGAGTGTGGTGAATGTTTGGGAGAGGTGTGGGAGGTGATAGAGTTTTTGGGGTTTCAGGGTGTGTGTAAGTGGAGGCGGGGATGTAAGGGGTGGGTGGAAGATTTTAGGTGATTTTTACAGAGACAGTAGATGTGCTGTTTGCATAAGCCCTTACGGTTGTATTACTCCCCATCTCAGCTCAGAGATCTGCCCTTTTTTGACCCCACCCACACCTGACAGAAGTGTACTGCCAATGCAGGGAGGAGGGAATTATGAGGAGGGGCAAAGGAGAGCCTGTGGATTGAGGAGTAATAAGGGAGTGGTCCCTATTGGGGTTGAGTGGACAAGGAGACGCTCTGAGGTTAGGAAAAGACTAGAGAGGGGTTCATCCTGTCCAGTTCCTGTGCCTAGGAATGGTGCCAGACTGAGTGGGCAGGCAGGCATTGGGCATGCTGACTCCTTCTGTCCACTTTGGGCAGTGCTATGCAATGCCAGATCAATGAGGCATAAGACCACAATTATGGCAGATCTTATTCTGTTGATCTAGTGTGCATTACTGAGACCTAGCTGGGGGATGACTGTGGCCCTGTCCTGGAGGCATTGTTCCCTGCTGGTTTCTCAGTGGTGCACTGCCCAAGAAGGGATCGCGGGGGGGGGCAATTTGTTTTAGAACTGAATTGAATCTGGTGTCACACCCAGTGGGGATGCTGCATCTTTTGAGTGCATGGCCATGTGTGGTGGTCTGGGTGTGGGCTGCAGAATCCTTCTCTTGTACTGGCCTTCAGGTCATGAGGGAGAGTTTCTGCAGAAAATCACATCCTTCATCGCTAACCTGGTCTTGGAGTCGCATAGGTGGCTTATCCTGGATGACTTCAATGGCTGGGTAGACGTCGAAGGTTCACATTTTGGTAGAGATTTCCTCCAGACTATGGAAGTTTTGGGCCTAGTACAGGTTATTACCACCACAATACACCAACATGGCCACGCCTTGGACCAGATATTCTCCCTGGGGCTCAAGGTGAATAGGCTTGAGATTGATCCAGTCAGTTGGTTGGATCATTGTGTTATCAAGTTCTATTTCAGGGCCCCTCCTTGTAGTCTATCCCCTGTGGAAGTGGTTCAGTACCAACCTTCAAGAGGAGTAGGACCTGAAGAACTGATGTCTGTCCTGGACACCTCAGAAATGTTGACAGCATGTGCTGAAGGTGCGGAGGCCACATTGTCCACCTATAATAGAGTTGTCACTGGGGCCTTCAACCTTCTAACAGCAGTCTGTATATATCCCCTGGTGTTGCATCTTGGCTTGCCATGTTTTGACGGTGAGCTGAGGGCACTTTAAACCAGGGATTGGAGGCTGGAGCATCATTGGAGGAAGTCTAAGGCTTAGGAGGACAAACTAATTCTGATTTCTAATTCCGAGGAATATTAGAAGGCAATCATTCTGAAGAAGGCAGAATGTCTGTTGAGAGAGATTGCTGTTGGGAGGAACTGACCAGCTCAGCTCTTTCAGACTGTAGGTAGGCTTCTCCACCCTGCCTGCCTGGAGCCCTTGAGATCAGTTACACTCATGATATGTGAGGAGTTTGCTCGGCTCTTCTCAGATAGGGTGTCCTCCATCAAGGCTGTAATCCTAGTCAGCCTGTGGGCCAAGAATGTATTCTATGTTCTTGGGGTGAGTTTTGGCTAGTAACAGTGGAAGAGGTCTGTCAGGCGGTCTCAGAGCTGTGGCCAAAATTTTGTAATTTGGACTAGGGCCTGACACAACTCTTAATGAGTTGTGTCAATCATCTGGGCCCAGAGTTCGATGAAATCCTCTGGTGTTCTCTGTTGGAGGGGCTGGTTCCAGTAGCACTTAAATGTACACTGGTAAAGCCCTTTCTGAAAAAAATATCTTTGGACTTGGATGTCTTGGCAAGCTATCATCCAGCCTCTAACCTTCCCTTTTTGGAGAAGGTTATTGAGAAAGTTGTTGCACTGCAGCTTGAGGAACACCTGGCAACCTCTAACATTTATGAACCATTCCAGTTCGGTTTTAGAGCTAGGCACAGCACAGAGATGGCACTAGTCAGGGTGCTTAATGAGCTGCTCAGGGCAAGGGACAGAGGAAAGCAATCAATTCTTGTCCTCCTTGATCTCTCTCTTCTACATTTGATACTGTACACCATGGCATATTTCTATACCATCTCAAGGGGTACTCTGGACTCACTGGCACTGTTATTTGCTGGTTTGAGTTGTTTTTACAGGATAGAACCAAGAGGGTTGTTCTAGGAATTTTTTCTTCAGACTCGGTGGTTCTCTCCTGTGGCATACCCGAGGGTTCAGTTCTGTTGCCAGTGTTGTTTGCGGTTTATATGCTACCCTTGGGCAAGGTCATTAGATGGCTTGGGCTGGGGTTTCGCTGCTATGCAGATGATGCACAGCTCTAAATGTCTTTTGCTCCCAGGACTCAGAGTGCAGTCAACAAGTTTAATAAGTGCCGAACTGGATTGCTTCTAGCTGGCTGAGACTGAACCTCAAGAAAACTGAGGTTTTAGTGGTTGGACAGGCCAGGGGGGTGGCAGCTGGTACAGGAGTCACAGGGCTAGTTGGCCCTAGGGTGAAGAATCTGAGAGTAATACTGGATGAAGATTTGACAGTGGAAGCCCAGGTATCTGCCATAGTCTGGAATGGCGTTTTCCATCTTCAGAATATCTGTCAGATCAGATTCCTATTCCCCCACCCCCTAGGACATGGCCACATCAATCCATGCATTTATGACCTCTAGGTTAGACTATTGTAATGCTCTGTACCTTGGGGTTAGTGTGGGTATGCTATGATGCCTGCAGCTGTTGCAGAACGCAGCTGCTCGGTTACTTACAGGCTTACCAAGATCATGCCGTTTCTCTCCAGCACTGTATGACCTGCACTGGATGCCAGTGAAGTGGCGTATCTTGTTTAAGATAGGTTTTTTAACCTCTAAAGCCCTACACAGACTGGGCGCAGCCTACCTGGTGGAGCTCCTGCACCCACACACCCCAGTTCACCCACTCCAATCAGCCAGGAGGGCCTCCTGGTTCTCCTGAAGGCTAAGTTGAAGAATTCGGTTCATAGGGCCTTGGAGGTAGCGGGCCAGTCCCTTTGGAATTCTTTGCCCAGGACCTTGAGGGAGGCTGCCTTGGTGGATGCTTTTAAAAAGGGTCTCAAGGGGCCAGCCTTGTGGTGCTAAGGGTTGAGGCACTGGACGCCATACCTTGAGCTATGCCAGTGACCCGAGTTCAGGAACAGGCTTGGGCATGGTGGGTTGGCAGGGGTGGGTTGAGGAAGGAGTGCCCTAGTGGTGCTTTCCTCCCCAGGAGAACAGGTTGGGTCAGCTCGGCATGCCGGTGACCCCTGGTGAAGATCAGGGGGCATCGTAGCAAGCTGGGCAACATGAGATCAGCATGGCCAATGCCAACAGGGTTGCCATGTGCCAGAGCATCAGGGTGTGCCCACGCAGGGGTGGGGAACCAGCGCAGAACAATAAAAAGACTGACTTGTGGGACAGGCAATGGCACCTGTCCCCCATGCCCTCTGCTGGGTTCTCCTTGGCTGGCCTTCCAGTTCCTCCCTCCGGGCCCACCTACAGCCAAAGTCTGACTTGCAAGAGAGCCCAAAGAGGCAAAGGGCTACCCTCCCCGGGCAGGTGAAACAAGGAGTGCTGGCTACGGTGGGGGGGGGGAGAGGAGGAACCAACTGAGGGATCCACAGGCGGGCAGCATAAAGGACCAGATGCCTGAGAGAAGGTCCAACAAGCCATGACTGGAGCAAAATAGATAAAAAAACAAAAAAAGGTTTAAGACTTATTTATTTTAACAAGCATTTGGAGAAGTTCTATAACACATGTTTGCAGCACATTTTGTAGTTTCATTGAGTTTTAATGTATTTTATGTTGTTTTAATGGAATAAGTTAGCAATTTTGTACTTATTTGATACTGATATGGATCAGTGATTGTGTTTATTCTTTGGTGCCCTGGGCCACTGGGAAGGGTGCAGGATAGAAATAAAAACTAATACTACTATATTGAATAATGTATTTGCTTATTTATTTCTCTAATGAAGTTTCTGCTTTTTGTTTTTTTATCCTTGTAATGACCAACTGGTCAGTGAACAAGCTTATTGAAAATAGGGCACACTGGGTGCAAATTTTTGTCATACGCAGATAACATCCTACTTAATGCAAAGGACCCCAAATGCTCTATCCGAACTGCATTACAGGAAATTGAAAGATTAAGTCAGATTTCAGCATACAAGTTAAACATAGCAAAGACATGTGTCCTACCCTTAAACAACCTGGTCACCAAGCAAGAAACAGTGGATATGGACCTACAGTGGGAACCCCAAGCATTCACATACCTGGGAATCAAAGTTACAAGACACCTAACAGACTTAAAGAAAGCAACCTGCCCCATCCTGCATAGCATCAAACCGGACTTCATTTCATTTTTATTTTTTCACTGCGTTTTTATTTTATGCTGGAAAGGCATGTGAGCTAAATTGCCCGTTTTCACAAGCATCCAGTGGCAAACAAAAACATAAGATAAAACAAAGATCCTACTCCCCTTTCAACCCCATGTGTCTAGTTACATATTACCTCAAAGAAGGATATTCATCAGTTACTTAACTTCATATCTGATTGCAGCAGTATTGGTTCGGATGGCCTTGAACCTAGGTTACTAAAATGCTTCTCCTGGGTCCTGAAGTGGCTCCTCTGCTCCATGTAAGCAGGGGATTCTGGGAAGATGCAATACCAGAAAAATGTCAAAGTATGGCTGAGTGCCCAAATGGCTGCCCTCAGCTGTCTCTGTCAGCCTAGAGGGCTGGGGCAGCACGGTAGAGGGGTGTGTTAGTCTCCTGCAGCTTGCAGGGCTTAACCTGGGGTGTGTGCAATGGATATGGCATGGTCGCTACTGCTTTATCCTGCGCCCACATTGCTCAGTGCTCTGTGCCTCCATAAATAGTGCTGAGTGTGGGCACGCCCACAGACCGGCCACATGCATAGCTGTACAACCAGCTTAGGGATCCTGTGTAGAAGAGATGCATGTTCCTTCTCTGAATGCATGTAGGGGTCCAAGGAACCCCTGGTTCATGGCATTCAGACATAGGGTTGTCTACATGCTGTGGATCCATGCTGCATAGGTAACCTGCCCCTTAATGCATAGGGACAATTTTCTGTTAGTAGAGGTGGGCAAGTCAGAGACAGGCTCGAGCTTGGCTTGAGCTTAGTGTCTGGCTCGGTTCAGCTTGACCTCTATAAACAACTGGGAGCCAAGGTCACATCAAGCCAGGTATGGCCAAACTAAATGTTTTTGTCACCCTGAGTAGTTAGTGTGGTGTCAGAAATGTGCAACTGCTACGTAAAGAACAGCCCGCAGTAACCAGAGCTCAGCTTGTGTTTTGGCTCATAGAGTCAAGCTAGACCCCTGGCTCGGCTCTGGCTTGACTCTAGGTGAAAAATTCCTGGCTTGACCACCTATATTTGTTAGTTTAATTTCCTCACAAAATTCACCAAATTTATTTAGCTCTCTTTGAAGACAGGCAGGGGTTAACGAAAGTAAAATAATTTCATCAGCAAAGGCTATAAGACTGCACTGTTGAGTCAGAATACATGTGGAAGACTTTGTTATCATTCAGCTATTAAAAAATGTTTACATAAAGGTTAAACAACAGTGGTGTCAAATTACATGTTTGTGTCACACCTCGATTTGTTGTGAAACATGACATTAGTACACCGTTAAATGAATATCATATTGTACACCATTGGCATGATTTTCAAAGGATCCAAAAAAATGTACTTCAATGGCCTATGCGGTCAGTATAGTGTTATGCTTGTGCAACTGTGTTACCTGGGTTTTGGCAATTCGCACTCTCTATTCCAGAGGAATTACCACCCTGTAAGGGTACCAAAGGCAGGGAACCCTCAAAGAGGGTTCCACTCCTAAAGGTGCCGCAGGTCAATTCCCTTGGCTAAAGATACCTTAGGAATGTAGAGAGGCGTCGCCACTGGAGGAGGAGGGGAGGATGGTGGGGCAAAGAAAAAATGCTTCAGAAGGAGGCTGAGAGGAACTGCTTATATAGGTCAGGAAGTGGGAGTGGCTGGCTACTTGTCCATTGAAATACATGCCTAGCCTTTCAATTCAATGGCCTACGTGGCCAGTATAGTGCTATGCTTGTGCAACTGTGTTACTTATGTTTTGGCCGTTCACACTCTCTATTCCAGAGGAATTACCACCCTGTAGGGGTATCAAAGGCAAGGAACCCTTCAAGAGGGTTCCACCCCTAAAGGTGCCGCAGGTCGATTCCCTTGGCTAAAGGTACCTTAGGAAGATCCCCCCCCCAAAATGTAGTAGTAGCACCAAAGACAGAAACAATCAGGCCATAAGACACAGGAGTAGAATGACAACAATGCAGCTTAATGATATAAGGTAGACAGATAACATAGAAACATAGAAACATAGAAGTTGACGGCAGATAAGGACCGCAAGGCCCATCCAGTCTGCCCATTTCTTTTTCTACCTTATAAATGTGCCATTGGCCTTTGCTCTGTCAGTGACCTATCTATTCATAGTCATTTGTATTGCTCCCTTATGCCTATCCCATGCCTGTTTGAAGCCCTGCACAGTATTCATAGCCACCACTTCTTGTGAAGCCATTCCATGCATCTACCACCCTTTCTGTGAAAAAGAATTTCCTCACATTCCCCTTAATCGGCCTCCCTCTAATCTCATGCTGTGTCCTCTTGTCCTGCTATTTTTCTTATATTTAAACATGTTAGACTCTTTCACCTTGTTTATGCCCTTAAGGTGTTTGAATGCCTCGATCATATCACCTCTCCCTCCTTTGCTCAAGGGTATACATTTTGAGCTCCGTTAATCTGTCCTCATATGTCTTCTGATGCAGTCCCTGCACCATTTTGGTTGCCCTTCTCTGGACTGCCTCTATTTGGTTAATGTCCTTGTGAAGGTGTGGCCTCCAATACCTGCAGTACTCCAGATAGGGCTAACCAATGTCTTGTACAGAGGATTATTACCTCCCTCCACGACTTGTGATACTCCCCTTACTAATACACCCTAACACCCCCTAGCCTTACCTACTGCTTAGAGGTCTGCTTGATGATTTTAGGTCATCAGTGATGATGATGCCCAAGTCTCTTTCTTCCTTTGTGACTGCTAGCAACTCCTCCCAGCCTATAAGTGGCTTCAGGGTTTCTCTCCCTATGTGCATGATTTTGCACTCTTGCATTAAATCCCAGTTGCCACTCTTCTGACCATTCTGCTAGTTTATCCAGATCTCTTCTCATTCTGCCCACCCCATCTGGATCATCTACTCAGTTGCAGATCTTGGTGTCATCTGCAAACAGACAAGCCTTACCTCAGTCCATCTGAGGTCACTAATGAAGATGTTGAATAGGACTGGCCCCAGGACTGATCCCTGAGGTACCCCACTTGTGACTTGCATCTCTTCTGACTGTATACCATTTACCACCACTCTCTGTTTTCTGCCAGTCAACCAGTTTGCCACCCAGTTGACCAACTTGACCCACCCAGCCTACCTAGCTTATTTATCAATCTTCTATGTGGAACAGTGTCAAAAGCTTTGCTGAAGTCAAGGTAGGCGACATCAACTGCTCCCCTTGGTCCACTCACTCTGGTTACCCAGTCAAAGAAATCTATGAGATTAGTTTGACAGGACCTTCCTTTGTAAACCCATGCTGTCTTGGATCTTGTGCCCCTATGGATTCCAGGTGTTGCACTATCCTTTCCTTAAGGAGTGCCTCCATAATCTTGCCCACTACTGAGGTAAGACTGACCGGTCTGTAGTTCCCGCCTCCTCCCTGCTACCACTCTTGTGGAGCGGGATCACATGAGCCCTTCTCCAGTCTTCTGGGACCTCTCCTGTGCTCAGAGACTCACTAAACAATTCTGCTAATGGCTCTGCTAGTTCCTCCTTTAGCTCCTTAAGTACCCTGGGATGTATGCCATCAGGTCCCATTGCCTTATCCACCCTGAGCTTAGCAAGCTCTTGTAGGACCCTTTCTTTTGTGAAGGAGTAGTGCTCACCTCCCTCCCCGTGTCCTTGATGCTGAGCCTGGGCCCTGCCCTACCTTCTCTTCAGTAAATACTGAGCAAAAGTATCTATTTAGGATAGATGCCTTACAGGGTCCTCCTCTCGCATGCTCCTTTTCTCCATTAGCTTAGCAATACCCCTCTTGACTTTCTCCTTTCACTAATGTATCTATAGAAAGTCTTGTCACCTTTTTACTGCTCGTGCTAGTGTTTCCTCAGTTTGGGACTTTGCCTGCCTTACTGCCTTACCTGCTTCCCTTAGGGCAGTTTGGTATGCCTCCCTATCTTCATCCGCTGTGTTCCCTTATATTTCCTGAAGGCCAGCCTTTGGCTCTGACCTTTTCTGCTACTGTATTTGAGAACCAAAGTGGTTTCCTTCTTCTTTTGCACTTCCTTTTCTGTCTAACACAATGGGATGTTGCTTCAAGTATTGCATCATAATGCTTGCCCACTTTGCCTGTACCCCTCACCTGTGTTTCTTTTGCCAGGGCTAGCTTAACTCTATTGGCCATCTTATCAAAGTCAGCTCCTCTGAAGTCCCATATTTTGCCTTGGAATGGGATGATTTAGATGTAGTAGCCAAATTGAACCATACCATGTGATGGTCACTGGCCCCAGGTGACCTTCTCACCTGGAGATCTGTGATCCCTTCTTTGTTAGTCAGTACTAGATCTAGGATAGCCCTGTCTCTTGTGGGTTGCTGTACCAGTTGTTTGAGGCCCTCCCCTGCAGGAATCCACTATGAGTCTAGTTCTGGCAGATGTTCCTGCTGGTATTGACCAATCTGTATCTGGCATGCTGAAGTCTCCCATTATCAGAACCTCCCTTTAGCTGTCATGTTTTGTATATCTTCTAACAGTAATGTGTCTATGTCCTCCCTCTGGTCTGGGGGCCTGTAGACAACCCCAGTTCTTATGGCTGTCCCATTTCCTGTTTCCAGGGTGACCCACAGTTCTTCTGGCTCCTTATGTGTATTCTGAATTTCTGTAGCTTTGGTATTTTCATTAACATACAGGGCCACTCCTCCCCCCCTTTTTGCACCTCGGTCTCTTCTGAACAATACATAGCCAGGTACTGAAGTCTCCCAAGTGTGGTTACTGGTAAACCACGTCTCACTAATTGCTACTATGTCAGTTTAGCCTCTGACATTGTGCCTGCAGGTCTGGGATCTTATTTCCCAGGCTGTGAGCATTTGTGTACATGATTTTCCATTGGCCAGATTTTGGTGTGTTAGTTGTTGGGTGAAGTTTGGCATTACCCCTGTGCATCTTATGGGGAGACAAACCTTTTTTCTTACCTGGTGATGCAAATGAACAGCAAACACGCTGAATTCCTGTTTGACCACTAGCTGAGGGGGGAGGGGTGTTCTTCCCATTCGACGTATGGGGTGCTGCACAGATAGATAAGTGCTTAGGATATATTGATAATTGAAAGGGGACCTCTAAGGAGAAAGGGAATGGCAGGGACACCATCCACCTCCATCCAACAGCGGAACCTACCTAAAAGAACTAAGGAAAACTAACTACACTAACTAACTGTTATAACCTGAGGCACAGAGGAGAAAACCAAAAAATGTTTGAAGAGGATATCTCTGGGGTTCCAAGGCCTAGGTTGCCTTCCCTCCAGGCTTGGGATATTTTGTTTAGTGACGGCTCTGCTGCTGCAATTTGGAAACTCAATTAAAGAAAGGTGGAAAATATTCCAATTTGGAGGAAAGCTCTCACTCAATCCCTCTAATGGGAATGCCGCAGAAGGTTGCGAGTGATACTCTACAACATCGGACAACCAAGGCGGGAGGAGGAGAGCAACGACTGCTGAGGCACTCACCTGGACTACTCGCCCTGAACACAAACAAGGTGAACCAGAGGCAGTCATGGGGAGAATAGCTTGAAGGATGCCTCCGAACCCGCTCAGGCAGCTAAAGGGGCCCCATGAGAGCCCAACCCCTTCACCGCTGAGTCTTAAATTCTACAACTTGAGGTGCCTTGGGTACAGTTGATGACTGAAGGTCCACCTGGAGTGAGGACATTCCCAGCTATGGGCTGGGTGAGATGGACCCCGCCCTGAGCTTTGCATGCTCAAGATGCAGACTAGTGGTGCAGAGCGAGACTGTCGGTGCAGGGGGGGGATCCTGCGCCAGAGAAACTCTAGGACAAGGTCGGCATGCCTGATATATTCGCATAGGTATTTCTGACATATGTGCATTATTTTTATTTATTTATTTTGTTCATTTCTGTTTGTTCAGTTCTTTTTGTTCATTTCTTTTCATTCATTTTGTTTATTTCTTTTGTTTATTCATTTATTTAGCATATTGAAGTTGTTTAGTTTGCTGAAGTTATTCGGCTTGCAGAAGCTATTACGAACATAAGATAAGCAAAGGCGAGCCAACCAAGTCTAGAGGGAGCCAATTAGAAGGTGAAGTAATACTCGGAGGATTTTAGCGGCAGAGACAAGTTTCGAATATGAAGCAATATGCCACATGGGGGCCACGACTCCTCACCAAGATCCCCCCCAGTACCCCACCGTAGGAAAAACAAAGAAGCCATGGTGAAGTGCCATAACTCACATGCAGCATTTAAAACTAGTTTACAGCACTGCCAGTAGCCAGAGCTGACCTCCAGAGTATAATAAAGCAGCATGTAAGTAAATGCAATGTCCATTAATAAGCAACATATGCAGCAAAGAAGTTCAGCTTGGAAGGGGTTAATAATCGGAATGAACAGGGAACAATGGTGAGAAGCAATATGCTGAATCAACAACAATGGCTTTCTTGGTATTAGTGTAGGAAGCACCGTTTAGTTCCAAGGGCAATGCATAGAAAACAGCAACAATACTTGCAGCAATATATTCTCATAGTATTTCAGGATTGAGTTCTACGGACTTAATTACAGAGAAGGCCTGAATCAGGTGAAAACAATTAAGTGGAATACATGAGTTCTGATAGCAAATAACATGAGCTCCTGGATAGCAATGCACAAGGAGTTTAGACAAAAGCCCCCCAAAAAAGAGAAGGCCAAACAAGACATGGAAATACAGAGGAACAGGAAACAAACACACAGAGAAGCACACAGCCAGAGGCAAATACAAACCAAGCAGAAAGACAAGAAGTCCAGCAGAAAACAAGAAGAATCCAAAAGGGGGCAGCAGGCCCCAGCCAGCAAGAAAGGACAGATGGACAGAGCCTCCAGCTGCAAAGAAAAAGTGCTTCAGAAGGAGGCTGAGAGGAACTGCTTATATAGGTTAGGAAGTGGGACTGGCTGGCTGCTTGTCCATTGAAATACAGGCCTAGCCTTCCAAATATGCAGTGGAAAAGTTGTGCATGGGGTAGGGTTACCTCTGCACAATGACAAGTTTTTCCACACGTTTTTCATTTTTGTAGAAGTTAACAGTTTGTGACAGCTTCTGTGATTTGTGGTAGCTTGCACACTTTTTTATGAGCAGCAAAGCAAAACTACTTTGCCTGGTATTGCCAGGTGTAGCATTCCTCCGCACCTGTGCCTTCCAGGAATTTGCTGCCCATATACACAGAAAACTGATGCTAGACTTTTCACTGGTACATGGATTCTTCCCTGCACCGGCAAGTTGTGCAGTCGAATGTAGTATCTGAGACAGACCGTGTCCTTTGAAAATACATCTGTTTATTTATGTATGTATGTATTTCAAAAGTTTTACCAGAAGCACGTATGAGGCAGTATAGTGCAGTGGTTTAAGTCTCTGAGCTGCAAACCTGAAGACCTGGGTTTGAATCCCACAGCCCCCACTTGCATACTGTGTGACCCTAAGCAAGTCACTTCACTTCCCTGTGCTCCCAGGTTGCACCTGTAAACAAGCTTTCTGCTTAGTGTATCTCACCTGGTAAAACAAAAGTAAAAAGAAAAGACTTACTGAGTTGGTAACAGCTATTTTCCAGATGTGTCCGGGGGCGGAAGGAACAGAGGTAAGCTAAGAACAATAAATGCAAATAATACAATAGTAGGTAAGTAGGCATCATAAATAATTGCGCAAGGACTCCCTATATCTGGAGGATGAACATATTAGTAAGTCTTGATCATTTCATACTCCACAAGTTCATCCCACAAAATTGGTCTAACAAGGGAGATAAACGCAGCGCTATAATCAATTAAAACCAGATATACAGTAGGTTTTGATAGCAACATATTTTTCAGCAAGGTGATGCAAATTATAACTACAGTCCACTGGTGAGAAATTTCTTCGACTAGCTCTTTGACTAGCTTGACAGTTTTCTCTTTCTTCAGCCTATAGTTCCAGTTTATTTAGTAAGACCTTGATGAAGATTTTGGATCTGTAACTGATCAGGCTAATTGGCCTATACATGACAAGATTAGCCTGGTCTCCTTCTTTGTATATACAGTAGGGATGATTACATTTCCCTTTCACTGATCTGGTATAAATATATATCTAATTAATATGTTGAAAATAAGTGTTAAAATAGAGACCCAACATTGCAGATTGGCCTTATAAACATCGACTGGACCATGAAAGAAGCCTGGATTGTCTTAAAGCTTATGATCGCTTGTTCTAGTTCTATACTAGTAGTAGATATTTTTAACTCATATTTTATTGATTTTTTACCAAATTAATACAAGTTGTATCCACAGTGTGTGATTGAACAGTAAGCAATCTACATAAATTGCATACATTATTCTTACAAAACAGTACTGAGCATACATCTGTTTTGTTACAGCATACAGGGATTAAAGGGAAATGTCCACATTAAGACGGACCCCACCTCAGTGTGAGGCAGCGCCCGACTAAGACTTTTAGGAAATGTAATATTTTTTACCTTTTGTCGATTTTAAGTATTTTAATAATTTATCTGGTTGATCCTGCCTCCCTGTCTGTCTGGCATTTTACGATTCAGTAGTGCGAGCAGCATGCCCACAACCACCCGCGGCTCTCCTGAGAATGACGTGTCAGGTGGGGATCAGCCATGGGATTGTCCTTTATAGCTATGTATTCAGTAGCTTCTAAAAGCTCCGGTTTGGAGTGTACATGTCTTGGTGCTGTACCAAGACCAGGTATAGACTGGTAGTGGACTGTCAGTCTCTACCTTGTCTTGGTATAGCACCGAGACATGTACGCTCCAAACTGGAGCTTTTAGAAGCTACTGAATACATAGCTATAAAGGACAGTCCTGCGGCTGATCCCCACCTGACACGTCATTCTCGGGACAGCTGCAGGTGGCTGTGGGCATGCCACTCATACTACTGAATTGCAACATGCCGGGCAGACAGGGAGGCAGGATCAACCAGATAAATTAGTAAAGAGACTTACCAAGTTAAATGAAGCAGCCCCTGCACCTGATATACAGATGATGTACCTCATGGGGCGGCTTCCAGTGTAAATCTTGCCATAAATAATGATAATGTTAAAAAATTAGAGCGCTCATAAAATTACAAACATGGGGTCCCAAGGATTTCCCAGTTTCTGGTGCTGCCCATACTCCATCCCCGCGCTCTGCAGATTTATGACGCGAAGCCAAGGAGAGCGCGGGGACGTGCTCCATTATGCTCTATGGGTGGCACATTTTCAGTCTTTTTTTTTATATTATAATGGCCGTCTAGTCATAAAACGTGGGCACGGGTCGACTAACAAGGTCCTTGAGACCCTGTGTTTGTAATTTTACGAGCGCTCTAATTTTTTAACATTATCGTTATTTATGGTAAGATTTACACTGAAAGCAGCCCCATGATCTACAGCACCTGTATATCTGGTGTAGGGGCCGAGGCTTGTGAGGCTCTTTAAAGTACTTAAAATCGCCAAAAGGTAAAAAATATTACATTTCCTAAAAGTCTTAATCAGGCCCTGCCTCACACTGAGGTGGTGCCTGTTTTAATGTGGACGTTTCCCTTTAACCATACTGTTATAAGTAATTTCCTTAAAAAACTAATGCTGCCATGAGCTGGAACTACTGTACCTCATATATGGAAATTAACTACATAGTACTTCTCAAACCGCAGAGTATTGTTCCATATTATAAGATCGTTGACACATTGTTAAGCAACAATCAGCAAAGCAATAAACACTTCTTAGTCACGTTACTAAATACGAAAAGAACTAAATATTGAACTGGATAAACTCAACCATTTCTAACACAGAGCAGGATAAAAGGCTCCTATCTTTTTACTCAACCCTTGTGCCCTTTGCAGTTGTACATACAAACATAACAGTAACTCAAGATTTACCGGGCAGAAGCTGTTCAGACTTATAGTTTCCAACATTACATTCTCCTTATTTTTTTACCTCTGTTATACACCATCCGATAACCTTCTGAGACTTCCAGACAAGTCCAGACTCTAAGAAATTTATAGCGGTCAGCGATCCGCTTCTGTTTTACTGTCTCTGGATACAGGTCAAAACTCACTATGAAGGTCATCCAAGAAAGCTGGGCGGTGTGTATATACAATGATACGGAGGGGAGAGGAAGCCTGTATTTGTATGGGAACAAGCACCGCTTTAACGGTGACACTCACAGAAGGAAAAATAAATGGAAAGTATACAGTATTAACCTCATTTCAACATCTGGCTGTTAACTTTAGAAGCCATCCTGAATTATACCCTTCAGATAAAACCCAACTAAGACTGGTATTTTTGTCCCATATTATTTTTGTCCAGTCCATTATTAATGGCCTCTTTCTCCCCCATACTGTCTCATGCGAAAATTAAGCCAGCATACCATCACTCCTCATCTTCACTATTAGAGCCATCTTCTTCCCTTACAGTGAATTCTCTCTGAATTTTTTGAAGCAATTTCCTAGCCTCTGTAGGGTCACTAAACTGGTATGGTTTTCCCCCGTAGTTTATCTTTAGACTTGCTGGCATTAGCAAGATATGGTGAATGCCAAGTTGTCTCAACTGCGCCTGTACATTGTCAAAGCCTTTATGGCATTGCCTTGTGGCTTAGCTAAAGTCAGGAAAAATGTGCACTTTATAACCATCCTATTCGAGTTGGCCCTGTCTTTTAGCAGCGGTGAGCAGATTCTTTCTTTCTTTCTTTCTTTATTTTAAATTTTGTTTACTGGGTAGACCCGCTGGGCCCCAAAGGTCCATTTTTCAGGGGCGACCCAGGATTAGTTACAGATAGTAAGGGTACAAACAACTGGAATGGTGCATTTGTGGGCAGATCATACAGGTTGAGACAGAGTACAGTGTTAAATAGTACAGCGAAGTTATATACAGCAGGTTATAGAGTAAGTCAGTATCATATAATTGCAATCATAGACATAAGATTAAGAGGATAGTTTGGGTAAAAGACAGTGCAGGTCCCATTTAGCCAGTTGACAGGGAGATAACTGGGGAGGGAGCAGGGGGAGATGGGAAAGAAAGTACAAGGAACAGTTATTCTGTGGGACAGGAGCAGAGGCTACTGGTCAGAAAGTGCACATATAGACCCTTACGGAAATTCTTTAGGGAGATTGCTTCCTGTAAGTAGCCAGGGAGCTTATTCCACAGGGCAAGGGCAGCATGGGTGTAGGATTTGCTGCCTGCTGCAGAGTTTACCCTTGGTACTTCCAGGACTTTTTTACCTGTGGAGCAGAGCAATTTGCTGGATCTCTTTGGGGCAATCAGCCCCACTAATCCAGCTGGAGGGTGGTCAGCAAGGAGCTTATGTGTGTGACATAGTTGGGGGAGTAGAAGTCTGTGGCTGAAGGAAGGACACTTGAGGAAGGTGAGGACGTCACAATGGTGCGTTCTCATGGGGGAATTAGTGGCAAAGTGGGCTATTTTATGATAAAGGGTTTGAAGTCTACAGTAATCCAGTTTAGCCATTAAATGTAGGAATGGAACAGTGTAGGTTAAGGCTGGGAGGAGGATACTCTTTGCGACCGCCAATCAGGTTTCGGGTATCATGTCAGCACTTAGGCGGTATAGCAGGTCGAGCTTTTGGTGGATACTTTTGGTTATTAGCTTAACATGGGGTTTTAGGGTCACTATTTGCTAGAACAACGAAGAGTGTCTGTTGTGGCTGTGTTGTATTATGTGCCCCACACGGTGTGATTCTGTATGCCTTAATTATTTTCATTGGTTCCACAATCATCAAGAGCTCCCACAGCAAAGAGTCACAAAAGTATCTGGGAGAATCCCCCTCCACACCTTCAGGGACACCGATGATCCATACATGCAATGATCTGGCCACATTTTCAAGCTGTTCCAACCTGCGCTTAAGTGCAGTGTTTTCCTTGATGAGGCCTGTAGTGGCAAGCATGGTGCATTCTGCTGACTGCGAAGCCTTCTTCATTTCAGAACTTACTGTAGCAATTTGGGTTTCTAGCAAGGTTGTTTTGGTGGAATATTCCTCCAACTTTTTATCTATAGTTTGTATTGCCTTCAGAAGAGCGGCATTAGAAGGTTGTTGGTCAGTTCCCTGTGTCAGAGCTGTCATTGGGTTGCTGATGATGCTCTGCTTCACCTCGCGCGGTCAGGCCCCTTCCTGGGCTGCTGTCAATCTATTGCTGCATCCTGTGTTTGCTAAGGTAGGAAAATTTAGTGTCAGCATGACCACCAAGTTATTTTCTTTTTGATTACCTTGAGTTAAGAGCAGAGCAAGAACATTATATGGTTGATTTTTAAGGTTCAGTATTCTGAAGCTACAGAGCTCCCTTGACTTGCTACTTCTCTGCTCAGCTGCTGGCTCTGCCCCCTAGTAGTAGACATTTTAGTATTGATAGTAGACCTAGTATTGTCTGTTGGGGTATTCCTCCACATATTTTTGCAGGAGAACATAACTATAAAATGAGAAAACCACTTATTGAATGGGATATTTGCAAAGATAATTCCTTGTTCCTTTACCTACTAAAAGCCAAAGAATTTTAAGTCGACCACCTCCTTTAATTTTTTTCATAGCTCCAATGTATACTTTTACTTTGACTTCTATAGAATATAGAACATTTATTCTATCCTTCAGTTTAGCCCTTGTTTTTGTATATCTGACCATGGCATTTACCTCTTGTTTTTAGCCTTACAGTCCCTATCAAACCTGTAAAGTCCTTTCTTTTATTATCTTTATATAAAATTGGCAGTAATTCATCAAAAATGCTTGAGAGGTGATCATAAATGACTCAGACACTGATAGCTTCCATAAAATTATCTTTTATTGTTGTGAGTAATTTTGTTTTATTACATAAATTAATATAGTATGTTCGGTTTGATTGTTGTTTCAGGTTACTCTTACTTTGTTCCAGAATTTACATCAGATTCAGAACATGTATTGGAGTTTTAATTGTTTTAATTTGCAATTTAATAACACCCAGCACCTTCAGACTATGATTACTCTGGGCTTGTAACTATACAGAAATCAATGCTATTATTTAGCGAATATGAATCTACGAGTGCATAATTGATCACTGATACATCAATTGGCCCGTAATACTGCCATGCCCCCAGAAAGTCACCTTTGGTTCTACTGTGTAGGATAAGATAAAAAGATTATTATCTAATGCCCATTCTAAGAGGTTACCCATGTCATTACTTGCATGGTCCAATTAATTTTAAGATAGAAGAAAATCTGGATGTAAATATGATAGTTAGATCTGATTTTATGTCATTTTGACCTATAAGGGTGTTAAAATCTCCCACTGTAATAAAAGTAGTTTCAAGAAATGTGTTGATTAATTTCTTCACACAAGTATATAATTCTAACCACGTCTCCCCTAGGTAATATTTAGAGTTCAGGGGTGGTATATAGTTATTAAACGGTGTTAATAGTTGATTATAATTCATCTACAAAATTGTAAGAGCATATATTTTGCTTAATATAATTTTGTCAAAGACAACATCACACCCAGTTCTAAGATAGAGGATGAGATATCCAGTAGATTGCCACACACTGAAAACGTTTTCAGCAAAAGTCTAAAATGCAAAGTAGCCATCCAGAGTTAGGTCTTGAGAACAGCATGTTTCCTGGAAAAAGAACAGATCAAAAAATGATATGCAGGGGCATCATTTAGGGGTAGCCAGGGATTGTGGTCAAGACCCTTATGATTTCTTTGCAACCCTTATGATGTCCCTTGCAACCTCTAAAACCCCCTAAAACATGGGTTCCCTAGCATTCACATATATAAAAAGGGGTGGGTGGAGGAGCACTGCAACCCTTGTGATTCTGGAAAAATGACACTACTGATTTTATGAAGCTATGAAATTCTTTATCTGATAATTTAATTTTTAAGCCCACCACATTCCAACTCAATATTTTTAATGATTGAAAATTATTAAATTTTTTGTTTAGGACATTCATCAGTAACCTCAGATTGTTTATATCTGTCAGGGCACGAATCTTAAAGCGGTGCCAAAGCATTAAATCGGTTGGGTACAGTGAAGCCTGATATGTTAATACTTGTTCATTTCTGTTGTTAACTGGATTTAATATCAGATCAATCAGCTTAACAGGTGAGTATGTTCTGGGGTCCACTTGAGATTATTCGTATCCACCATTGCTAGCCCAGGTTAGTCCAAATTGTCACTGTTCCTTACAATTACATTTGCCAGAACACTCTCTCTCTCTCTCTATTGTCTATGTCTACTTGACCCTGGCCATCAGATCCTTATGCCTGAGAACATATAACATCCCTTTCCTCCCTAAGTCAATATTCAAGAAGTTTCTGAACAGATGACAAACTATTCTCAATAGTGAATAGTTTCCCTGTAGCCATGCACTAGTCTGGGTAAAGGTAAAACTATGTCTTTAACATTGGCTGTTTCCATTGGGTTTTACACATTTTTTATTGGTTGATTTACCTTTCCCTTGATTACTGTCAATTACCTCTAATATTCTCACAATCTTACTGTCATCTTGACCTTATTTCTAGTCCTCAGAATGCAGAATTTCCTCTTGGAACTGCTCTTTGTGTTGATATGATTGTTCTAGTAGTAGGCCTATCAGGCCCAGTCTCCTCGAGTTGTCCCACACGTAGACTGGAAAGTCTGTTTTCTTTATTATAGTTACCTGACTTCCATTCTGTGATCTCCTATGTCTATGGGTACATTTTACAATGTCCACTTTAAATTGCACAGCCAACTAGTTTTTCAGGAGATACTGAATAAGATTCATTTAGTTGCCCAGTTGTTGTTTTTTTAACACGCCATAGAGATGCATGATATTAAGGTCCATCGAGGCTGCCTCCCCACTTTTCAATCATTAATAAAAGAAACGTGCCCATTGAGAATTTGCTGATCTAATCTTTTCCTGAATATATTTTTATCTAGTGAGTATATTATATATTTTGGGGGAGTACTCCACAAAGGGTTACTCTTCGTGTGTAAAATTGTTTTTGCTTGTTTGTTCTATATTTCTGTTGTTCAAGTAGTTTATTATGACCTCTAGTCTCTTTCTGCTTTATTTTACATGTAGTCTCCATTTTTATGATCAGGTCCTGGTCTGTCATACGGCAATAGTAGAGTCCCTCTGATTCTCTTAGTCTCCAATGACATTAGGTCTAAGATATCTATGTTCTAACTCCCAAATGGTTTTTGTTGCTTTTTGGGATCCCTTCTATAAGTTTAACATCTTTCTTTAGCAGAGGTGACCAAAATTAAGAAGCATAATCTGTAAGTAGTCTGGTGAAGATTCTATACAGCAGAAATATAACATAAGTTTTGCCAAATACAAAGTATCTTCTGATGCATCCTAAGATGTTACTGGCCACTGAGGCAATTTCTAAGCAGTGTTTCATAAGAAAAATACTTGGAGACAACGGTGCCCAAGTTTTTCTTCATGTGTAGATTCCTGACTATTTTCCCTTCGATGTAATGTGTTGCTTTCATATTTTTCCTTCCCATATATAAGACTTTGATTTATCTGCATTTAAATCCAGCTCTGTATAATATATTGATTTTTTTGCATATAAGTTGTCTGCTTGATGTTCTGGTGTGTTTAAGTTATTATTTGCCATTTTCTCTGTATGAGTCTGGGGTTCTTTTGTAGTAAATACTCCTATAGTTGATTGTGTCCTTTTTTTCCTATTATTGGTCTTCTTGTTCTTTTTATATACCTCCTCCTTCCGTCAGGACTAGATTTCTCCCCATTAGTGCATCTCATGTTATTTATTTATTTATTTATTTAGTGATTTGGAAAAGACAGCTCTTTTACAAAGGTTCCACATCATAGATTGCAAAATGAAGTACAATAGGAGAAAGCAAAGGTACATCACAATGAATGATACAGCTTGGATTCAGAACTTACAGAATAACTCAAAACATAGGTACAAGTTAAAATAACAAGAAAAACACTTTATGAGGGTGGGGGGGGAGATAAGCAGCCACAAAGTGCCTTGTCAGTAGTTCACAGGGACAAGGATAGCTGGCAGTGGGGTTAAGAAAGGAGGTATGAGAGAGAGGTAGGTACTGCGGTGGAGGTGAAGGGTGGGGGAAGAAGGGCGATAAGGTATAGGGAGAAATGGGGGGTGAGGAGAGGCTGAATGGAGAAGACGTGCTAGAGTAAATGGTGGGGTGTGAGGGGGCATAGTCAGGCAGCTTGCATTAGTAGTGACTGTTAGGGAAACTCATGGGACTGGGAGTGGAGAAGGGGGAAGGTGGGGTGGCAGGCTCTTTTGTAGCTAGTTTAGTTACTTAGCAGAATTAAAAAAAGGAAGGACCAAATTAAAAAACTGTTTTAAATTTATTTCTCAGTAGTGGTATTTCCCTTCAGTTCCCATGGGGTATTTTTTTGTTGAGCGAATGCTTGTCATTAGAGGGTCACTATGGCAGCTTATCGAGACTGATTTATTGGATATGTTGCTTTTTTCCAACTCTTTTGCTATTTCTACAAAAAAAAAAGAATGCTGTCATAGGCTGTTTCTTTCCTTAACTGATGCATATTTTCAACCATTATGTGAAGTTCCACTATATAAAAATCAGTTGTATACTGATTTTTGTTCCTTGAGTAAGATCTTAACTTTAAAAAAGTTTTACTGTTTTTAACTATCTTTCCTTGCTCATTGGGCATATCAACTGAGAAGATGAAACTATCTTTTAGTGAAGAGCTAGTTGTTATGTTCACAGTGGCTTCAGTTCTTATCTTTGGTATCTCTGGAGAACTTGTTAGTGTATTGGACTGTGGTGGGGACAGATAAACTATCCATTCACTTAAAGGGGCTAGTAAGAATTGTAGATCAGTTTCTCAGACCATCTATTGTTCCTCTATGGTCTGCCAATATTGTACCTATCACATCATTGCTGGAGGTTTGATTTAATCATTAGCTTCCTTTGAATTCCCTTAAGGAAGCAATTAAAGCATTATTTAAACTGTGCTATAGTTTGATTCATGAGACATTTTAAAGGAGATAGGAAATAATTTTTACATAGTTAACTGCCCTTCTAGCCTCCTTTCCATGCCAGTTATGTACTCTGACATGCTTTGATGATTTTTTGATAAATAAATAATATAGCTTTGGGGTGCCTTCAGATATACATACATTTTCCACTCTCCTCCTCAACTACTGCACTTGGTTTTCATATTTCTAAGGCATTCTATGTCATCAGTAACTCCCATTCTATGCTATTTATCTGAATGGCCTGGAATGGGAGTTTGTGATGTCATAGAATGTTTAGGCAGTATGAAAAGAAGCAGCAGCAACTGCTGAGGAGAGAGGTATTCAGGGTAGTTAAAAATGCAACAAAATTAGATTATTAATATAACAAAAAAGGTCAAAAACATATCAGAATTCTGGGTAGTGAATAAAAGAACAACTGTGGGGCATCTAGAGGTGTAAAAACAGTTTCCTATCACCTTTAAGCAAATTGTTAACATTATATTAAGCCATTGTCCCGCCTTCGCTACTTTTGGGAAGATGAAAGAATATAAGATTGAGATTTTTGTCATTACTGCTTAATTGGGAAAATGTATTACTAAAGACTTTGTTTAATTATATTGAATTGTTATCTCGATATTCCCTAGGTTCACTGGGATTCTCCATGTGAGATTTCTGAAACCATTGCTCACTTAATGGACTTAGACTGTTACTTAACAGCGACAGTTCTAGCATCCCCTGGACATTTAGCAAATTATGCTCTTCTGCCTTTTCTTCTCTCTTTCTAGAACCAGCAGTTAGCAGAACTGACGCTTTGAAACAACCCTCTAGTCGTGAAGGTTTTATAAGAGGTTCTGATTTTGATTGTTTAACTTTTATAACCGTAACTTTTCTATTTCTTGTTATGGACAGTCTATGTTTTTTTTTCTTAGGAACCCAATTAATACTTCAGGGGTCATGAGAAGATTAAAATATGGTTACCTATTCCAGGGATTAGAACTGAAAATTTGAGTGAGATGATTTTTAGCATTTTGCCATGTTTAAAATATGGGGCTGGTTAGTAAGCAACAACTCATGACAGGGCATGCATTTCTGGAGAAATAATGCACACCCGGGGTGAATTAGAAGTCACAAGGCCAATAGCTAAGTGTCTTTCATTGCACCCAGGATGGAAATTAATTCTCAAGAAATGCATGCTGTGGAGTGGGTTATTGCTCTTGTCAAATGGAAAATGTTTTTCTTTAATGGAAAAATATTTTATTTTCATCTAGTTACATAGAATATGGGAGTATGGTTACAAAGGCTAAGTACCTTTGAATGCATCTGGGAAGTGCATTAATAATGAACAAACCAATGCCCAGTCAAGCATTATGTTTAGAAAAATTGAAAAGTTTTTATTTTAATGGGAAAATATTTTATTTTAATTTAGTTATAATGTTGCTAGAAAGAGCATGCTATGTTAGTTGACAACGATGTGTTTACTGGGAATTAATGAATGCCATTTGATGTGTTTTGGCCATTTATAAGCTGCTGTACAGTATATTACTTATTATATCCAAAACAAGTTGTGGACTTCAGAAGAGTGTACATCAAAAATTGGGGGAACGTTTGCCGATCAAGCTGAAAGGGGTAGAGCAGCTGGAAGGGGTTGAGAGGAAATGGGATACCATAAAAAAGGGTAGCCGAGGGTTGTTTAAGGATAACTAGAAATCAAAGTACCAACATTACTGGACAGTGCCAAGGTTTGAATGATGGTACATCCATAAACACACACTCACATAAATATTTGCAGTATTGGTCCCACCCAAGTTTAAATTTTGTCCCAGTCTGGGCTTCAGCTGCATCTCTGGGCTGTAGATTCTATTTGTCCACAACATGCTCCATGAAGAAGAATTTTCTCACATGCCTCCTGAACCACCCCTCTAAACACGAGCACAAAAACACACACCCTTACCAACATGTATTGCACAATACTGCTTCCAGTGGCAGTGCTTTGCCCAAAGGGGCTTTATCGATGTCGCAATATGCAGTGGTGTCTCCTACTCCTAGAGGACTTTCTTGAATATTATCACCAGTAGCTAAGCCTCCCTACCACAGAGGACCTTCATTAATGTTGCCACTAGCTGCGGTGACTCCCTTGTCTGACAGTTATCTGAACTGCCCCCCCCCCCCCATGAAATAGATATCCTGGTCCTAGCTGTCAGTACACTTTCCTGGTTGGTGAAACATCACCCCAGAAAGTTACACTGGCAGCAGGAATGATGGAGAAGGTGAGTGTGTGCAGTGGCATGGTAAGCAGCTGAGCGCAAGATGCAGATGTTCCTTTCAGGAACTCTCAGATGTGTGTTGGCCATGCATGCTGGTGCCCTGCTGTGTAACTGTGTAGAAAAAAGTTACAACCAGAACTACAGTCCACTGACTGCATAATTTCACTGACCACATAACTGATATATGGCTGATTCACACAAAAGGTAACAATCTTGACAAAATTAACATAAAGCACCAAATGTACTGACAGGCCCCAAAGGAAGTGATTTGTGTTATATAAATGTAATCAATAAGAAATGGAGCACGCAAGTCAAAGGTCTGATATAGTGCTTACTTTATTAGAGTGCCATACTGCATAAAAAGTTTTTCTTACAGCTCTAAGCAGTTCACCATCATGGTGGCAGCAGTGGAACTAAAGACATCTTACGTTTCGCATGTCAAACTGCCGTGCTTCATCCAGTTAACATGAGTAGTAAAACTTGTTGATTAACTACCACAGGCAGCCAATCTAAATCTGTGCAACATTCAGTGCTATCAGTCCATCACCAGCTGACATTACAGTGCATTTAAAAACAACATGGCAATGGGCCGAGCCAGTGGTGCAGAGGCCTGAGGCACTTAAAGCACCTTACCTTTCACACGCCAGAAACCCATGTTCAGGAATGAGCTTGGGCTGCTGGGAGTCGGAGGGGGGGAGAGGGTGACAGCAGGACTAAGAAGCTGTTAGGTAAGCTGTCCTCTCTTGGGATGGGGAGGTGAGTTTCCCCAGCTCATGGCTGCCACCGGGTGGAGGTCTGCTGGTAGCATCAAGAGCAGCGGGGGCTGGAGATAAGCTGGATGGGTGGAAGGGGGCCACTGGTTCTGGCATGTACAACCATGTCTTGCTGTGGCCCTGGGGAGATAGGGTGGAAAACCAAGGAGAAACCTATGTCCCCCTGTTGCCAAGTATGATGGCCCTTGGCACTCCTGGGTCCCGCTCCGTGTAGGTCCCCACTGGCCTGACAACAGGGGGAGAGGCTGATGGGACTGGGGGTTGCCAAGCCTGGACCCAATGAAAAATGCAAGGAGGCAGTGGCAGGGAAAAAAGGTCTATTAAAAAACCAACAACATGGCGAAAAGCCTGGTACACAACTTAAAAACATGTACAGATTTGATTTTGCAGATACATTTCTATTTCACATGTACAGTATATTCTATATATCCTTGCCATTTATTTAAACAATAATTCACATGCCTCTTAGTATCTATAAAGAGCACTACTCTAGTCCAGTTTCCTCAGGACAAATTTTAGTATATCGTCTATATACAGTAGCAGTGCCACAAATCTGGATATAAAAAAAGGGATTTGTGGCACTGCTATTTAAGTGTTCCCTCCCCCCTTTCTTTCTTTTTTTTATTCACATTTTTTTCCTCCTGGGTGTACTGGGGGTGAAAACTCCACTGTGAACCGCCCACCTCCGAGCCCGACAACCCCCGAAACCCCCCACGGCTTACTCCCTAGTGGTAGGGCTGGGAAAGGAGCGTCCCCCCTCTTGGAGCACAGTCCAGATCTGGGGAGGTAGTGGCAGAGAACCATCTGGATGGGGGTGAGGCTTAATGGAACCCCAGCTGTCATTTTCCATTTTCTGGTGATCCCGCCCAACATATGGCATGATCGCACGCATGTGGGGGCATGTGCATGCCCTGCCTCCAAGCCTGTGTCACCCCCCCATCCCCCACTAGAGGGTGACCAACAGGCAGGACAACAGTCCTTCCCTGCCTGAGAGAGGAGAGAAGTCCTCTGGATGCTCAATCCTCTTTCGTCCCTGCTAACCCCCAACGGGTCGGGCTCGTTCCCAAACCCAGGTCGCTGGTGTGGCGCTAGGTGTGGTGTCCAGTGCCTCAACCTCCAGTGCCACATGGCCAACTCCCTCTCCCATGTTCTGACATATAAATTTGCATAGCTGGGGGCCATGGTGGCTCCCATCGCTGTGCCTTTGATCTGCTTATAATATGTCTGCTGGAACAGAAACATGTTTGAAGTTAGTATTAGCTCTGCTAGCTGTACTCTATAGTGCATCGGTACTACTTGATAACTTTCCCTTAAGTCCAGAAAATCTGTCATTGTCTGTAAACCACCTTGGTGTGTAACATTTGTATAAACTGATTCCATATCCAGGATGGCAAAATACCAGTTATTTAATATGGCCAGGTATTCCACTATATTAATCACTTGCACTGAATCTCTAATATATGAGGGCAGAGTTTGTAACATTGGTTGTAGAAAACCATTGATGTATGCTGACTAGGGCTCTGTGAGCTGACCCTTACCGAAAATGATTTGCCAGCCTGGTGGATTCACAGGATCATTATGCAGTTTTGGTAGCATATACATTGACAGAACAACAGGATATGTTACATTCAGTGCTCTGCATTCGGTTTCATTAATGTACCTTCTTACAAAACCATTACTCAGTACTTTGCCTACCCTCTCTTTCAGAACCCCCATTTGGTTATTTGGCAGTCTCTGATAAAAGACTGAATCTGATATCTGTCTCTAAACTTCCTTGTTATACCTTTGGATGTCTATCATCATGATGGCTCCACATTCATAAGCCCTTTTTATTGTTATCGTGGTGTCCGCTGCCAATATATTCAATGCTACTTGTTCTTTGGTAGTATAGTTTTGATACCATTTTTATCGTGGTGCTGCCCATAAATCTTCAAAGTCTGCTTCACATTTTTTTTTTTTACAAACACTGACATGGCTGGACTCAGCATGGGGCAGTAAGTGGATCTTGGCCTTACAGGTGGTGAGGGTCTCACTAATGGTCATTGCAATAATTATGTCATTTTCTTGTCTAGGGTATTAGAGCTGTTGTCACCGTTCTCATATATTGATTTGAGTGTCATTTTCCTAGCAATTCGGTGACGGTCAACTACAGTGTTTAGACTGGATTATACTGTTATACAGGGTTCTGAAGATACATTCTTTAGTATCTTAAATTAAACGTTTGTAAGGCTTTAGTCAAAATTAGGTTAAATAAGTGTCAAACAAGTCATGTTTGTAATGTATATCTGTCTACCTGGAACAAATACAAGTTTTGTACATAATTTATTTCTTGTAGCCATCAGCTTAACAGGACAACTTTGTAAAACAGGGCTTCACAGTCCTAAAAGTTTTCTCCTGTCAAAAAATAAAGGTATCTATCTATCTATCTATCTATCTATCTATCTATCTATCTATCTATCTATCCAGCTAAATTGATTTACATCTGCTGTCACTGAAAAGGGAAGGCCTTTATTGAGAATGGACTCCTTGTCTTTGGTAAGAGGTCTATTAGATAAAATTATTAGTGCAATGGTACTGGTATATTAACATTAGGTCCTAACTCCTGTTTATTCCTCATCCTCTTCCATTATTTGCCCCTCCTGTTTTCTTCCTCCATTGTAATAATTGCCCTGAAACCTTGTTTTCCGTTTGTTGCACTTAGGTGGTAGATGTGATTGTCAAGTGGGTCAAGGAGGTGGGGTTAGAGGTGACTGCTCTAAAAAACTAGAGACCTTGCTTTCTGTGACATTAGGTCCTGATGTATAGCCTATAACATACTAGAAAGTTTATAATAGTTGTAGACTCACTGCTTGGTTTCAGAATTGACTTTGGCGTGCTATTAGTTTCACTGTCACTCCAATCAAACACATGCCCCAGTCTATAGTCCATTTTATCTCTTAGAAACTTCTTTCGTTTAGCTTTTTTTATCCTGTTTATCATAATGGGACTTTTTCTGTGAGCTGTTTTTTATTTATACTTAACAAGCTCTTCAAGTGTAATTATTTCTTTTAGCTCTTTTTCTTTACTTTAAATTTTTTTAGTAGTTGAATCTCTTACTGGGGTGGCATGTTTAAGAATCAATCTAAAAGACCTCAG
The DNA here is from genome assembly GCA_016271365.2 of Neoceratodus forsteri. Classification (NCBI taxonomy): domain Eukaryota; kingdom Metazoa; phylum Chordata; order Ceratodontiformes; family Ceratodontidae; genus Neoceratodus; species Neoceratodus forsteri. The sequence continues at coordinate 1,216,970,636 of CM028131.1, read as the reverse complement.
CAGTGCGTCTCCCATCAGTTCATGCCATTTTTGCATGAATACTGCATCTGCATCTGCATACTGTAAGCAGGTAGCTTCAGTATGCGCAGACCTTGGGGGACTATCTTGACAGCAAGATAAGCATCGAGCATAATTTTGTGCCAGTGCATATGCCTCCCTTTGAGGACTACCTTTTTCAATGCTTGAAAGATAGTTTCACATCTTGGACTGTGCTATTAGATTCAGTTTCCACATTTTTAGAGAACAGCAAATTACCATAGTCTGGTTCAAGGAATATAGTCTCTGCAAAACCAGTTTCTTGAGTTTTGTTGCTGTTCTTGTTATTACTTTTATCTGATGCCATTGTGCCAGAGATCAGATTATGTGGAAATGCTTGTGCATATCCTATATGGAGAAAAACCTTTACACTTTGGCCGAATATTACCTTATAGATACTAAGGGGTATACAAATTAATGTTTAAATAAATGGCAAGGATATATAAAATATCCAGTACACATGAAATAGAAATGTATCTACAAAATCAAAAGACTGCATGTTTTTTAAGCTAGGTATCTGACTTTTCGTCATGTTGTTTTAAAATACACTGTAATGTCGGCTAGTAAACTGATTGATAGCATTGAATGTTGCACAGATTTTGGCTGGCTGCCTGTGATATCTGAACAACAAGGTTTACTATGTACGTTATGTGTAATGAAGCACGTCAGTTTGACGTTCGAAATGTAAGATTTATTTCCATTGCTACCACCATGATGGTGAACTGCTTGGAGCCGTAAGAAAACCTTTTTACACACTATGGCACTTTAATAAAGTAAGCACTATATCAGACCCTTGACTTGAGTGTTCCATTTTTTTATTGATTACATTGTTAGAGTGTACTAGTAGCACCAAGTCACTGTCTCGCTGCGGCCATTTTCGCAAGTTTGTTTTATATAAATAAAATGTTTCTAGCCTGCTCTACAATATAAGTAAATGGGACTTAGGAGGTTTCTCTTGGCTACTCAAGAGTGTCTCCTCATGACTTCTTAGAAGCAAAACTGATTTGTAGAACCCTAAGAAATTAAAGTGGGATGCTCTTACTTAGCCAAGAGACACCTCCGGAGCCCCATTTACTTTTTATTAAGTATTTCTTTTTTACAGCTTAAATTTGATTCCAAAAGGTATTAAGTATTTTTGTTTTTTCAAGTCAAATTTGATGCCAAAGGGAAATGCAATCGCATTGCAGTAAAGAGTGAAAAAATAATGCAAAAGTGATAACTGATACACCTAAAGAACCAAATAATGTGTATTGATCCCCTTAGTGCCCGAGTTCCATTTTGTATCCTTGTTTTAGCCATTTCTGCTAAATATGCGATCTTTTGTTTTTGAAAACACAACATTTTAATTTTCCAGTCATGCTAGCTAAACACCCAGCCCTGTAGTAAACACATACTAGAAGTCAAGGCCCCCATATTCAGACACAGCACAGCCATTTGAGTCACATGAAATAGCATGCTGTCATCTGGCTGCACTATGTAAAGTGTATAAGCATAGCACTCCACAGTATCCTGCTGGTGACAGATACCCGGCAGCAAAGGGTGACAGCCCATGCCAAACAAAGTAATGCCTTTGCTCCAAGGTGCCATATTTGGAGGCTGGCATGCTAATGACCACATACGGCATGCAAAATGCTAAGGGGCATTTGCATGGCATTATGTGGCTAAAGGATGAACAGATGGGAGTATCAACAGATGCAAGCACATGGTTTGGATCTTACTTAAATGGCAGGTCACAATGTGTGATGGTGGAAAATTCTTTATCCAACTTAGGAAAACTTCATGGAGGAGTCTCACAGGGATCCATATTGGGCCCCTTGTTGTTTTTAATTCATATTAATACCTTCTCAAATTCATAACAGATTCTGCCATTAGACTATACGCCAGTGACACTGTATTATTAACTGTGGTGACAAATTCAGGACAGTAGTTCCAACTTAGATTACAAAAAGACTTTATTTCCCTCCAACAATGATTTAAAATGTCCTAGCTGGTCTTAAGCTTGAAGAAAACTCAAGCAATTACTTTTTACCATTACAACAAGAAGTCAAAAGGGGCCCAGATTTCAATATTGAATTACCTAATGGAGTTTAAATTGAATCTACCAATGGATACAGTATCTGGGAGTGATGCTGGCTAGCTCATTAAACTTTGATATCCATATAAATGGCATCACACAGAAAGTTAACTCTAGAATAGGTGCCTTATGTCATACCACTTTTGCAATTACAAGGGATGCTAGAGCCACCAGTGTGACCCAGCTAATTCTCCCGGTCGTGAAGTATGGTAACATGATTTATAAAGTGGGCAAAGGATTTCAAGCACTCTGATTGGTTGTTAGCCATACATTAGATGTGTCTAATGCACAGCTAAAACTAGAACCCCCATTTAGAATACACAGGCCCATTTTATAAGCGCAATAAGCCACTCCGGGGATGTGCATTAGACAGTTCTAATGCACGGCTAGGGGACTGGACACGCTTGGCCTGTGGCCTCGTGCCTCACTACGTCCCCCTAGCCGTGCATCAGAACTGTCTAATGCACACCCCATCGTGTCTTATTGCTTACATATCAGCATGCCCATAAGCAACTCACAGACAAATTAAATATAGTATATTGTAAGAGCGTGTGCTTTGCTCTCCTCTGCCCATATTATAGAGACCACTGCTTTATGTATAAAGAGTTAGCTTGAGACTCATTGAAGTTGAGGAGAAAGAAACATGCTTTGGATAGACACAGTGACTTATTAGGTAGAGAAACAGGGGAGGGAGTGACATGTATGACCAACTAGAGTCAGTGGTGATGGAATAGGCAGACAAGGGGCAGACTGAATGGGCCTAAAGGTCCTTTTCTGCCAACAAAATCTATGTTTCTTTGATTCTATGTGTCTATATTTTTAAAGAGGGCAATAATGTCAGTTAAAATGGTCAGGGGCTTGATATCAGGCGCTCTGGATCATTTGTGGGAACAAACACCTCGTAAGTACCATATGGGGAAGATTCACTTTGCAACCATGGATTAAAAATTCCAAAATTACAGACAAATTATGGGCAACTGATGACACATTTTTATGTTTCTAAAATCTGGAACTCATTGACAACAGAAACATGAAACATACCAACTATCTTAGGATTGAAATGAGCTTTAAAAATTGAACTGTTAGCAGAGTGTGACTGTTTCAATATCCATATATATTTATTTTAATTTATTTTTATTCAGTTTAGACGCATAGAAACACAGACAGTGATGGCAGAAAAAGATCATGTCCCATCCAGTCTGCCCATAAACCCTAACAAACAGGGGACTTATTGTCCATACAGGGTTCTAACCCACACTATCCTCCCCCATGTTTCCTGCCCTACCGCTTACCACGCTGAGCAACCACTAAACCCTTCTCTCTGTCCTAGTCATGTTTGAAATCATCAATGGGCATATGGGAATGCAAACAGAATATTGAGCTTTATAATGAGAAGGTTCTGTAGCAGAAATTAAAGTGTGATCCTGCCCCTGTACAGATCCTTGGTGTTGCCCTACCTGGAATACTGTGCACAGTTCAGGAACCCTCACCTGAAAAAGGATAGTGACCGACTGGAAACAGTACAGTAACGGGGAACCAAAATGATACAGTGCAGCAGGGGAAGACATATGAGGAGAATCGGTGGTGCCAAAACATTACTCCTTGGAGGCCAGGAGGGAGAGGGGAACGTGAATGAAACCTTCTGATACATGAAGGCTGGCATCAGCAAGTTAGGCAGCCAGTAACTGATCAAGTGGTGTGAGGAATCCACCAGCAGGAACATACATGCAAACTCACTGGGGGGATTTCAGAAGGGATGCAACAAAGCATTTCTTCACAAAGATGGTGGTGGGTGGAAGGGTTTACTTGGGGAAGTGGCTAAGATGAACTATGGAAGGCTTCAAGAAGGGGTGGAACAGATATAACAGACAGATTAAAGTGGAAGATTTTCAGGGGAGTGGGGATGCAGCACTTCCAGTAGGGGATCTGGTGCCAATCAGCAAGGCAGTGTTCTAGTGTCCATCTTGGACTCCTCTTGCCTCAGGGAGAGAGCTGCTCTTCCCATTGCATAACTGTTCCCATTGCGCCATGGGAAGGGATGTGTTATGTGAGAAGGAATGGTACATCCTTACATAGTGACCTTACATTGGCACACACCCACTTGCTTGGGGTGTGACATGGAGGGGTTAGTCATTACATGCCCAGAGCGGGGACAGTTCCGAAGGAGGAGAGGGGATTTTGCATCCTTTCAATGGACCTGATTAGCACAAGGCCAAGTTTCCTCACGTGAGCATGCCCTGTGGGTGGGATAAGAGATGGGGCTATGGAGCAAAAAATAAAAGGCGGACTTAGGACAGATGAAGACCCCTCATCCCACTAGGCCCATCAAGGCTGCAAGGCCTGCCTCCTCCTCACCAGCTCCCCCCTCTGCCAGCCCAGGCTTGTCAAGCATAGTATCTCCCAATAGGCCTGGTTCCCCTCCAAGGTCCCACCTAAGGGGTCCAAGCCAGAGTTTACCTGCCCAGGGCAAGAGTTAGGAGTAAGTGAAAGCAGCAATGGAGATGGAGTGGTGGACCACAGGGGTTCCACAGGAGGGAAAAGGGAAACTAAGGGATATGGAAGGAAGTTTCTAAGTCAAGTTCAGGAGTGCCAGAAAAATAAAACATATAAAAAACTGTTGCACTGAATGGGGACAGCATCCTTAATGTGGGACAGAAAACTTATGTGAGGTAAAATGAGGACCTATCCCTGTTAAGGTAACACAACTGGGAGGTACATCCATTTACTGTTTGTTTGCAAGAAGCTAATAGAACTCTCTTTGCCTAAATTTGGATTATTCTTTCTACCTTAAGAAAATGAACCCCCAGTAATTCTGTTTTGAGATATCCCAACATTTTCTAAGCCATTATGAGTTTCCATGCAAAGATGACAGCTTGGGATTTATTACAATTTCTGACATTTTCATTTTAACTTTTTTTTTTGTTACAGATCACATTTCCTAGACAAGGCAACACATGGCTCTCCTAAGGAAAAGTAAGAAAGAATGTTTTAATGTTTTTCTTGCTCTGATTTAAAGGTAACATCGTGGTAAATATGTTCTGAGGTGGCAGGGTTATATTTTTTCCTGTTTAACACCGATGCTAATTGGGTGATACAAATCTAGTAGTAGAATCACGTATTGTGAGTCCTCAAATTTACAATATGTATTGTTTCACAGTACTATTTAAGCAATAAGGCATGACAGGGTGTGTGTCGTGGTGGGATAATGGCGCGCCTCGGGTGGGCTGAAGTAGATTTGGAACAGATTGAAAACTATTTCTGTATTATTACATATAGCAAGACATATTTTTAAAAATATATAATAATAGTTTAAAACCAAAAAATATAGACCAATTTGGACCTGCATTATTGTCATCTTGTCAGTAGGTGGTGAATATAAGCAGCAGTTTTTTAAAGTCGTAGTCAAAGCAAATGGAAGGCAGACTGAGCCTTCATTTTCTGGTGTGGTTGTGGCATAGCTCACTGCGTTTGCCACCATGACCATTTCATAAACTAGTGTAATACAGTATGTAATATCTATGCCCCCTGCACTAAACAAAAGATCCGTGATTACAACAGCCCGTGGATCACCCCCCAGCTACTAGCCCTCATGAAACATAGAGACGCCCTGTGGTGCAAAGCTAGAAACTCCGGCACCCCGGCAGACTACCAGAATTATAGAACCACCCATAATAAGCGCACCTGGGCTATATGTAAGGCCAAAAACAATCACTTTAAGAGTGAGCTGACAAACTCCTGGGCCGACAGCTGTCGGTTCTGGGAGAACATTAAGTCTCTATCCGTTAAACCCAATAAAACTCCTCCCACCTTTTTGAACATTGATGGTCATCCCACGCAGGATCACTACTACATAGCTAATGTTTTCAACAAGGCATTTACCAACCTCAGTGGAATGCTGCCTCCTAGCTTCCTCCAACCCCCAACTGATATATACCCCACACAAAACCCAGGGACCCAATCAAACTCCCACCCACCTTTCTACCTCAGAGTTATCACCCCTCACGAGGCTAAAAAGTACCTCATAAAAACTGTCTGAAATTCCAGGACTAGTAGTGATCTGCTTGACCTCAAACTAGTTAGACTCACCCTGGACATAATTCTCACTCCCCTCACCAAAATCCTAAATCTTTCCCTGATATCTGGTGAATTCCCACAGATCTGGAAGGCGGTGTTGGTCACCCCTGTCTTCAAAAGTGGAGACAGAGCCAACTTCGCAAACTCCCACCCAATATCAATCTTAGCCCCTCTCTCAAAGGCACAAGAGCGTATCATTTCCGACCAACTGACAGAATATCTAGACAAATACAAACTGCAGTGCCGGCAACAACTCGGCTTTCGCAAACAACACAGTACTACAACCGCTCTAGTTGAGTATACCAGCTTTATTCACAATGCCCTGGACAGAGGGCTTTTGGTGGGAGCTATGTATATTGACCTCACCAAAGCCTTTGACGCCATAAACCATAATCTGTTCCTGGGTCTACTCTCCCTTACTGGCCTCTCCTCTGATTCTGTACACTGGTTCAGGAGCTACCTCTAAGTAGAAGGGTCCAAAAAGTGAAAATACAAGACACCTTTTCCGAAAACCATAGTGTCGTCACAGGGGTTCCCCAAGGCTCTATCCTTGGCCCTTACTGTTCACTTTATTTCTAAACAACCTCCCACAATCTGTAAATGACCACATTCTGCTTTACGCAGATGACGCGGTCCTATAGTCATGCAATGCCGACCCCACTATACTTGAAAAGCAAACGCAGGCTAATTTCTTCTCTGTAGAGCATTGGTTCCTTCAATCTAAATTACTCCTTAATTGCAAAAAAACCAAGACCATGTTATTCGCATCGTCACGTAACAAACACCGTACTCATCAATTTCACATTCTTAACAGTCCGAACTCTCCCCTTGAAATGGTCCAGACTTTTAAATACCTGGGAGTGACACTAGACAGCACCCTATCATTCAGACAACATATTAACTCAGTTGCAAAGTCATCCAATGCAAAACTGTGGCTACTGTACAGACATTGTCACTATCTTACTGCTGAAGCACTAAAAATTGCAGTAAACAGCTCAGTGCTCTCCGTGATCGACTTTGGGCTAGCAGTCTATGGGGCTGCCTCCCAGTCCTCACTAAAACATATCAGAACAGCTCTTAACAAAGCATGTCGTCTAGTCCTAGGCGTACCCCGCCTCACCCACACCTGTGAGTTAATCTCTCAGATGGGGTGGCTCAACCTTGGTTGCCGCATTCAATATCAAGTGTGCCTTCTCACCAAGAAATCTACTCTTGTACTTACCACTCCGGTACTGCAAAGCCTCCTTAACTGGCCTAATACCACAAGATGCATCGGGGGGTAAACAATTTGACCCGAAGTGTCCCCTTCTGCCGAACCACACAAGGTCAACGGTCCTATGAGTACCAGGCACCACTATGGCTCAATGCGCTTGACAGGCATTACAAAAGAAGTAAAGCTAGGACCTTTTACATCTAAACTCTGCACGGTCCTAGTCTCAAACAGCAACTGCAATTGTGGGTCCTGATCCCCCTCCCATCTGCTCTCCTCTTATCAGTCTTCCACCTTCCTACTTGCCCTCTAATCTTGCTCCTCTCCCCTCCCTACTTTCTGTTCTACCCCCCTGGCTCTTCTCCTCCTTTCACTCTCATCTCCCCCCTTTCTCCTTCCACCCCACTGTCTTGCATCCCAGTGACACTCTATTCCCCATCCTTCTCCTCCCTCCCCTGTGTACCTTCTCTCTGTTTCCTTCCCTTTGTCCCCCTTCCTCCCACCCCCCACCTCTCTACCACTGGCTTTCCCCTACTCTCCCATCCTCCCATCCCACCCCTCTCTGCCCATGGTCATTCCTTTGCCCCCTCCCTCCGCCCTCTCCTCCGCCCCTCTCTCCCTCCCCATTTTTTGTTTAGCCGACCCTCCCGTCTCCCTCATTTTCTTTTGTTCACCTCCTCCCACCCTGGCAAGTCACTCCCCCCTATAGGCTTCAGGGTCTCTGCCTTGTCACTTCTCACCCTGGTAGCATGGGCCTCCCTGCTGTCTATTCTTATTAGCACTTCAGACAATAGAACTGATGCTTTAACATGTTCTGGCAACCTAAATAAGTGTTTTCATAGCTTACCTAATTTTAGTTTTGACGCACACCATGTTTCCTGAAACATCCTATATTGATAACTGCCTTATTTTCCTAACTGGGCCAAGTGACCTTGTCCTTGTTATACTACTGTGTAATACCTTCACCCCAAAGCAACTGTCTATATCTACAAAAGTGCATAACTTTACCAACTGAACCTGTTCTAGCATTTTCTACTCTTCATTTAATACATTTACTGTTTGTAACATTGCCCTACTGTAAACCGAACGTTTGATGATTGTGTATATGTAACCTCTGTATTTTGACTTTGTACATATGTGATTGCTGTGACGTGGAACCTCTGTAAAAGAGCCTTTGGCTCAAAGGTACTTTCCTAGATAATAAATAAAATAAAAAGAAAAGAAAAAATAAAAGAAAGCTGACAGTCGGATTGGGGTGCTAGGGTAGCACTGGTGTCAGGACAGAGCAGGCCACGTTCACCTCTGGTAAGTGTTTTAGGAGGCTGCTGGTCAGATCAGGGCAGAGCAGTGGGTACATTTGGCAACTGGCAGCCAGTTTGGGAGCTAGCCTCTCTGTTGTTAAAAAACAAAATGAAAGAAAAACAGTGATTGTCAGTTCCTTATGGTATGATCTGTATGAGAGAGTTTGAGCTGTTTAATCACTCATCCTGATTGCATCAGTCGGAAACAGGAATGTTCTAAAAGAAAAAACAAAGTTCTGGAGCTGTTGCTAGAGATCATGAACAGAGGTAGTGAGTATGTGGAAGACTGCAGCTGGTAGTAATGGAAGCGATGCTAAGGTAGGGTCCTCCTATGTGGGAAACACACTTACGAGCAGCCATGTTTGTTAAGGGCAATGTGCTCTTAACCATAGGAGCCTACAGCTATCTTTAATATGCTTAGTCTTTTTTTTAAACTGTTTGTTTTATTTACTAATACATAAAAATTATTCATACAAACATTAAAAAACATTAAGGGGTACAATGCTAAGTACATCATCTTACAAATTCATAACAAGACCATGGGTTTTTCAAATAGTCCAATAGAGAGAAAACAACCAAAAAAAAAACAGACTTATAGCTTTTCCCCTGTACAGACAATCTGGGATGAGAGCCAGACACCTCCAAACAACCCAACCCACATCCCATTCCTCTGTCCCCGCACAACTGCTTTAAGGAGTCTACAGTGTGCCTGCTGTAGTCGGAAGTCATCTTCCCTCCCTACTGCTACTCTGACTTGCACTTTAGAAAAAAAAATAAAACAGGTAGGAACTTGACTGTACGCCAAGTGATATAGTTCTGTTTCATTTTTAAAAATAAATCACTGCCTTTTTCTTTCTTTGCAAATGAGCTTATGGTCTCAGCTGACACGCTGAACAATACAAGCTTGTGATACCAAAATTATCCTCACCGCTGCCAACCAATCAGTCGCAAACCCACTCAGCAGGTCAGCCCTCTACTCCCAAAGTGCCAACCTCCGAGCACCATCTTGTGAACAGTTAACAGAACAAGGTAACCCTCTTGTCTGTTTTTGTGGATTCGAATCAACCTTTAGTCTCAAGTTCTGGAGGGATTCAAACTGCGAACCTCTTGTTAGCGTACCCAATGTACAGGCTCAGATAATTCTGTCTTCGGGGGGCCAGATATCTTTGCCTATGGGCACCTAACCAGGTGTACAGAAATGAACCCTTAAAAACTGTGATAAAAGACCTCAGATTTAAAACGCTTACCTTTTAAAACCGCTATGGTTCACAAAAGAGGTGGCAGGGAAGGTTAAGGAGAAAAGGTCAGCATTCAGGAAATATAAGGAAACACAGAAGGAGCAAGACAGAGAACTTTATCAGTTAAAGCAGAAAGAGGCTGGGAAGGCAGTCAGAATAGCAAAGGCCCAAACCGAAGAAAAGATAGCCAATTCTGTTAAGAAGGGGGATAAGACCTTTTATAGGTACATTAGGGAGCGAAGAAAGACCAAAGGAGGGATACTGAAGCTTAATAAAGGGGAGAGAATGTGGGTAGAAGGTGACAGTGAAAAAGCAGGGATACTGAACGAATATTTCTGCTCAGTATTCACAAAGGAAGAGGAGGGGAGTTACCTAAACCAAACAAGAGAAACACTCTGAAGACGGGGGTCGATACCAGTCCATTTACAGAAGAAAGGGTTCTGAAAGAACTAAAACAAGCATTTGTTAATGCCGAACGTTCGCTTGCAGGTATTTGCAGTGGTGTTTGGCATGTACGGTCCTTTACCCTAATGCTCTGTGCGATTGCTGGTATTTGCACAATAAATTGTCAGCATGATCTGTTTGTTACCCCCATTGTGCTCTACATAGGCGGAAACACATTTTGGGCAGGATGTGAAAAATGACAGCTGTACTGCTCATAAGGAAGTGTGGTAAAATGGCAATGTTGAAAATCTGGAGCGGAAATATTGAAAATTCGCAAACCTACGAGCGTGCGTGGGAACTGTGCAATGCACGCTCGTAAAACAGTCATTTTTAGGAATTTTTTCACCAAATTTTCAACATTGCCATTTTAAAACATGTGCTAATGAACAGTGTCACTGTGATTCTCTTACTGTGTCCCATACATTGATTTCGCACACCGACTGCGCCATTGTGCACTACATGGGAAGATGTTTTGGGCAGGATGTGAAAAATGACAGCTGTACTGCTCATAAGGAGGTGTGGTAAAATGGCAATGTTGAAAATCTGGAGTGAAAATATTGGAAATTCACAAACTTACAGTGTAGGAACTGCTGGCGCGCTAAATAAAACAGTTATTTGTAGGAATTTTTTGCCAAATTTTCAACATAGCCATTTTAAGATCTCTGCTCATGAACAGTGACACTGTGATTTTCTTAATGTGTCCCATACACTGAGTTCGCACACCGACTGTGCCATTGTGTGCTACATGGGCGGAAACACATTTTGGGCAAGATGTGAAAAATGACAGCTGCAGTGCTCATAAGGAGGTGTGGTAAAATGGCAATGTTGAAAATCTGGAGTGAAAATATTGAAAATTCACAAACTTACAAGCATGCATAGGAACTGCGCAACGCAGACTCATAAAACAGTCATTTTTAGGAATTTTTTCACCAAATTTTCAGCACAGTCATTTTAAGACCTGTGCTCATGATCAGTGTCACTGTGATTTTCTTAATGTGTCCCATACATTGAGTTACACACCGACATTGCCATTAGCGCTACATGGGCGGAAACATGTTTTGGGTGAGATGTGAAAATGACAGCTGTACAACTCATAAGAAGGTGTGATAAAATGGCAATGTTGAAAATCTGGATGAAAATTCGCGAACTTACGAGCCTGCGTAGGAACTGCTAGCCTTAGCTCCAGTAAAACAGTCATTTTGAAATTTTGCACCAGATTCTCAACATGGGGTTTTGGGACCCTTTCTCATGAATGATGTCACTGTCATGGCGTTATTCAAGGCCGAAGGGTGATTTCACACAGTGACTGCGCAGTGCCTGTGAAATCACCCTTCGGGCCCGAAGAACACCATGACAGTGACATCACTCATGAGAAGGGGTCCCAAAAACCCCATGTTGAAAATTTGGTGCAAAAATTCCAAAAAATGACTGAGATATGCATTAAAGTTGAAACCCCCCTATGTAGCCCATTATACAGCTTACCGGCATTTCCTCAGTTCAAGGGTCGGCTTTGAAGAGTGCAGACGTGTTCCCGGTCCACCGAAAATCATCGCGCCAGAGTCCAGAGGTAAGTATGGGGTTGGGGAGGCTGTGCACAGTGGGTGGGTGCGGGTTGTGGGAGGAGGGTTGGGAGGCGCGCCGCGGGACCGTTTTGTTTTACAAGGAAAAAAAAAAGACGATGGACGCTTTGCCACGCTGGGGTGGGCTCCCAGCATGGCAGAAGATGTGGGGCTGAGGGCCGAGGGGGATTGGGTACCCTCGCCGGCAACCACGCTGGGGCCGAGGAGCTGACAGGGATTGGGCACCCCATCGGCAAAACAAACGGTTTGCAGCGGCAGGATGGCTTGGGGGGGCCATAGAGCCAACGGGGGACTGGGCACCCCCGTCGGCAAAACAAACAACATTTGCCACACTGGGGTGAGCTCCCAACGTGGCAGGAAAGCTTTGGTGGGGGGGCCAGCGTGACGCATGCGGGGGCAGCGCGTGATGGAGGGAACAGCGGCTGCGCTCAGTATGGCAGCGGTGTTTTCCTTTGAAGCAGAGGAATACCGTTGTCATACTGAGCTCCTGCACCCATTGGTGCAGGACCACCATGCCACATACCTCCAAGTGTGCTACTCTCCCAAAATGTTCCTTGCGCATGAGTGCAAGTGAACGTAAAAATTGAAGGTGGACAAAGCAATGGGGCCTGATGGGATTCACCCAAGAATTCTAAAAGAACTAAGGGTAGAACTAGTGACATCGCTGACTACTCTCTTTAACAAATCATGGGAGGATGGGGTGGTACCCGAGGACTGGAGGAGGGCAGATGTGATTCCTCTTCACAAAAGTGGGAGCAGGACAGAGGCAGGAAACTACAGACCAGTTAGTTTGACCTCAGTGGTAGGGAAAATGATGGAATCACTTCTGAAGGAAAGAATTGTTGAGTACCTAGAGGCCAGTGGGGCACAGGACCCAAGGCAGCATGAATTCACGATGGGAAGGTCGTGTCAGATGAATCTAATAGATTTCTTTGACTGGGTGACCAAAGTAGTAGACCAGGGAGGGGCTGTGGACATAGTCTACCTAGATTTTAGCAAGGCATTTGATATAGTCCCACACAAAAGATTAACACACAAGATAACCAGTCTTGGAATGGGTCCCAAGGTGGTAGCCTGGATAAAAAATTGGCTAGACAACAGGACGCAAAGGGTAGTAGCAAATGGAGTACACAGTGAAGAAAGGAGGGTTACTAGCGGGGTACCGCAGGGTTCAGTACTGGGACCGGTCCTTTTTAATGTGTTTATAAGTGACATTGCAGAGGAACTGGAAGGAAAAATATGTCTCTTTGCAGATGACACAAAGATCTGCACCAGGGTTGATACACAAGATGGAGTGGAAAGGATGAGAAGGGACTTGACAAGGTTGGAGGAATGGTCAAATGTATGGCAGCTCAGATTCAATGCAAAGAAGTGCAAGGTAATGCACATGGGAAACAAAAACCCAGGGGAAGCATACACAATGGGGGATGAGATACTGACAATAGTAAAAATAGAAAGGGACCTGGGGGGTAATTATATCAGATGACCTAAAGGTGGGCAAGCAATGTGAGAAGGCAGTAAGGAAGGCTGGGGGGATACTGGGATGCATAGGAAGAGGCATCAGTAGTAGAAAACAGGAAGTTGTTATCCCTCTGTACAGACAGTTGGTGAGACCCCATCTAGAGTACTGTGTGCAGTTCTGGAGACCCCATCTCCACAAAGACATAGACATAGACAGAGTGGAGGCTGTCCAAGGAGGGCAACCAAAATGGTGCAGGGTCTGCACCAGAAGACATATGAAGAAAGACTAAAGGAACTTAATATGTATACTCTTGAGGAAAGAAGGGAGAGAGGGGACATGATAGAAACTTTCAAGTACCTCAAGGGAATCAACAAAGTCCAAGAGGGTAGCATCTTCCAGAAAAAGAGATGTGCAAGAACAAGGGGGCACAATTTGAAGATAGAGGGGGGACGGCTCAGGGGTAATGTGAGGAAATATTTTTTCACAGAGAGGGTTGTGGATGCATGGAAAAGCCTCTCTGAGGAGGTCTTGGAGTCAAGAACAGTGGGGGACTTCAAGAATGCATGGGACAGGCATAAGGCAGTCCTAGGGGTGGGTAAGAGGAAGTAAGCTGTTGGTTAACTAGGATCTGCAGCTTATCTGTTAGGTAGGAAAATGGGCAGACTAGGTGGGCCAAGCGGTCCTTATCTGCCGTCAAATTCTATGTTTCTGTGTTTTTCCAGTTTGGTATCACCATTCAAGCTTATGTAAAGTGTCTGCTTTAACTATATATACTCTACTTGTAAAGGAAAGAAATCAAAGACAGACCAAGTAAGCTCTAAAAATAGAGTTTTACTACAATAGATAAAAAATATGTAACACATAAAATACAGAACTGTTATATCACAAGACATGCAAATCTCTTAAACAAAACAGGTTTTAACAGTGCAATTCCTACTACAGTACTTAGATTTGTCTCCCTCTCTAAATACCTGCTTAAAGTGCTCACAGATGTTTCTTTGTCAGAGTCTAGACAGAAGTGTCTCTGAAGAAAAACAGAATGATGTTTAAAAGCTGGTTTTCCCCACCTATTTTGCATGAGGTCACCTAGCTCCTCCCTGTCAGAATATATAAAAAAATATATCTATATAAAAACAGGATGTCTTTTCCAAGTATTAAATTCTGCAACCTCAACATAACTCATGTTCTTCAAATGACTCTCTTTGATCTTATGATAAGCTTCCCCCTTCCAGGACACAAAATCATCTTTTATGACTTTGCACTAAAATGTCATACCCTGCTCTTCTTCCTCTAAGCGTTATACACGTTTATGATCTTCCCTCTTAGCAACTACAGCTATAATTAACTAAGTTAAAGTCCATAATTAGCTTCGGGCCTTCCAGGTAACACCTTGTATCTAAAAAATCTGTGGCAGTAAATATAAATACCAGTCCATGGTAACAGTTACTTGGATTCTTATGTTGTTTTTGTGTTTAAAATTGGAACAGTGCTTATCAGTTTCATATAGTTTGATTTAAAAAAAATAACATTTTATTTATGATTTTTACAGTTAAAAAAATCAAATATTGCATTAGGTACAGCACGAACCACAAAACAATGTATACATTGAATAATAAGAAAAAAATGGAAAAAGAGAAAACAAGTTTACATAAAAGATATCAGTGAAATTACAGTATTTAAAAAAACAACTTTTTATTTAAACTATTTCTTGCATACCAGTACAGGAAGCATTACAGACAAAGGCAGCACATCATATTTAACAACATGAAAAACATTGGAGTCAATTGCCTTAAGAAACCAGATTAAAAGAGGGGATACCACAAAAATAATTATACATCACTTGATCTACAATAGCTATTAAGCAGTTAATGCTGTTGCTTATTTTTTCATAACTCATGTAGCATGCATTAAGAGTTGGTTTTAAAGATCTTTAAAGTCAAATAATATTCTTAGGAATTTCTTAAATTCTTGGAGCTCCCAAGCCTTAAAAATGCAACTGTGCATACAAGCAACATCTATGGGTAACTGCAGCATACCAAAAACATGCCCTCACCAGCAGGGTGATGTGCACACAGTCTGTGCCACAGAAATCACAGTATTTGATCAATTTAAAGCATCAAATGTAAGGTAACATAGTAAGTTAGGGTCAAAAAGATGCTAGGTTCATCATGCCACCCCCTCCCCATAAACAGGTATTCTGTGTGCAAACATGAATAAACTTATAGGGATTTCCTTACCGACTTTACTACTCAGGACATCCTGTTATTCCCTTGATAAGAAGGAATTTGTTCAGGATTATTCTGAATGCATGTACTGTCTTCATGCCCACTTTCTTCATTGGTTGGCTATTCCAAAGGTTCAACATCCTCTGGGGGAAGGGGTGCCTCTTAAACATTACCCTTTAATTTACCACTTCTGAGTTTCAGGGCATGGTCTGGTAACTTGTAGAATATTTCAGCAACTATATTCATTGACAACTCTATTTAGGCAACAGTTGGGCTGCGTTACAAAGCTGCCAAAGAAACAAAATGAGATGTTAAGGTAAAAATTCTCCTGTATCCAGATGTTTGTGTGGTGTCCCTAGGGTTTGAATTATTGCTAGATGCTACCTTTTACCTTAACTGTAGCACTCTTTTAAGGCCTGTACTTATTCACCAACAAATCCTTTTGTTGTGCTTTGAAAGACTGTGCCAAAGTTGGGTAGTGCCTGTCCTCCTTCAAACAGTCGTTCAAACACTAGAAACACAATGCCACACCATAATCAAGATTCCAGATAATTTTTATCTGAATGTTGAATATCTTTTTTTTTTTTTTGCCATTTTTTGCTGCAGCCTTAACTGTTACCCAATCATATTTTTAGTAATTAATTCCGACCCTTTCTTTTTTTTTTGTATGATTTATTTATGCACCCTTACCTTCGGGGCATCTCTCAGGGTCTCTTCCACCAGCTGCCGAACACAACCGCCCACCTGAACCGACTACTCCAGGCTACATCAGGTAAGTGGGGTCTGGGCACTCCCCAGCCCAAGGGTGGCCCCAGACCCCAGGAGAACCAGAGATGGCGGTATTGCAGTGAGGATCGAGACCGGACCTTTCGATCACCCGCCTCACCACCAAGGAAGGGGGTTTTGTATTTTTCTGCCCAGAGCACAGACGCAATGAAGTCCCGCACAGCCAGCGCATGCTCCCACATGCCTCTGGAAGATGTCCACCGTGCTCCAATCCCCAAGCATCTGCTGCCGTGCACTGCAGTGCCCCAGCCTCCGCCAGGGGGTGCCAGTGCATCGGGAGATCCCCGGAACCCTCCCCAGGACTAGGAGAGCTGTCCACGGATGCTCAGTCCTAGTCCTCCCCTGCCAACTGCTGGCTCCCTGAGCTCATTCCCGAACTCGGGTCACCAGCATGGCATGAGGTGTGGCGTCCAGCACCTCAACCCTCAGCGCCACCGGGACGGCTTATTCCCACCCTTTCTTAAACTGATATTTAATAATAGATGCTGTTGCTATGCTAGTACCCAGACTCTGGAATGCAGTGCCACAGATGCTTCACACTGGCTCATCTGTGTACACTTATAAGTGTTTTTTAAGAAACTGTATGTTAAGTACAGCCTGATGGCACAGTGGTGAGCTGCTTGTTGCGATGCTGGCAGTCTGGGTTCAGGAGTAAACTTGGGCTACCAGAGGGCTGGCAGGGGAGGAGACTTAAGCATCCCACAGGGCACTTACCTCACCTGCATGGGAAAAGTGACTCTGGCCCACTGTCTAGCACCACTTGTGGATTCACAGGTATAGCAACATGCAAGGCTTGTCTGGAGAGGGCAAGACGTGTGTGCATGCTCCCATGCATGCCCATTGGATGTGTGCCTGTTGGTATGGTGCACCACTGTCTTTGAGGGAGAGAGAAACTATGGAAACAGCCCTCTGACTGCAGCAGGATGGTGTCAGTCCCCACAGGCCCTGTATTGCTGACCAATGGCACTCTCCATTGCTGGATGTGGATTTTCAAAGGGTTTTGATCCACCCCAATGGCCCCACGGTGGGGGGGGGGGTGTAATCCATTGGGGCTTAGAGGTAGGGGGAAGTGCAGGAGAGGATGGTAGACAGGGCTGTAATGAATAACAGACTAAAAGCCAAAAAATGAAAAACTATGATTTCCTAAGCTGTTTAAAGGAAATGATGTTACATATCAAATGTTGCATATATTTTCTGGGATCCTCCTGTAATGTGTACATTGCTGTGATTTATTAGCACCATTTATGATAGCTGTTTATATTAGCTGCTGTGTAGATGCAGTTACTTTTGCAAAGTGCTATGAGAGTTTACTTTAAGATACTCAACAAATGAATACAAGCTCTAGCCAGAGCCAATACAGCTGTGAAGAGCTGCCAAATGACCGGAGTTACACGTGTGCATAGAAAATTTTGAATACCCAGGTGTAACTCAGCCATTTTTATGTTTGCTTGCACGCACATGCAAGAAACATAGTGCTATCATCCGAGTTTTCGGAGGTGTGGCAGCCCTCTTCCAATTCAGTCAGCGTGTTTGCAGGCGCGGCCGCAGTTCTCCAATGGCTGCTGGAGCTGTCTATGACAGCAGTCGAAAATGCAGTGGAGTACAGTTGAAAGGGGGAGCTACGCTTCAGTGAGCAGCGATAAGATATCGCCTGCTCATGCGTGCTCCCCCTACACACACACACACACACACGCATGCATACCGCGTGCTCACCCCCCCCACACACACACTGTATAGCCGGGGTGCCTAATCCCGCCGGCTCCACTGTCCCACCCTCCCGAGTACAGGGTGCCCGCTGGGAGCCCACCCAAGCATGGCAACAGATGCTATCGCCGACAGGTGCCCAATCCCATCGGCCCACACCCCCCCAAACAGCCATCCTTGTGCCACGCTGGAAGCCCACCCCAGCGTGGCAAACGTCCTGCATCATTGTCCTTTTTTAAAAAAAAAACAAACCCTGAAACACAAAAACGGTCCCTCGCTGTCTCTGCCCCCACCTGCGCCCACTCACTGCGCACCCTGCCTCCCCACACCCCCTCACCCCATACTTATCTCCGAACTCCGGCGCGACGATCTTCAGTGAACCAGGAACACGTCTGCACTCTTCAAAGCCAACCGCGAACTGAGGAAATGCTGGTAAGCTGTATAATGGGACAGATAGGGTTTTTTCAACTTTGCTGCATATCTCAGGCATTTTTTGGAATTTTTGCACCAAATTTTCAACATGGGGTTATTGGGACCTCTTCTCATGAGTGCTCTCACTGTCATGGCGTTAATCAGGCCTGAAGGGTGATTTCACAGTTACTGTACGAAATCACCTTTCGGGACTGAGTAATGAAACGACACTGCCACTGTTCATAAGGTGGGCTCTCAAAAAGCCTATGTTGAAAATTTGGTGGAAAAATTCCTAAAAATGATTGTTTATGAGTGAGCGCGGCGCAGTTCCTACGCACGCCAGAAGTTCGAATTTTCAATATTTTCACCCAGATTTTCACATTGCCATTTTACCACACCTCCTTATGAGCAGTATAGCTGTCATTTTTCACATCTTGCCCAAAACGTGTTTCTGCCCATGTAGCGCACAATGGCGCAGTCGGTGTGCGAAATCAATGTATGGGACACATTAAGAAAATCACAGTGACACTGTTAATGAGCAGAGGTCTTAAAATGGCTTTGTTGAAAATTTGGTGAAAAAATTCCTAAAAATGACTGTTTTACGAGCATGTGTTGCGCAGTTCCTATGCACGCTCATAAGTTTGCGAATTTTTAATATTTTCACTCCAGATTTTCAACATTGCCATTTTATTACACTTCCATATGAACAGTACAGCTGCCATTTTTCACATGTCACCCAAAATATGTTTCCGCACATGTACGCACAATGGTGCAGTCGGTGTGCAAAAGCAATGTTTGTAACTGTGATTTTCTTAATCTGTCCCACTGTTCATGAGCAGAGGTCTTAAAATGGCTATGTTGAAAATTTGGTGACAAAAGTCCATAAAATGACTGTGTTACGAGTGAGCATTGCGCAGTTTCCACACACCCTCGTAAGTTCATGACTTTGTCATATTTTCAGTCCAGATTTTCACCAGTGGCATTTTTCCACACTTCCTTATGAACAGTACAGCTGACATTTTTCACAACATGGCCGAAATGTGTTTTCACACTTTCAGCGCAGAGATGTGTGGTCGCTGTGGGAAATCATTGTTCGGGACAGATAAAGAAAATCACAGTGACACTGTTCATGATCGGAGGTCCCAAAATGCCTGTGTTGACAATCTGCTGTTAAAAATCCCCAAACTAATTACATTACGGGTGTGCGTTGCACACTTTCTATGCACGCTCGTGACTTCACCAGTTTTTCTAATATTTTTACTGCAGATTTGCAACATTGTCATTTTTTACACCTCCCCATGAACAGTACAGCTGTCATTTTTCACATCCTGTTCGAATGTGTTTTTGCACCAGAGCAAATGCCGTGAATGCTGTGCATAAGCAGCTGCTAACAAACTGATATTGCCACTGTTCATGAGGTGGGTCACAGAAAACCATGTTGAAAATTTGGAGTGAAAATATCAATGAATGCCTGAGGTGTTAGGGTTTCAACCATAACGCCCCACTGTAGAGAATGACAGGCATCAGGGTGTGACTTGGGGTTCTGCCTGTAATGCTCATACCATTCCACACCCTGCAGCCAGTGAGAGGCATCGAGGTATGCCTTGGACTCTTCAGCCCCAAAGTTCACCCCATTCTCCTATACCGCACCCATCTCACCATATTTCCTGATGGAATGGGGTGCGCATAAGGGCCAAAGACCCCAAGGCACACCGTGACACTTGTCAGTGTCTGCAGGGTAGGGTGTGGTGAAATGGCGTGGCCATTATGCCTGACGACCCAAAGGCACACCCCAATGCCTGTCACTCTGTGCAGGGTGGTGGTGAGATTGGCTTCAGTTCAATACTTCACTGCCATTCCTATTATGCAGCTCTGTAACTTCTACACTACCAATGCCAATGCCAGCAAGCAAACATTCGGCATTGACAAATGCTTGTTTGGAGTTGTTTCACCAAATTTTCAACATGGCCTTTTTGGGACCCCACCTCATGAAGAGTGCCACTGTCATTTCATTCACTTGTCCCAAAAGGTAAGCTCACAGAGTGACTGTGCCATTCTGTGCCACAGGTATGAAAACACATTTTGGGCAGGATTTAAAAAACAACAGCTGTACTGTTAATAAAGAGGTGTGCAAAGATGGCAATGTTGAAAATCTGGAGTGAAAATATTAAAAATTGGTGAAGTCAGGAGTATGCATAGAAACTGCGCAATGCATGCACATAACGCAGTCATTTTTGGGATTTCTTTCACCAAATTTGCAACATGGGCTTTTTGGGACCTCACCTCATGAACAGTGGCACTGTTGTTTTCTTAATCAGTCCCGAAAGATGATTCCGCACAGCAACCACGAAATCACCTTTCAGGACCGAGTAACGAAATGACAGTGACAGTGTTCATGAGATGGAGTCGCAAGAACCCCATGTTGAAAATTTTGGGCCAAAATTCCTAAAAATGGCTGATATATCAACATAAGTTGAAAAACCCTTTGACTGCCATTATACCACGTTTACCTTTGATTCTTCAGTTTGCGGTTCAGCTTTGAAGAGTGCAGACGTGTCCCGGTCCAGAGAAGATGACAGCCCAACCTCCAGAGGTAAGTGTGGGGAAAGGGGGTAAGGGAGGTGGGTGCTCAGTGGGAGGGTGGAATGGGAGGGGGACAGCGCGATGATGAGGGACCGTTTTCTTTTTACAGAAAAAGACGTTGGGGGATGGTTTCTTTACTTATAGGAGAAAAAAAGAAAGCATAAATTTGGGCACACTAGGGTGGGCTCCCAGTGTGCCACATGAATTGGGGGGTACATGATGCCAACACGGGGATTGGGCACCTCGATAGGGCCATCCTCCCCAACCCATATCCCGATGCTCCGGGCGGCCAGGTGATGGTGGTGTGGGTCTGGAGAGAGGTGCGGGGCTTCATGAAGTTTTTGGGTCCCTTTTCCATTTTCTCTCCTAAAGCCATGGTGGCATGGGCTACCCATGCATGTGGATGAGCACATACATCCTGAAACCGCACTCTCCCCACACTTGACTTTTGTCTGTTGTTCGTACATCGGCACTGCTACCAAGCCTCCACCTGGTGGCCTGCAAGAACCAAGTCAGCAGCCGCCCCAGTCTGGGAGTGGAGAGCTGCCTGGCGGGAACTCGATCCACTCCCAGCCCTTCCTCCCACTGACCATCCAGTCATCTGAGCTCACTTTTGAAACTCAGATCACCGGTGTGATGAAAAGTAACATGTACAGTACCTCAGCCTTCTGTGCCACTGGGCCACAGTCAGGTGCTTTACTTTCTTAAATCTCCATAAGAAAAAATCACAAAGGATCTGTGGCAGTAAATATAATTACCAGTCCATGGTGACAGTTACTTGGATTCTTATGTTGTTTTTGTGCTTAAAATTGGAACAGTGCTTGTCAGTTTCATATAGATTGATTTAAAAAAATAACATTTTATTTATGATTTTTACAGTTAAAAAAATCAAATATTGCACTAGGTACAGCATGAACCAAAAAACAATGCATACATTGCATAATAAGAAAAAATGGAAAAGGAAAAAACAATTTTACATAAAATTCATTTACATAGAATACAATAGTAAAATGACAGCATTTTAAAAAAAATGTATTTGAACTATTTCTTGCATACCAGCACAGGACGCATTACAGACAAAGGTAGCACATCATATTTAACAACATAAAAAATATTGTAGTCAATTGCCTTAAGAAACAAGATTAAAAGAGAGTATACCACAAAAATAACTATACATTCACTTGATCTACAATATCTATTAAGCAGTTAATGCTGTTGCTTATTTTTTCATAACTCATGTAGCATGCATTAAAAGTCAGTCTTAAAGACCTTTAAAGTCAAATAATATTCTTAGGAATTCCTTACATGTTTGGAGCTCCTAAGCCTTAAAAATGCAACTGTACATACAGCAAAACATGTGGGTAACTGCAGCTTGTCAGGAACATGCCTTCACCAGCAGGGTGATGTGCACACAATCTGTGCCACAGAAATCACAGTATTTGATCAATTTAAAGCATCAACCGTAAGGTAACATAGTAAGTTAGGGTCAAAAGGATTCTGGGTTCATCATACCACCCCCTCCCCATAAACAGGTATGCTGTGTGCAAACATGAATAAACTTATAGGGATTTCCTTACCGAGTTTTCTACTCAGGACATCCTGTTATTCCCTTGATAAGAAGAAATTTGTTCAGGATTATTCTGAAGGCCTGTACTGTCTTCATGCCCACTTTCTCCATTGGTCATCTGTTCCAAAGGTTCAGCATCCTCTGGGGGAAGGACTGCCTCTGAAACATTACTCTTTAATTTACCACTTCTGAGCTTCAGGGCATGATCTGGCAACTTGTATAATATTTCAGCAACTATATTCATTGACATAACTCTATTTAGGCAACAGTTGGGCAGCATTACAAAGCTGCCAAAGAAACACAATGCAAAGTTAAGGTAAACATTCTTCTGAATCCTGATGTCTGTGTGGTGTTCCTAGGGTTTGAATTATTGCTAGATGCTACCTTTTACCTTAAAGAGCAGCTGATGCCTTTAAAAAAACTTTGGAAAACATAATGGTTGGACACAATTCATCTTGTATTTCATGTCTCTTCTATAGATTTCTCCTCCTCTTCATTATTTGATACTAAAGGAAGTCCCACAAAAACAGGATCTTCATCCCTTAGAGCTCACATGCCTCTATATGTTACTCCCTTACTTCACATCATAAAGCTTTGTTGTGATATCGTAGTCTGTTGCTATGAGAATAACTGTGATGTCACAAGCACAGTATTATGACATCAGGTTAGGAAGAAGAAATAGGAGCTGATGAACCCTCAGGGAACAACTCTTCTGTTTTCATGCATTTGACCTCAGTAATAAATAACGGAGGTAAGAAATGTACAGCTAATGAGAACTATGAGTTGCTTTGTGTCCAAATATTATGTTCTGTAAAGTTCTTCTTGAGGTGTCGGTGGCACTCTTTTAAAGCCTGTACTCATGCACCAACAAATACTTTTGTTGTGCTTTGAAAGACTGTACCAAAATTAAGACAGTGCCAGTGCTGCTTCAAGCAGTCAGTCAAACACTAGGAACACAATGCCACATCATAATCAAGATTCCAGATCATTTTTATCCGAATGTCGAATAACTTTTATTTTGCTGATTTTTGTTGCAACCCTAACTTTTGCCCAATCAGTTAATTCCCACCTTTTCTTAAACTGATATTTAGTAACAGATGCTGTTGGTGTTCTAGTACCCAGACTCTGGAATGCGGCGCCACAGGTGCTTCACACTGCCCCATCTTTTCATGCTTATGTTTTAAGAAACTATATGTTAAGTCCAGCCTGATGGCACAGTGGTGAGCTGCCTCTTGTGATGCTGGCAGTCTGGGTTTAGGAGGAAACTTGGGCTACCAGAGGGCTGGCAGGGGAGGAGACTTAAACATCCAACAGGACACTTACCTCCCCTGCATGGGGAAGGTGACTTTGGCCCACTGTCTAGCACCACTTGTGGATTCACAGGTGTAGTAACATGCAAGACTTGGCTGGAGAGGGCAAGACATGTATGCATGCTCCCACGCATGCCCATTGCATGTGCGCCTGTAGGCACGGTGCATCACTGTCCTTGAGGGAGAGAGAAACCATGGAAACAGCCCTCTGACTGCAGTGAGATGGTGTCAGTCCCCACAGGCCCTGCACTGCTGATCAATGGCAATGGTGAGCTGGGGGTGGGGGTGGGCGCCTGCTGGACCATTTTGCCTGAGTTGTGCACCCCTGCCCAGCCTCTGCTGTCTTTTGTGGTAAAAATTAAAAATAAAAAAACTAAACCGCCACATCCACAGCATGCCTGGCGGTGCCTGGTGCCCCCAAAGAGAAAACCTGGTGCTTCATCTTCGGTCATTTTAAGTTTAAAACAGCCAGTGCCCACCTAGCTGATGATGAGGTGAGCTGAGCTGCGAATGTAATGTAGCAAACTAAACACTGCCACAGTCAGAGCAAAGGAAAGTACTTGGAGCGGAGCGAGCGGGCCGGCCCTCTGAATCTGATGCGATGAGTCGGTGACTCAGCTAGCTGAGATTTGATGCAGCAGCCAACTCAACCAGTAGGAACAGCGAGAGCGAGTGGCAAGCGGCAGGCAGAGCGAGCGCTCAGAGAATCAGAGCGGCAAGAAAGAAAGCAAAGAGAGGCGCTGAACCTTGAAGGATCACAGGAAACAGACCCCTCTAGAGTCTCGACTGATGTGAAGATCATTTTCTTTGTCCTTCTTCCACCACAACACTGTATTTAGGGGAAAGCAGCAGCCGGCAGCCCAGTACCACGAGTGTGAGTGACTGTATTTAAAAATTATTCCTAATCCTACCATAACGGTTACGGAGGAGCCCATGCCCATCAGTATATCCCTGGCTTCCGGTTTTGCTATGCACGCCGTTTTGTCCACCAGGTTTGCAAGATCAGATCAATAATAATGATAAATGAATTGAATCCCTACCCAGGTATGGTGCAGCAGCAGGCCAGCGGACTTGTCTTACCACTGTTGCTGCCTGTTTTACAATTCATGTCATGACTCATTGATTTCTGATTTCTTCTCTCATTTTTCCAGTGCACTGCAGTGCCATCCAAACAAACTATCTATCTCTGGCAATATAAAATCTTATTTTCATGTTTCTCTGTGGGGACTTTTTGATTTCAGCATGTTTAAATACGACTGAGTCTTAAGAAATTTCCTTAAGACCTTATTTGTTTCATTTTTTTCCAAATAAACTGGCTATGCATGAAATCAACTGATAAACCTATAAAGACCGGTCCTTGGCTGTTAATCATAAGTAAGTGTTTCAGAGAAGCCGCCTTCAGACCAGAATTTCTGGCTACAAACAGTAGGTTGTTAGGTACATATACGTCAAAATATATTCAGAGCTTCTGATTTTTCTGTAATCTCTAACTCAAAAAGAAAGAAACAAATGGCTATCCCGATGTATGGCATATAGACCATCCAAGTAAGTCATCCATCCGCCTAGGCCGACAGTGCGACTGGTAGTCACTGTGACTTGACTGTAGAGAGTGTCTTTGTGGCAGGGACGGCTCCATCATGGTTCTCTGTGTTGCGTGCTATGCGGCTAGCACTATCTACTGACTAGGCACGCCTGGCGGCAGTGCGGTTCGATTTATTCCTCCTTTGCCTGCTGACCGACTAGTACTGCTGCCCAGGGGGGCCCAAGCCAGTATCCAACTTAAGTTGTTGCTTGCACTTGCCAGCCTGAACTTTTACCCGCTTACTGCTGTGCTAAAGTGCGGCCGCTGCCGACTTCAGGTGAGGTTGTCTAAGAAGGCAGGCAGAACAGAGCCAGGGCTAAAGGGCCTAAAGCCAAGTTAGGCTTGGTTCCCTAATCCTTTGGTTGGATGAGGTGAGGGTCGAACTTGGAGTGGAGTGGACAGTCTGACCGTTGGAGTAGTGTGTCCATCCAGAAGTAAGGTCCATTCCTTCTCCCTCCCAGTCTCCCAGCTGGCCTAGTCCTCCTGGCCTGGAACAGAAAGGTCTGGTCCTGGGTGATCATGAAATGGGATGCCTGGGCCTAGTGCAGGCAGTGGCACTGGCAGCACTAGTCTGCACTGTAGCAGAGAGAGAAGCCAATCAATCAGATTTCTTTATTTTATCAGCCTATTGACGAGGAACAGCAGAGTAGCAGACAGACTGAAAGAAAGCTGCAGGTGTGCTCCAGTCTCCCTTCAGTTCATCATCACCCAGTTTCTACTTCCTTAAGTAAGTACCCAGTGGCAGAGCTGGGGGGGGAGCGGGGGGCCCACTTGGACCCAGCAAAATGAATTAATAACATTATACATTATCTAAAGGGTGTGGGGAGTACAGCAGTCTTGCACAGCAGCTGTGCCTGGGTCTGGGTTATCATGAGCTCAGATGATGAAAAGTCAGAAATGGGACCCACTCCCACACCAGCTCAACTATCCATTAGCACACCCACAGGATGTGCTTGCAACTCTTTTTTTTTTGCATTTCAAAGCGAGTGGTGTTCAATCTGCACACAGCCTTGACTAGTTTTTTATCATTTTGTTTGCCGAAGAAACACAAGTGTTTTGTGTCATACTCAAAACCTGGATTTCTTGCTGAAATGGTAAAAAGTACATGAACAGTGGAGGTCTAAAGACTTCCCAAGAGTTTCACAAGTTATGGATCCACTCAGTCTTACACATTTCACCCTAAATTGGGAAATCCGAAAAACATACCTACTGTATAAGCAATGTCACATTCAAATGAGAACGTTCCTTTGAACTTGTCACCTAAATCAAATCATGTCCCCTATCACAAAATGAGAGCTGGTTAAGAGCTAGAAGAAATGATGGTCTCTCACCAAAAAGGATGAAACCATCTACCCTCATTAAAAGTAGAGACAAAGGGGTTAAAGAAAGTGGTTGGGACAGGGAAAACCGGATACACTAGCAAAGAATTAGAGCAAAATTAAACCAAATACTATTTGTCTTCCTCCTGAAGATGAATAGTACTGGAAACCAGTAGAGGAACGTCCTACGCTGTTCGGGCATTTGTCCTCTCTGCACTTTATAGTAAAGCCTTGTTGTACACTGTCCTGTGGTGCCTTGGTTTGATTTTGGACTAATTGGTTATCTGTGGTACATAGAGTGGACTTGGAGCCTGAACTGACTTTTTCTCAAAGACTTAGAGTGCAGTGGCTCAGTGATAACACAGAAGCAAATTTGCAAATGTTTACCATTAGACTAGATATATTTTAAAATAAAAAGACTTGAAAAACTAAGTGCCATATAACTCAAAGGAGAAATGTTAAATTTGGAAATGCCACATCGATCCAAAGCTCTTACCTTATATTTAGACAGTCTAATGGCAAATGCACTTTAATGTAGAAGACTGTTTACTGATATGTGAGGCTGCTAAAACTCAAGCCTAGTGTTTTGAATCGGAGTGCAAAAGTACTTAAAAGTTGCTGTTTTGCAAAGGATAAGATGTACCGACACATCTTAGAGCCAAATGCATTTATAAGCAAGTAAGGAATAGGAGCAGGTGCAATTGCAGAGTCAAACTGAAAATAGAGATTAACGGAGACACCCTAGTAACTAAGGGCAGGTAGTCACCACACACTGGCAAAAAATAAGGTTGTGCAATGTTTACACAATAGCATAAAAGCCATTCAGTAATAAACTGCTGATCAAAAGCTTATGCAGACAGGTAACTTCATAAGAAATCTGTAGGCATATTTGAAAAAAAAGAAATCACAAAACATGTCCAGATGCTCCATGATAATATTTTTTATTATATTTTTTTTTTAGTCTTTGGTAACCGGGTAAGGCCCACTAGGCACAAGTGCCTGTTTTCAGGGGCGACCTGGCAGCACTGGGCAGTTAAGTGACTTGTTCAGAGTCACACAGTATGTAAGTGGAGACAGTGAGAATCAAACTCAGGTCTAGTCTGCTGGATGTACCAAACTCATTCACATCTCGTTACTCTAACCTCTAGGCTATAATTTAGTTTTACACAAATGGCGTGTCAGTTAGGCAAAGCTCTGTGTGACGGAATGAAAGAAAAGCCATCATTTTCTAAACTATGGTTTAGTCGGGAAGTTAGTTATATTTCAGGCAGTGATGGCAATCAATTGAGTATCTAGTCAGGTGTTGTGGATCCTTTGCCAGTCAACTGTCAATCACAAGTAGTGGTTTATTCTACCCCTTTTATTTTTCCTGGTTTGGATTTGATTCTGACAACCATCCATAAATATGCATCATGAATGCATTTATCTATAATCGACAATCTGTTTTGGCATGGGCAATTTGTTTATAAGGAAATTAAAAAAAATATTCTGTTTACAGCACCTTACATAGTTTTATGCTACAGCTCCAATTTCTGTAAGGCACACGGTTGTAACGGTCACTCAGTACGTTTACATGACAGCAGTTTTCCGATTATATTTGGCTTATTGAGACAAAGAAGCCCACCGGTTAACAGTGACTCAAACCACAATCTTCTAGATTACAGTTTTTTACTTTTATCATTCCTCGACCTCATCATCACAAATACTTCTTCACTTCCACCCTGTAGACGGGCTCATGATACTCCTTTTTTGCCTAGTGGGTCCTAGAAGCAGTGCATGTGAAGGCTAGCAAATACATGATGTGTACAGTAGTGGACTGATGATCACTTTCGCTAGCTACCATCTTGGCGCCCTCAAAATGACTGACTTGCCCCTCCTGGCTCCCAAACCTGGCTCCGCCACCTGGCTCCGCCACTGATCAATGGCACTCTCCATTGCTGGATGTGGATTTTCAAAGGGGTTCGGTCCACCTCAATGGCCCTACAGGCGGGGCCGGGGGTGTAATCCGTGGGGACTTAGAGGTAGATGGAAGTGCAGGAGAGGGTGGTAGACAGGGCTGTGGTGAGTAACTGATAACTGATGGGTCAGCCACGAGGGAGCAAAAAGACTAAAAGCCAAAAAATGAATAAGTATGATTTCCAAAGCTGTTTAAAGAGAATGATGTTACATACCAAATGTTGCACATATGTTTCTAGGATCCTTCTGTAATGTATACATTCTTGTGTTTTATTAGCAGCATTTATGATAGTTGTTTGTATTAGCTGCTGTGTAGCTGCAGTTATTTTTGCATAGCACTATGAGAGTTTGCTGTAAGATACCTAACAGATGAATAAAATGAATGAATGAAATGCAAACTAACTTGTACTGATAGCACCACATAAATACTTTTTGTACAGCGCTCCCTAGTGTCCATCGCCATCCCTGGCGTCTCCCCATTTTGTTCATTCCCTGGTGCCCAGTGGCATCTTGCTCCTCTCTGCATGCCAATGATTTCCTGGTGCTCTTTAGCACCTCTTTATCTCCCCATTGTATACCACACACTCACTGGTGTCAAGAGGCATACCCCTTACTTTCCTATCCCACTCTCTCCTTAGTGCCCAGTAACAACCCAGCCACCATCATGCCTGCCCATGCCAAGCACACATTGGTGTCCAATGGCATCATCTCCCTTCCTCTTCCCATCCCTCCCCAAACAATCTGTGGTGTCTAATGGCAACCTCCTTCTCTCCCTATCCCAAGGCAAGTACTCCCTTGTGTTCAGCAACACCTGTTTCCTCTTTCCATCATATGCAAAGCACTTCCTGGTGTCTTGTGACACCCCCTCCCTCCTCTCATCATGTGCTAAGCACTACCTGCTGTCTGGTGACACTCCCTTCCTCTCTCCATCATGTGCCAAGTGCTCTATGGTATCCAATGACAATCCTCTCTCTCTTCATAATGGTATGTGCCGAGCACTCGCTGGTATCTAGTGACACCCCTCCCTCTCCCTGTACAATGCCATGCACTCTCTCGTGTTCAGTAATACCACTTCTCCCGTTTCCTGTCTCTGTCCCATACAAAGCATTCCCCGGTGTCTAGTAACATCCACACCCTGCCTCACATCATGCACTCTTTGGTGTTCGTTAACACCATCTCCCTATCCCACACAAAGCACTCCCTTGCATACACTGGCACCTCCCTCGGTCTCCCAACATCCCAAGTCTAACACTCCCTGGTGACCAGTGGCACCTCCCTTTCTCTACAGATCCCAAGCAAGCACTTCCTGGTGTCCAGTGGTACATACTTCTCACATGCTGCAACATGCCAAGCCTGCCATGCTTTCCAGTAGCAAGCCCCTCCCTCCCTCTCTCCACCCCATGCTAAGCACTCTCTTGTATCCAGTGGCACTCCACTGCCATCACCCTGTCCATTACCAAGAACTCCCTGGTGTTCCATGGCACCTACCTCACTCCCACCACATCTGCACTCCTAGGTGTCCACTGCATCCCCATCCTCACCCAATCCCATGCCAAACATACCCTGGTGGTCAGTTGCTCACCCTTTCTCATCATATCCCATGTCTTGCATTCCCTAGTGTCCATTGGTACTCCTTTCCTCACCTTGTCCCATGTCAAACAATACATAGTGTGCAGTGGCACCCCTCTCCCTGTTCTTATCCCAAGTCAGGCACTCTTGGGTGTTCAGTGGCACCTTTCTCTCTCACCCTGTCCAACACCAAGCACTCCCTGTTGTGGAGTTATACCCTTCCCTCTCCCCATCCCATGCCAAACAATGTATGGTGTCCAGAAGACCTTCCCCAACCTCTCCCTATCTTAAGCTGTGCAGTCTCTGGTGTCCAGTTGCACTCGCCTCCCTCTCCTCATCTCATGTCAAGCACTGCCTGCTGTGCAGTGGCACCTCCCTCCATCACTCCACCCCAAACAAGGACTCCTTGGTGTCTAGAAGCACACCCCTTCCGTGCTAAGTACTGCCTGGTGTAGGCTTTTTGTTTTCCATAGCTGAGAATACATAATTAGTCAAATTTAACAGAGACAAAGTGCTGTTACCTGCCTTAAATCCAAATTTGCAGTAAAACAGGGGTCAGTTTGAATTTATATAGTCCGAGGGAGGCATGTAGGACCCAGGGGACAATGCCCCTCCTAAAAAAAAATTTTTGTGCCATGTGCATTGCTCATGTGACAGTGCAGAGGTATCATTTGGGGATTAAACTTAGCCATTTTGTTTTTTAATTTTAGGCCAGGCTGGTCCTGGGACAGTACAGTCCAAAAGCAGGGCATGTTGTCGACAAGCTGGGTGCCAAACAGGAGGATTCCAAACCTTGGCACAAAAAGGAAGACACTTCGGCCTAAATATATTTGCAAAGTAAATGTATTCAAGTAGTAAGAAAACTTGGCAGCAAAAGGCACCACACTTTGACTAACCCCAGAGCTTTAAGGTCTGGCAGTTTCAGAACTTTGACTCTGATTCTCAGAAGCCGTAGATATAACTCATAATATGAGACGTAGGCCAGACAATTAGCAGCCACCCACTCTTCTTCCCCCCAAACCATTCCTTGTGTGATGTCATGCGTGATGTGATGCACATGCTCACTACCCATTGGCCTGCCAAATTAAAATGCTGGTACTACATTAGTCAAATAGAAGTGCACTTGGTGGAAGCAGGCTGCAGAGACTGGTGCCAAGGATTAACGCTGGATGTGGCTGCAGATTGGCAGCTAGTCAGAATTCTGTGGAGAGTGGGTAAAGTAGCTTGCCCTGCCTGCCTTCTTGCCCTGAGAATGCAAATGCAGGGTGACAGCAGTAGAAGACATTATGATTCCTGTTGGGGTGTAAAGTGCTTTGGTCAGGGGGAATCATGGGATTTTCAAGGATACTTGTTTATTCAGGGAGCTGTTACCTGAATGCTCCCGGAAAATTAACTCTGCAAAACACAAAAGCTGAGCAGAGTGCTTATGTGTAGAGGGTATTTTAAGAGTTACTGTGTAGGTTTGGGGATCCTATTATGTTTATGGGGGCTTGTGTGATTTTTGTGCATTGAGGTATGCCACAAAACATGTAGGGAGGACTGTATTAGACCATTAGCAGCCAAGCATTCTCCTTCCCCCAAACCACTCCATTTGTGATCCTATGAAGGACAAGATACCTATGCTCACTACCTGTTGATCTGCCCACTGACAACACTGGTACTGTATGAGTCACAGATAGAAGCACACTCAGTGGGAGCAGGCTGCAGGGATTGGTGCTAAGGACAAACGTGCCATGTGGCGGCAGATCTGAGTTGGGCAGTTGGTTAGTAGAAAAGCCTGCTGTACCTGCCTGCTCGCCTGAGGATGCAGATCCAGACTGGCAGCAGTAGAAGGCACAATGATGACGAAGTCTGACAGGAGCAGCATCCAGGCAGTCCAGATACAGTGGAGACTCCCTTGACCTGAAACTCCTTGCCTCACTATTGACAAAGTCCTTCCCCCTCTTATCAAAATTCCCAACCTCTCCCTTATGCATTCCCAGTTCCCCCAAAAATGGAAATCAGCAGTGGTGACTCCAATTCACAGAAGTGGTGATAAGACTCTTCCTAACAACTACAGGCCAATCTCTGTCCTTCCCTCCTTCTCGAAAGCTCTGGAACGAATAGCTGCTGATCAACTGAGTTCCTTGAAAAATGCAATCTACAATGCTCTCAGCAGCACAGCTTTCGTAAAGGGCACAGCACTCCTCGAATTCTCCTCCTTCATCCAACATGCCCTGGACCGGGGCCAACTTGTCAGTGCCACATTTATCGATCTGACAAAGGCGTTTGACACAGTCAGCCATTCCCTGCTGATCAAACAATTATCTTTACTAGGTCTCTCAACAGATACTACCCGCTGGTTTCAAAGCTACCTCAGTAACCGTACTCAACAGGTTAGAATTGTTGAATCTCTCTCAACCTCCCTTTCTGTCTGATCTGTAGTCCCCCAAGGATCCATCCTTGGCCCCCTGTTATTCAGCATTTTTCTGAACAAACTCCCTGCCTCCTGTCAAGATAAAATACTTCTGTATGCTGATGACGCAGTCATTTTCACATGTAGTCCAGACCCGTCTCTATTACAGCCACAACTGCAGAAAACTTTTAAGGAAGTTGAAGCCTGGTTTAGGGCACATAAACTCATCCTCAACTACCTAAAAACCAAAACAATGTTGTTCCATGGAACTCACAATAAATGTAAGAACCAAGAATTAATTATAAGAAACTGTGCAGGTGCTGCTCTGGAGCAGGTGGACCAATTCAGATACCTGGGTGTAACCCTTGACTGTACTCTGTCATTTACCAAACACATTGATAATATTGCAAAGGCAGTGAATACCTGGATAGGGCTCTGGCACAAACATAAGCATGGTTACAAGGTTACCAAAGACTAAAAAAAAAAAAAAAAAAATAAGCACTGCCTGACAACTAAAGCCCTAAATCTTGCCATTCAGAGCTCTGTCACCTCAATAACCAACTATGAGCTTGTGATCTATGGATCAGCCACTGACACTGCCCTCCATCACATAGCATTAGCCCTTAACAAGGCCTGTTGGCTTCTCACTTCAGCGGATCATCTCTCTCACACCTGTGTAATGCCCCAAAGGTGGTCATTACAGAAAATAAATAAAATAAATAAATAAAAGCAGAATATACAGGTGCTTAGAGTACCTGCTACAGGGGTAGACAGCAGGGTACTGTACAAAGGGGCCCCTAGAAATAAAAAGTCAACCTCCTTACACACACAAAACACTGTAAATAATAGAAAAGTGCATTTGTGCACTTACAGCTGGTCAAAAGACAGATTTTGTAAGCATTCCATGTCATAATGGCTTGGATGGAATGCTGTGCTGAGTGGCTCATGCACAGCATTCCAATCCAGCCATTCTAGAACCCAGTCAGTTTTATCTTTTAAAAATAATTCCATAACTAGTCAGTTGGTCAGTTCCTGGGCAGCTGTTGAGGAAAGAGGACACAGTAAGTCAAAGGGACAAGAAAAGGGCTTACCTGGTGGTTGTAGCCGTCCCTGAGGACTTAGCTGTGTGTCTGCTCTGCCTCCACTGCCTGAAGAAGCCTGCAGTGTGGTCTGCAGTCGTCGGTGGTGCCATCGGGGCACCACGAAGAAAAACGCTGTTCCCGCCACACTGCATGGGCTTAGAAGCCCTGCGTTTATTTGTTTTGCCCTCCGATTTCTTATTTTTAGCCCCCGAGTCATTTTACAAGTTTTTCCTCAGTCCCACGCCGGCAGCAAGCAAGCTGCATCTTCCTTGGCCGTCGGAGGCCCCCCGGAGCCGTCCCTCTCTCTGCCTGCCATTCTTCCCTCCCACTGCAGCTCACCTCCCGGCTCCCAGAGCAGCCAAGAACCCCGGAGTCCTAGAGCGTGAGTCGGCGGCAGCACATGTTGTGCTGACTGCCTGTATCCCAAGGGACCATTTTTTAAAAAGCCAGTAGGCGCTGCAGAAGCTGGCTGAGCGCCTCAAGAGGGGAGCATCGGGTCATTAGGACCCACAATTTAATATTAAAGAGGGAGGCGGGGTTAGCAATGCCCATGGGGAGGGGCCAGTGTATTAAGGCCATTTTAAAGTCCTATGAATATTTATTGAGGGTGGAACAGAGGCGGGGTTTTAGCGAGTAAATGACAGCAGGCACTGGGAGCCTAAAAATTTAAAGGGGCAACAGGATTTAAAAGGGCAATTCTGGCCCAAATATAAAGTAGGGCATTAGACCCACTGTGGAGTGGGGCACTAGGCCCAAAGTGTTGAGGGGCATCAGGCCCATTATAAATTGGGGCACTAGGCCCAGTATTTGGTGGGGCACCA
Organism: Neoceratodus forsteri; assembly: GCA_016271365.2. NCBI lineage: Eukaryota > Metazoa > Chordata > Ceratodontiformes > Ceratodontidae > Neoceratodus > Neoceratodus forsteri. Next base: position 1,216,935,907 of record CM028131.1, on the reverse strand, counting down.
GGCCCAAAGCAACGTGGGGCACCAGGCCCATAACAAGAAGTGGGCACCAGTTTTTATTTCCCTTGTAGCTACTGCTTGAAGAAGCAGCCCAATTGTACGAAGACACCGGATCTCTGGACTCTTGTAAAATCTGGACTTACAGAAAAGTGTGATGCTGATCACCCTAATGTTGTGCTGAGTAGCCTATGTAACTGGATTCTTGTTTAGAGTATAGAAGTACAGTATAAACTAGAATCAGAATAAGAGTGGCAGTAGGCCTAAAGTTTATGCTTGCAGTAGTAACCATAAAAGTGGTAGATAAAAAGTATTTCAGCATTTCCCTGTTCCATTGCCCTGTTGTTCTCGGGCATCCCCTCCTCCTTCTTGTGACTGTGTCTGTCTACCCCTTGGTACCAAATAAACGCCCTGCGGGCATCGAAATACTAAGTTGACTCCTGCCTCTCCTTGTCCGGATAGCAGTTATCCGATCCACATTTCATTCGGGCCCTGGGTTGCTCATCTTCATCTCGAGCGGCTCATCACAGCTGTGACATGTAGAAGCAGGCAAACTGGCTCCAACTCTCTGTCAGACTAAAGTACCAGACTTGCATTCTAGCCAAAAAGACCTCCTTGGCTCTCATGCCACCCGGCGTCCAGAACATGCTTACCACTTACTGTGTCCCATGTATAACCAGAAGGATGTATAGTCAATCATTTTCCGTACCTTAATGCCAGACCACCCAAGAACAACAGTCCTTCAATGTCAGGGCCGCAAACTGGTTCAACTCCCTTCCTTTGGATACCCCCAACACTCCCACACATGGCGTCTTTAAGCGCAAACTTCACCAACATTTAGTGGCTAGTGCCTCCTGTGACTGCTTCTCATGACCAGTTCCTGGTCAGGCTCCCCCTTTTCTTCTCTTCTCTCCCTCACACACCACCCTCTTTTTTATTTTATTTTATTTATTTTTAGCTTTTGTTGACTGGGTAAGTGCACTAAACAAATCCTGCCTATTTTCAGGCACGACCCGGGGGGAGGGGGATACAGATGAATGGCAACTGACCTTGAACCAGATTAAGCTGTTGGTGGTATTTTTTAGCGAATGAGGGAAATTTGGCCAGGACACCGGGGAAATTCCCCTACTCTTTTCGATAAGTGCCATGGGATCTTTAACATCCACCTGAACTACCACCGATCCAGACAGATGGGACCTCGGTTTAACATCTCATCCGAAAGACGGCACCTCAGAAATGCAGCACCCCTCTCATGCTGCATTACAGTGTCAGTACTGGGATATTAACCCAAGTGCCAGATGTGGGAACTGAACCCACAGCCCTCTGATCTCCCGGCCTCAGAGGCGAGTGTGCTACCTACTGAGCCACTGACACTCTTCTCCCACTATAACTCCCCCCTCTACCACACACCCCCTTTTCATAATCTCCCCTCTGCCCCTCCATCGCCTCCTCAGCAATTGACCTCTGTGCTGCTTCCCCACTGCCACTCCCTCTTCCTTTCCTCCTCAACCTTAGCAACTGGCTAGGCTGCTACTCTCCGCACCTGTTAGCCGCCGGCTCCTTTCTTACTGCCCACTTTTTGAAGGCCATGTTTTTTCTTGCAGTTTAGAGTACTGCTTGATTAATAGCTTTCATAATCATAGACAAGGCCACTGGCTGCTCCTTTTGTTTCTCCTATTCAATTTAATACAGATTTCCTTGTAACATATATTTTGTTAATTGTGTTTACTATTGTTCCCTCTTACTTCCTTGTAATTCATACTTTTGTTAACTTTTTGTTTACTTGTCAATGTACTTTGACCTGGAACCTTTATAAATGAGCCACTGACTAAACGGTGTACTGCGAAATCAAAATTAAGTAAATAAATTAGTACTTTGTAAGTTACAGGGTGGGTTTGGTAACACTGATTTTTTAGTGGGCACTTGAATAATTTTTCTTTTTTCAGTTTATTATACTTTATGCTGCTGCACTCTTCCAAGGCTTACCTGCATGGCGATCAGCTCCCAGGGTTCCCCCCTACTGGGTGGGGCCGCCAGACAGCCCTGAGACCCTCGGACTTGAAGTCAGAGCTCTGCCAGGCCTCCCCTACTGGAGGAACCTGCTGGCTTACCTCCCCCAGGGAGGGGCCACGGGACCAGGGCATGCCGCTGGAACACACATCTATCGGTCGCCGGCAGGGCCCGGGAATGAACAGGCACCTAAGGGTGGAGTCTTATAGAGGGAGGTGGAATATTTTGGTAGTGCAGTCCCTGGGGAGGAGGAACATGCAGTGACGCCAGCACCTGTTCCTCCCTTCAACAAGCTAGGTGCCAGTGGTTGTAGAACTCCCTAGCCTCCTCTAGAGGTCGGCATGTCACCAGACACTCAGCCCACCCTCTCCCAGAGAAGGAGAGCAGTCATCAAGACACTCAATCCTTCTCCCCGTGGTCAGCCCTCGGACTCCCGAGTCCATTCCCAAACCTGGGTTGTCGGCGTCACAAGTGGAAATTCTACTGCTGCGCCGGCGGGCCAGTGCTTGAGTCATTTTTGTGTGTTGGGGTGTTCTTGGGTGTTGCTTAGATGGGATGCTTGATTGGAGAGGATTATCCTTTATCACCCAGTATTTAACAGAGGATGGGAGTAAACATACCTTTAGAAATAGCCAGATTTTGAAGTCTATAATTTTGATTTCTCTATAACTTTGGGATCATTGCCCCCAACCCCCCTCCTCCCCAAGGCTTTGTCTCCGAACCCCATTTTAGAGCCTATATGGCCTCCAAGACCCGTGGTGATAAAAGGGTTATCTTTCATCTACTCCCCAAAAATCTACTCCCCCAAAAAATGTTATCCTGTGTGCACTACTGGATGGGCTGTAAATTGTCTGAACACCAGTTTCTCTTTGGTCTTACCCAGTGCAGATAAAATGGAAATTGACCTGTAGTTTGTACACTGTCAAGGTTACCAGATTAAAAAAAACTTACAAGTAAAAAGACAAGGACCATACCAAACATACACAAGGCACGTAAGACATGCAAGATATAAAATTACATATTTAACACAAGAGTTTTGTAAGGAAAATTCAAGGATCCGTGCACAATCTCTGCACACCGTGCATCATTCAAGAATAATCCTCACATTTTTTAATCAAGCTTTTTCTCTGCCACTGCTGCCTGCCCAGTCCTTGTGCTTTGGGGCATACCCTGAGGCAGCACCCCGAGCCCTGTGCTCCGCTAGCCCCACCTCCATAGTGCATTGTCTGAGGGTACTGCTGCCTATCATCCTGGGGGTAGCAAGGTTATTACCCCATTTTCTCCCTTTTTCCACTCTTCTCTCCGCCCATTTTCATACATACATACACTATACTTCCCATTGCCATTGCCAGCTGCTTAGGACATGTTCAGAAAGGAGCACACACAATCTTACCCACTACCAACAGTTTGTCACAAAACCACACAAGATACCCCGGGTGGTCGTACTGGACTGGATAGCTTACTTTATCAATGCTGCCACCAGCCTGGTAATGACTCACTCTGAGCTGATGCCTTCTCACTCCACCACAGGCTCCTGCTCACACAGGACAAGGACAATAGCCTATGGACATATGAACCCCCTTAGTTGCTCCAGGTACACCTTACCCCTGATCTGTATCAGAATCTGGTTTACTTTCAGGATGGTAGTGCTACAGAGGTAGATCAATGGAATAGCCAAGAAAATAGATTATATGCACTTATTAAAACAATGCAGTCACAGACATATATATATATATATATATATATATAAAACGTAATATTTACACAACATTTTCAAGCTATACATCAAACTAATGGGGAAAACAAACACACTACAAAATTCAAAATAAACAGATTTTTAAACACGAAAGTAGGAAAAACAGTAACTGAGCTGACTTAAATTCTAAGTTTGTACCCAAATCCTTTGGAAAAGCAGCTGTTCTCTCTCTCCTGAGTTACTGTCCACTTCGTGCTGAAATCACCTCTCACTTATGTCTGTGTAACCCCCCTGCAAATGGGGGTTCCCAAAAGACTTCCAGGAGCTTGCTTGAATGCTCCAAGCCTGAATGGTGTTTGGCATTTAAGCCATTTATCAGTGAGTGTTTTTAGAGCCTCTGGTACTGTCTCTTTAAGAGCTGTCTGCTTGCAGACATAATTAGTTTGTATGGGGGACTGTGTGCTTCTCTGAGTACCACTCGAGCTGCTGCCAATTCACTTCATTTTTGCAGTCACTAGGAGTGCAAGGAACCTATCTGAAAGATGTAACTGTTTGCCAGAAATTATTTGAGTAATAATGAAATTACAGTTTGTCTAACCTGCTTTCTTTTGCAGTCAGAACTGTGTCTGCTAGTTCCCCATTCTAGTTTTGAACTGCTGAACTGGACCAATCAGTGTGGGGTAAGCTAGCTTTAAAATGGTGCCTTGACGAATCAGAACTTGGACTCATAATCTGAGCCAGCCACAAGAGGATTGTATGGGCAGTGACTCTGGGAGATGTAGTTTAGAGTTCAGCACCTTTTGGACCAACAGCAGCAGTCTATTGTGAGTGACAGCCAATCCAGTCAAGAACTGGGAGGAACTCAAAGGAAGTGCCGGTTTTGTCGGTTGGAGTTTCAGTTGAGCTTTGGTGATGAAGGAAGGAGCCTGTGCTTTTCAGTGTGCAGTTTTAGTCAAAACGTGTGTAAGGCCCAGAGTTCCGGTCTGCAGCTTGTTAGGACTGAATGCGTCCTGTGAAAAGAATCAAAGGATCTCTGAAGAGTAGAAACCAGGCTCACCCTGTAGAAGACTGGAAGAATTGCTTGAAAATTGCACTCGGTCTGTCAGGAACTGAATCTGCTGTGTGTTCTCCCGGTATTGTGCAGTAATTGCGATCAGGATACAGATGCAGCCTGCCTGGTATAGTGCTTTCTTTTATATGGATGTGTGAAGAGGTTTGTGTACCTCAAGTGAGCCCTGCTGACATTGAAGGACCCTATCTTATTTGGAGGTCGTGAGTACTAATTCAGGGTCGCCCCTGTTGAATTGCCACATTAAATCCAAATGGAATTACTGTACTGCTGACTGTTTAATTCTCCTTTCTATGTGAAAGGGCCCCTCACCAGCTGCCACAGTTTGACTAGCCACTAGGGCTTGGGTACCCAGGGACAGTAACTGATAGGGATAGGCCTGTGCACAGAGCCATAGGTAGATTATTAGAGTGATAAGCTAATTAACCTGATTTCCCTGTCCTTGTTATATCCCCAAATAAATCAGAGCTGCTTGTTTCAGCAAAGTTATACTGCCTGAGGTATTTGTTCATGTTAAAGTACTGTACTGTGATTGTTGCACTGTATCTCATTTTCACAGGAGGTCCCAGTGCGGAACCAGTCCTGGGGTAAGTGTATACTGTGAAGGTAATTCTGATATATTGTGTGGGCCACTAGTGGGAAGAAAGGGGGGTTGCAGTGTCCCAGAGGGCTGTGACCAAGTTAGTTTAACTATTGCAAACCCTGACCTCTGGGTGGAGGCACCCGCCATTGGATCCAGGCCCCTCAACCTGTTAGTGGCAAATCAGGCAGGGGTAGTAGCCCCTGGGATAGCGCCATCTAGGGGTTACATCTGTAAGTACAGTAAACTTTCACACAGACACAAGTCTCATCTGACCACACAACAGCTAAGAATTGGTTCTCCTCTTAATGCACATAGCCACTTCTATTTGGAGACCTGTTTCTTTAGCACTGGGAAGAGAAAGAGACTGGGTCTTCTTCTGCTCCCCCCCCCCAGTAGAAGCGTACTGAGATCTCCCATGATGCAGTAGAGTTCATCTTATCCCACTCCTTTCTGTGCAATGCCCCCTCTGCAACCCGTGAAGCCAATGGATCCTCCTCTCTGAGAACTATTCTGGATTAGAAAATAGGTGGGGAGATTTCCAAGTTTCTGATTGGCTGAATCCCTTGCCATGGGGCACATTTATGAGCTGAGAGAGACTGGGATATAACAAGTGCCAGCCACCTTGCCTCATCACATGCTAATACTGCTAGTATTCATGGGCCGCAGATCTGAAACCCTAAAAAGCTGCCACTGTTTTCCCTGCTTAGCTAGTGAGAGCCCCTGCTCAGTACTTTAGTGATTCTTGCTTTCCATGAGTGAGTCAGTGACTAAGCCATACCTCCCCAAAACTCATTTGCAATAGCCCTTTCATCTCAAGTAAAAACAAAGAAAAAACCCTTCATTTTCAATCACATGGGTGCAGTGTGCATATCTGTGGAACACCTACAAACAGAAGAGAGAAAGAAGTAAGTGCCTCAGCTGGGACTTGAACCCCGGCTGCCCAGAATACTGTTCCGGTCACGCTAACCAACTGCACCACCAAGGCAACTGGAACCTGGGCTGTCCCGGAGTACACATTACTCTTTCTTTAATGCACAGCCTCGTGCTGCACAAAAAATTACTTCATTTGTAATCTTTCTCTCTTCTGTTTGTATGTGTTCCATAAATATACACACCACACCCATGTGATTGAAAATGAAGTAATTATTTGTGCAACACCAGCCTGTGCATTGGAGAAAGAGTAATGTGTGCTCTGGGATGGTCAGGTTCCAGTTGCCTTGGTTGCACAGCTGGTTAGTGCAACCAGAACAGTATTCTGGGCAGCCTGGGTTCAAGCCCCAGCTGAGGCACTTACTTCTTTCTCTCCTCTATTTGTATGTGTTAAAAAAAACAACAACTTTATTTTCTATGATCCTTACTGCCATCCATTTGCACTCAGTTCACACTACAGAGCCAACTGTCTCTCGACCACGGTCTCACCATGCGTTCAGCCAGTATCCTGGTCGCATATGCTGAGCCATTCCTCCACAGTCCCCCACAGTCATGATGCTCAGCACTAAATTAAAAAAAAAAATAATTCAGCCACAAGTCCTCTTCCCTTAGAGCAGCAGCCTGAAAATGGAAATGGGAGCTTCAAGCACACTCTTATCCTGCTTCAACACTACCTTCCGGTCCTGCTCAACCTCTCAAAATGCTACGCTCTTACTTCAGCCCCAGTTGTTAATACAAACTGCACACCACACTGCAGTGTCTGTTTTACTGTTTTACAGGTGGGGACGTGCCCTCTGCTGCCACATGCAGCAGTGGAGGGACTATTTTACAACAAAGTTCTGTTTAATCTTTTATTAATAACATGTTACTATTTTTTTTATATATTTTTACACATTTTATTTATAGTGTAACAAAAATCCCATTTTCTAAGCACAATAACAGGATGTGTGTGGTATTGGGTTACACCAAACCTTCTAGGGGCTATAAGGCCCTCCGCCTGTGGCATCAGGCCTCATTACGCCCCTGGGGTGGTCCAGTATAGCCCAATACTGCCCACCCTGTCAGGCATTGCTTGCAAAACCATCATCAAGCTCCCTAATCCTGGTTGAGGCTGGTTTTGTGAAGCATCCATTCACTTCTAAATTAGTTACTGGCTTCTTGACTGAAACCTATCACCTTAACTACTCTCTGTTGTGAGGGCTAGCTCAAATCACAGCGGGTGGTCTTTGCATTACTGCTCATAGCCAATCAATGTGTCTCCTACTTTCGCCACACCATATGGACTATTTTCACCATTAGCACAACCTGCAGGCTTTTTGTAAAAAAAAAAAAATCACACAGCAGGTAGTATCAGTCAAAGAAAAATAAACAGAAAAAAGTAAATTCTCGATACAGTCTGTGTGACATTTGCCAAAGTATAATTAGATCAATAGCATTTGTTTCAGTGTTACTATAAATGAGGATGCATCCCCAGCCTGGTGGCACTGGTGGAGTGAGTCCCGCTCCCATGTTGGAGACCTCAGATTCGTGTCCCAAGCCCAGCTCCCAGCACCAATGGAGTCATAGAGGCACTGCAGGGGCAGCAAGCCCAGACTCCACTCACCCTGCTACATTAGCACCTCATCTGGTGGCCTTGCTGGAGGCCCTTGATTTCATGGGTGATACTGCAATATTGGGCCTCCAGTAGGTAGATAATAGCAACCTGAGATTAAAACAACAAAAAGGAAGAAGATGCAGATAGAAAAAAAAAAACAGCTACATCAGCAAATTCAAAGATGGCAATGGTAGAGAACAATGAATCAGATTTAATAATGAAGTGCAGTACTCTACGCTATTTACACTAGTTAGATTTAGCTGGTAGGATTGCATTTTTTTTGTAATTTATTTAAGTTGGGGAGCTCGACCCCATACCATTTTGACTTTATTTTAAATGGGGGGGTGCTTAGCCTCTCAACTCAAATAATACTGCAGCCATACCAGCAAACCCTAACTAGTGCAATAGCATACCGCTATGCAGTGTTACACTACTGAAGCCAGTCCATAGTCCTCCACCAATGCCACACATTTTATGGAAAGTTAACAGAAGCAGTCATCAGATAATATGTTGTTTTCAAACAGAATCAAGTGCAGTGGGTTGATATTGTAGGTTCATTGCAAGTTACAAGTTGGTGTCTCCAAAATACAGTTACCTGTAAACAAAGTAATACTAAATTGGTGTGGGGAGAGGGGCTGTGATGGCCTAACAGTTATGGTGCTTGCTTTCAGCTCCGGGGACCATAGGCTCATGTCCAGAGTCTATAATCCGAGCAGGTATTGAAAAAAAGAGAATACTGGTTGGGCAATCATGCACAACTAGTCTGTGCTGCCTCAGAGGGGTTCTGATTACATCAGAACTCAAAAGCAAAGCTCAGACTGGTTGGGCATGTGGCTGCCAGCCAGTATTTTTTATGGTGTGTAGTTTTTTAGTAGGTCTTGAAAAGTGGTACGTATGATGCTTTCTCTGTACCAGGAAGGGTTTCCTGCTCTTCCTACAGAATGGCTGCATTTGACCCAGTATACCTCTCAACTGTCTCCGATTATGCGGGATGTCCCACATTTTACTCCTAAAAACTACTCTGTCCCTCATCCATCCCTAGTTGAAAAGGTGCCTGCCACACAGAGAATTCACTGTAAATTTTAGATTTTAAAGTTGAAATTCATAATATTCTAAAATGGTAAATAAAAATAAACATGGTACAAGCAATCACAATCCTTTACACAGTGTTCTGAGCTTCTATCCTCATATCTGAGGGTGTTTTCCCTTATTCTGATGGTCAGTGTCCATCATTCTTCCTCATTTTGCATCTCTGTGTCCATCATTTCCATTGCAGAAGGTTGAGAGGTATGTAGCCCAGAGGATGAAAGCCATTTTATGAACACCCCCCCCCCAAGTTCCACTTGCACCAGCCCACCAACAGCAGGGAGGAGCCCTTTGCTAGGAGGATGTGGAGACATATGCATCAGGCCAGCTCCTTCAGTCAGTGGTATATGGAACAAGATCTTAGCAGGTGAGGAATAAAGGAGTTAGGTTTGGCCTTAGGGAGAACAAAGAAATACAATAAAATATAATAAAACAAGCATTTGTCAATGCCGAATGTTTGCTTGCTGGCATTGGCAGTGGTAGTGTAGAAGTTACAGAGCTGTGTAATAGGAATGGCAGTGAGGTATTGAACTGAAGCCAACACCACCACCACCCTGCAGAGAGTGACAGGCATTGGGGTGTGCCTTTGGGTCATCAGGCATAACGGCTACGCCATTTCACCACACCCCATCCTGCAGACACTGACAAGTGTCACGGTGTTCCTTGGGGTCTTTGGCCCTTATCCGCACCCCATTCCATTAGGAAATATGGTGAGATAAGTGCGATATAGGAGAATGGGATGAACTATGGGGCCGAAGAATCCAAGGCATACCTCGATGCCTCTCACTGGCTGCAGGGTGCGGAATGGTATGAGCATTACAGGCAAGAATCCCAAGTCACACCCCTGATGCCTGTCATTCTCTACAGGGTTGCGCGTTATGGTTGGAAAGCCAAATACCCCAGGCATTCGTTGGTATTTCCTCCAAATTTTCAACATGGTTTTTGTGACCCCACCCCTCATGAACAGTGGCAATATCAGTTTGTTGGCAGCTGCTTGCTTTTACAGCGACTACGGCATTAGCACCACAGGTACAAAATATTCGAACAAGATGTAAAAAATGACAGCTGTACTGTTCATGGGGAGGTGTAAAATGGCAATGTTGCAAATCTGCAGTAAAAATATTAAAAAACTGGTGAAGTCACGGCGTACATAGAAACTGTAGCTACCCGTAATATAATTAGGTTGGGGATTTTTTACAGCAGATTGTCAACTCAGGCATTTTGGTGCCTCCGATCATGAACAGTGTCACTGTGATTTTCTTTATCTGTCCAGAACAATGATTTCCCACAGCGACCACGCATCTCTGCGCTGAAAGTGTGAAAACACACTTCGGCCGTGTTGTGAAAAATGACAGCTGTACTGTTCATAAGGAAGTGTGGAAAAATGCCACTGGTGAAAATCTGGACTGAAAATATTACAAAGTCATGAACTTATGAGGGTGCGTGGAAACTGCGCAATGCTGACTTGTAACACAGTCATTTTATGGACTTTTGTCACCAAATTTTCAACATAGCCATTTTAAGACCTCTGCTCATGAACAGTGTAACTGTGATTTTCATAATCTGTCCCAAACATTGCCTTCGCACACCAACAGCACCATTGTGCGCTCGCATGTGCTGCAAAATACATTTGGGCGACATGAAAATGGCAGCTGTACTGTTCATAAGGAAGTGTAATAAATGGCAATGTTGAAAATCTGGAGTGAAACTATTAAATTCACAAACTTACGAGCATGCATAGGAACTGCGCAACGCACACTCGTAAAACAGTCATTTTTAGGAATTTTTTCACCAAATTTTCAACATAGCCATTTTAAGACCTCTGCTCATGAACAGTGTCACTGTGATTTTCTTAATTTGTCCAGTACGTTGATTCCGCGATAACGGTCTGCTATTGTGCGCTACATGGGCAGAAACACGCTTTGGGTGAGATGTGAAAATGACAGCTGTACTACCTATAAGAAGGTGTGGAAATGGCAATGTTGAAAATCTGGGTAGAAAATATTGAAAATTTGCGAACTTATGGCGTGCGTGGGAACAGCGCAATGCAACGCTGTAAACAGTCATTTTTGGAATTTTCCACCAAATTTTCAAAATAGGCTTCTTGAGAGCCCACCTTGTGAACACTGGCAGTGTCGTTTTGTTAACCATTCTGGAAAGGTGATTTCGCACAGTGGCTGCGAAATCACCCTTCGGGCCCGAGTAATGCCATGACAGTGCAAGAATTCATGAGGAGGGGTCCCAAAAACCCCATGTTGAAAATTTGGTGCAAAAATCCCAAAAAATGCCTGAGATATGCAACAAAGTTGAAAAACCCCTATCTATCCCATTATACAGCTTACCGGCATTTCCTCAGTTCGCGGTCAGCTTTGAAGAGTGCAGCGTGTTCCGTCCACAAGATCATCGCGCCGAGCCCGGAGGTAAGTATGGGGTGAAGGGGTGTGGAGGTGGGTGCAGTGTGGGTGCGGTTGTGGGAGGGGGCCAGGGAGAAGCACTGTGGGACCGCTTTTAATTTACAGGTTGTTGTTTTTTCAGTGACGACAGGGATGTTTGCCACGCTAGTGGGCTCCCAGCATGGTACAAGGACAGCTTGGGGGCGGAGCTGACGGGGATTGGGCACCCCCGGCCTTATATGATAGTTGCCACGCTGGGGTGGGCTCTCAGCGTGCGACCCAGTACTCAGGGGGTGAGGACAGTGGAGCCGACGGGGATTGGGCACCCCATCGGCTATTCTGTGAGTTGCCATGCTGGGGTGGGCACCCAGTGTGGCATATGGAAGGCTTTGGGGAGCGAGCACAGCCAACAGGATTGGGCACCCCTGCCGCTATACGTGTATGCCTTGGGGGGGCACGTAGTATGCGTGCATGCATTTCTGTGTGTGTGTGTGTGTGTGTGTGTAGGTGCTGCGCATGAGCAGGCTTATATCTTATCGCTGCTCACCAGCGAGCCCCTTTCAACTGTATGCCATCACTTGGAGCTTGTCATAGACAGCTCCAGCATGCATTGGCGGACTGAGCCACACCTGCCAACACACTGACTGAATTGGAAGAGGGGGTGACACACCTCCGAAAACTCGGATGATGGCACTATGTTTCTTGCACATGCGTGCAAGCAAACATAAAAATGGTCTGGACCAAGGTGAAACTAACATTAAAAATAAGCATATTCCAGCAAAATAAGATGTGAGTTCCTTTCGGAATACCATTGCAATACCACTGTACTGCCATTAGAGTATTTATGGTATTATTGTGCATTTGTTCAAGTTCCACTGTCCTACCACTGCACCAAGAATAATCAAAATGTAAACTACCATTGTAATACCAAAGCACCACTGGGTAGTAACGCTGCACATTTTGTAGCCCACTACTGCGCTGCTGCCATTGCAGTGCCACTGTGACACATCCGGTAAGGGTTTTGTTTTAAACTGCACATGCTGTGTGACAGATACAATGTTAGTTTGGTTTGGATCTTGTTCCTAGACTAGGGAACACAATGGTTTGAGCACATACTTCTTGATAATGGCTACCTTGGGCATCAGAAGACAAAAACAATATCAGATTTGGGCTATGAGAGATGAGAACCCCTCTCCTAATGCTAAACTGCTTTTTAAATGCTGCTGATAACGTGGTGTGTTTCTGCTTGCTTATACAAATTCTGTATAATATTTTTATTTCCAGTTAATCGCATCTTGCTGCTCGTTCTTGTTCTGACTGTCTGCGTCATTCTGTATAGTAAGATTCAGAAAAGGAGCACACAGAAACGCGAAACAGGTGAGTTGCTTTTCTGCACTGCGGTGGCCTGTTTACAGGATTTTAATGTTGTAGTTCTGCTGTCACCTTTGCAGGGGCTTGTTCTTTTATTCAGTTCTTGGATAGCTGCTGGTGCAAATATTTGCCAACAGCAGGTTCCTGTGTGAGACTTCTGGAGAAATGTTGCCATTACACAAGCCAAATGTATGCACCCACAGCTTGTTTATTACTGGTATGTAGGGGACCCAGCTTGAAGCAATACATTATTTAGTTTTTGTTGACCAGGAAAGTTGGACTAGGGAATATTTCCTGCTTTCAGTCTTGTCCTGGGGAGGGAGGATACACAGATGCAAACTGACTGATATTAAACCAGATTAAGCTGTTGGTGATTTTAGTAACTGGGGCAGATTTGGCCAGGATACTGGGGAAATTCCCCACTCTTTTTTACTGATTTATTTTATTTAGTTTTTGTTGACTGAATAAGCACATTAGACAGAGAAATGTCTAGTTTCAGGAATAGCTTGGGAGAACAGGTCGTTCCTGAAAATAGGCATATTACTTGTCTAGTGTACTCACCCGGTTACCAAAAGCTAAATAAATAAATAAAAGAACCAAACAAAGTAACAAGCATGCAGAGTGCAAACATGTCTGAGACATGCTATGGGATCTTTAGTGTCCACTCGAACAACCATTATTATAAAAAGGGCAAACAAAAACTCACAATCTGATTGGCTTAGATACATTTTAGGCCCCTTTAGAAAATAGATTTAAAAATACTGCATCGTGATTGGCTAATGGCATTCTAATGCCATACATTTCTATAGCAACAGCGACCACCAAAAAACAAGATCTAGTGACATCATAGTAATGTACAGCTTACAGACTTGGGAAGCCCAGGTCCCTGTAGGGGCAAAATAAAAGTATATCAGAGGAACTCCTGTGGATGTGCACTTGCATGAGGGAAGAGAGAGTTCAACTCCTATATTGGTATTTATTTATATGACTGCCACTAGTACACTGCTGAGATTTTGCATGGAATCCCTCACTTTATCGAGGCATATTTTCTGTGGTTTGTCTATAAAGATAAAAACATAAGAACCTATACATTTCATGCCATTTCATGTTCCATACATTACCAACAGCACTTGATATTCCCAGTACGTATAATGTCACAAGCACTTTTATGCTTCAATGAATTAATACATAAGAAACATAAATAGCATTCAAAAGTAAGATTCAGTACTATGTGTCCCCCTATTTTTTCAAATGTAGGTATTGATTTACATATTATGCTTAATTAATTATGTGACTATAACCTCTGTGTCCCTCCCCGGGGTTACTATTAGTGTGCTGGATGCAACAGGGCATCATCCATTTAAGTCTGCAGGCTTTCCCTTGCTGGTGTATGCTGCAAACATCAGTGCTGTAATGTTAGAACTCTCTGCAGCAGCATAAGCCTCTTAGGAATGTTGCTGTCACAGCATTCCGGTGAGCTGCTGGAGGAGTTCCCTGAGGCCCTCTACACATTAGACTTTTACTGAGTTTTAAACTGTTTTAACTCTGTTAACATGGTCTAAAAGTTTTGCGTCCAGATTGTAGCACAGTAAAACTATGTTACAAACTATGTTTAAAAGTCTTCCAAACAACATCACAGATCTCACAGCAATGATGGCCAAGGCCAGCTTTGACTGGGTTGCTGTCACGGAGACTTGATTCACAGAGAACCATACCTGGAACATTACCATCCCTGGTTACACTCTGTTCAGGAGAGACTGCATAGGTAACAAGGGAGGGGGTACACTATTTATATCAGGGAAGAGATAAATGCTACTGAGAACCAGGGAACACAAGGTGAGACAGTGGCCCTATGGATCATTTTGGGAGTTGGAAACAGGAACTCTATCAGGGTTGGAGTTATCTATAGACCCCTAAACCAGGAAATCGAAAAGGTCAAGGTTCTCCTGGAAGCCATAATGAGGATAGCTGACAAAGGCGAGCTATTGCTAGTTGGGGACTTCAATCTACCACATGTAGAATGGTCCACCTTCACAGCCTCCTTAGAGAGAAGTAGAGATTTCCTCATGACTTTGAGGGGGGCAGGACTGAATCGAATGGTGGTTTCTCCCACCAGAGAATCAGCTATCCTGGACCTGGTACTCACTAACAGTGCCAGGGTATCAGACGTACAAGTGGGGATCAATCTGGGTACCAGTGACCACATTTCAATCTGGTTCTCCATTAACAAGACTGAAGACCCCTGTCACTCCAAAATTAGGGTGCTCGATTTCAGGAAAGAAGATTTCCCCAAAATGAGGGAAAGGATCAAGCCCCTGCTGGCAACAGATACCACATGGAATGTGGAAGACAAGTGGCCAGAGCTGAAATATGCTATAGTGTCCATCACAGTGTTATGCACTAAACAAATCAGCAAGTCCAAAAGGGCAAGGAACCCCCTCTGGTTCTTCAAAGAGGTAACTATTATAGTTAGGGAAAAGAGAAAAGCTTTTTGGAAGTACAAGGAGACCAAGTCTGATAAGGACAGAGAAGCCTACAGAGAGAAACTCACCTAAGCTGGGAAAGCTATTAGGGTGGCAAAGGCCCAGACCGAAGAAAAACTGACTCAACAAGTGAAAATGGGGGTCAAAACATTTTATCGATACATTCAAGAAAAAAGAAAGAGCAAAGAAGGAATAACACGGCAGGCAAACAAAGAAGGACACCTGGTGGAAAATGACAAAGACAAAGCAGACGTTTTCAATGAATTCTTCTGCTCAGTGTTCACACAGGAAGACATTGGTAATGGTCCAGCACCAGCCAGGAAACTTCCCCATACCAGGGGAGCTGACATATCCTCCTTTATGAAAAAAAGAGTCCTTGAGGAGTTGTCTAAAATAAGGATGGACAAGGCAATGGGCCCTGACGGAATACACCCAAGAGTTCTAAAACAACTTAGGGATGGACTAGCAGCCCCACTTGCTGAACTGTTTAACAGTTCGCTGGAACAGGTATAGTACCACAGGAATGGAAAAGGGCCCCAGTTGTGCCATTGCACAAGAGTGGCAGCACAGAGGTAGCAGGTAACTACCGCCCAGTAAGTCTGACCTCAGTGGTGTGTAAATAATAGAGACATTGCTTAAGAAAAGGGTAATGAACTACCTGAAAACAAGTGGGCAACTTGACCCAAAGCAGCATGGCTTCACATCAGGATGCTCATACCAAACAAATTGGATAGAATTCTTTGACTAGGTTACAAGAGAAGTAGACCAGGGGGCAGCAGTGAACGTGGTGTATCTGGACTTTAGTAAAGCCTTTGATACAGTCCCACACAGAAGGCTAGCCAACAAACTGGAGCAAGCTGGTGTAACCCCTAAGCGGCGCTATTCTAAGGGCTATTACCCCTACCTGTATGGCTATATACAGGTTGAGGGGCCTGAGTTCTCTAATAAGGTACCTCCACCCAGAGAATCAGTATTGGGGTTGCTCATCTGCTCTGGTATAGCCCTCTGGGAAGCTATAACCACCCACCAACCCTCCTAGTGGCCTACAATACAACACAGTGGTAAATTCACAATCAATAGGCAGCAGTAACAATGTTCTCACACCCTTCTCACTTACCACCAGGGCTGAACCTGCAGCAACTGCCCTGTAGACCCTCTGGAAAATAAGGTTAGCAATACAGCAGTACAATCTTAATACTGTAACCCAACTAATAATATGCACACTAGCCAGCTTAAACATGAAAAAAGACAATCAGGTTTATTTAGGGGCTGTGAACAAGGGAGGGGTGTGAATCTAGCCAAATGATTAGTAATCTGATTTGACTCAGGGTTTTCTAGCATGCACTTTATGTTCCAGTTATACAGTTCAGCAACCCCGGGTACCCAGAATGTCATGCAGGCTAGCCTGAAGTGTTGTCCGGGGTGGCCGGCGTTGCAGCTGATGTTGGGCTTTTAGTGGAAGAAAGGCAGTTAAACATGCACACAACCCAATTATTTGTAATCCAAGTCGGTTGGCTCAGTCCATTGCAAAAACCCAATAAAGGAAAACAATTAGATGGTACCACAATGATTTAAGCTTTCATTGCAGGGAGTTACCCTGCTTTGTACTCACATTACCAGGAACTTGCTGCACTGCAGGCAATATGTAGACCTCGTGGTGATGATCAAGGGGCAAGGGAAGCTCGGCTGACATGACGCACCTCCAGATGGTTGCAACCTGCTCGATGGTGTTGTGCAGGGGGCCGAATCTCCAAGCTGGTCTCTCACCAAAATGGTCTCTGGTGCAGGAGTAGCAGCCTAGGCTGAGATGGCAGGGCCCAGGTAGGATGAACAGCTCTGGCAAAGTTCATGATCTTCTGCTGGTGAAGCCTCCAGCTGGCGTAACAGATTCGGTCACGGGGAACCAAATCACGACCCACAAAACACACTCGGCACATTTAAATTAATAACTACTTTGGAAAACAGTTTGTATTCGGTCTGGTTGCTAATCACCAGCTTTACTGCGCAAACCTTTCAGTCTGAGTCTATTTCTAACACAGGCTGGGCCGATCGCTTCAGGAGCAAGTCTTCGGTCCAAACCACAAGTTTCACTAACAAACTTATTCTTCTCTTCTGCCGCAGTTCCAAGATGGAAATCGGACAGGTCCGACTTCTGCAATAGGCAGTTCGATGCAGGCGAAGGTGGCAGGAAGGCCACTTTAGCCTCTTCCCGTCGGTTATCCTATGCTCCTGCTGGGAGCAGTTGCTCGAAAGCTCAAGCTGTTTTCACTTCAACCTCCAACTCTAACTGATCCCCTGTCTCTTGGCACACAGGGCATTTCCCTTGTTAATCCAAATATTCAGTTGGCTAAAGCAGCTGTCAGTCACAGTAAGGGCTCCCTCTCCAGGTCTATTTGGGCACCAACTAGATAAAACTACAGAATTTCCTTCCCACAAGACCCCTGGGGACAGGATCCATTTTAGTCCCCCAGTGGTTCGATTGGTCCAATAACTTGAAGTCCAGGCCCTAACATGGTGGCGTCCATCCAGAATGTTCAAGCTGCAATCAAAGCAGGTTAGACAAACATCTCAATCTTAAATATAATAGAAACATAGAAGTTGACGGCAGATAAGGACCGCAAGGCCCATCCAGTCTACCCATTTTTTCTACCTTATGAATGTGCCATAGGCCTTTACTCTGTCAATGGCCTATCTATTCATACTCATCTGTATTGCTTCCTTATGCCTATCCCATGCCTGTTTGAAGCTGTGCACTGTATTCATATCCATCACTTTCTGAGGTAGACTATTCCATGCATCCACCACCCTTTCTGTGAAAAAGAACTTCCTCACATTACTCCTTAATTGGCCTCCCTCTAATCTCATGTTGTGTCCTCTTGTCCTGCTATTTTTCGTATATTAAAACATGTTAGACTCTTTCACCTTGTTAATGCCCTGAAGATGTTTGAATGTTTCGATCATATCACCTCTCTCCCTCCTTTGCTCTAAGGTGTACATATTGAGCTCTGTTAATCTGTCCTCATATGTCTTCTGATGCAGTCCCTGCACCATTTTGGTTGCCCTTCTCTGGACTGCCTCCATTTTGTTAATGTCCTTGTGCAGGTGTGGCCTCCAGTACTGCATGCAGTACTCCAGATGGGGCCTAACCAGTGTCTTGTAAAGAGGGATTTATTTATTTGCTTTTGGTAACCCGGTAAGCACACTAGACAGCCAAGTGCCTATTTTCAGGTGCGACCCGGGAGAGTTACAAGGTATCCATGAAACAAATACAGAGTCGTGGTTACATACAGGAGCCACATGCTCCAACAGAGGGTAAAACAGCTTAAGGTACATACAGGCTCAAAGAACATCGGGGAGGTAGAAAAACATCAAGACATAACCTAGAAATTAGAATAAAAGAACAACTCTAACAGTGGCAGGCTCAGAATTGTTTGGAGCACACCTGCACTCTGGCCAGACCTGTACGCCTAACATGAAAGAGAGACTCAGTGCTGGACAGGGGCCGGTTAGTGATACTGAATAGCAATGACGCTCCACCTGGGCAGTAAGTGCTTAAAGAGAGGTACCAGTAGAGGTAAAAGGGCTATGAGACTGGGCATTATGCGGCACACAGGCAGGTAGCTCCAGCTTTTAGGAAGTTCCAGAGGTATGTTTTGAAGGAGGGATGGGAAGAGGTATACCCCAACATCCCTCTAGACTTACCTACTGCTTTAGTGGTCTGCTTGGATGATTTCAGGTCATCTGTGATGATGATGACCAAGTCTCTTTCTTCCGTTGTGATTAACAGCAACGCCCCTTCCAGTCTATAGGTAGCTTCAGGGTTTCTCTTCCCTATGTGCATGATATTGCACTTCTTTGCGTTAAACCCCAGTTGCCACTCTTCCAACCATTTTGCAAGTTTATCCAGATCTCTTCTCATTCTGCCCACCCCATCTGGATCATCTACTCTGTTGCAGATCTTGGTGTCATCTGCAAACAGACAAACCTAACCCTCCAGTCCATCTGCAATGTCACTGATGAAGATATTGAAGAGGACTGGCCCCAGGACTGATCTCTGAGGTACCCCAATTGTGACTTGCATCTCTTCTGACTATATACCATTTACCACCAATCTCTGTTTTTTGCCCGCCAACCAGTTTGCCATACAGTTGACCAACCTCTGACCCACCCTGAGCCTACCCAGTTTATTAATCAACCTTCTATGTGGAACAGTATCGAAAGCTTTGCCGAAGTCAAGGTAGGCTACATCAACTGCACCCCCTTTGTCCACCACTCTGATTACCCAGTCAAAGAATCTGAGATTAGTTTGACAGGACCTTCCTGTTGTAAACCCGTGCTGTCTTGGATCCTGTGCTCCTATGGATTCCAGGTGTTGCACTATCCTTTCCTTAATGAGTGCCTCCACAATCTTGCCCACTACTGAGGTAAGACTGACTGGTCTGTAGTTCCCTGCCTCTTCCTGCTGTCACTCTTGTGGAGCGGGATCACATGAGCCCTTCTCCAGTCTTTTGGGACCTCTCTTGTGCTCAGAGACTCACTAAGCAGTTCTGATAATGGCTCTGCTAGTTCCACCCTTAGCTCCTTTAATACCCTGGGATGTATGCCATCAGGTCTTATTGCCTTGTCCACCCTGAGCTTAGCGAGCTCTTGTAGGACCTTTTCTTTTGTGAAGGGACTTGTGCACACCTCCTGCCCCCCTGTGTTCATGGTGCTGAGCTGTGGGCCCTGCCCTACCTTCTCCTCAGTGAATACTGAGCAAAAGTATCTATTTAGGATAGATGCTTTTCCTTGGTCCTCCTCCATATACTCCCCTTTATCCCCTTTGATCTTAGCAATACCCCCTCTGGACTTTCTCCTTTCACTAATATATCTATAGAAAGTCTTGTCCCTTTCTTTTACTGCTCGTGCTAGTGTTTCCTTGGTTTGGGCCTTTGCCTGCCTTATTGCCTTCCCTGCTTCCCTTAGAGAAGTTTGGTATACCTCCTTATCTTTGTCCCGCTGCATTCCCTTATATTTCCTGAAGGCCAACCTTTTGGATCTGATCTGTTCTGCTACTGTTTTTGAGAACCAAAGTGGCTTCCTCCTTTTTTTGCTCTCGCTTTTCTCCCTAACACAATGGGATGTTGCTTCAAGTGTTGCACCCTTAATGCTTGTCCACTTTGCCTGTACCCTCTGGCCTGTGTTTCTTCTTGCCAGGGCTAGCTTAACTCTGTTGGCCATCTTATCAAAGTCAGCTCCTCTGAAGTCCCATATTTTTGCCTTGGAATGGGATGATTTAGTTCTAGTGGCCAAACTGAACCATACCATGTGATGATCACTGGCCCCAGATGACCTTCTACCTGGAGATCCATGATCCTTTCCTCGTTAGTCAGTACTAGATCCAGGCTAGCCCTGTCTCTTGTGGATTGTTGTACCAGTTGTTTGAGGCCCTCCCCCAGCAGGGAATTAACCAAGTGTCTAGTTCTGGTGGATGTTCTTGCTGGTATTAACCAATCTGTATTTGACATGTTGAAGTCTTCCATTATCAGAACCTCCCCTTTAGCTGTCATGTTTTGTACTCTAACAGTAATGTGTCTATGTCCTCCCCCTGGTCTGGAGGCCTGTAGACAACCTCAGTTTGTATGGCTGTCCCATTTCCTGTTTCCAGGGACCCACAGTTCTTCTGGCTCCTTATGTGTATTCTGAATTTCTGTAGCTTTGATATTTTCATTGACATAAAGGGCCACTCCCACCCCCTTTTTGAACCTCAGTAATGGCAGATAAACAGTAAACAATCACAGTTCCTATGTAGGCTCCATCTGCGCAAGTAGCGACTGCAGAATGTAGCAAATCAGATCACTGCCTGGCCGGTCACAAGACCTGAATCACTTGGACCCAGCACAGATCATTCACTCCACTCATTTCAGCTATTCTTTTAAAGGGACAGGAGTGGAGGCTCACTAGGGACTCTCACACTAACAAACAGAACGACTAAAGACAGGACACCTGTCTCTGACAGTGGGCATTAAGGAGCCCAAGAAGACATTATAGTAAACCTCACTAGTTTGTAGGGGGGGGTTACACTGGCATCAGTCACAGAATGGTTAAATGGATCACAAGCTGGCTGCAAGGCAGGACACAGAGGGTTATGGTAAATGGCACCTTGTCCCAAGATGGGAAGGTGTCAAGTGGGGTCAGTACTAGGCCCCATCCTTTTCAGCATATTCATCAGTGACATCACTGAAGAACTGAATGGGAAAGTCTGCCTCTTTGCAGACGGTACAAAGCTCTGCAAAAGTGTGGACACACAGGAAGAGATCGCAGAAATGGAGGCAGATCTCAGGATGCCAGAGGAATGGTCCAGGAACTGGCAGTTGAGATTCAGTGCCAAAAAATGTAAAGTCATGCACTTGGGTAGGAGGAACCCATGCATGAAGTATGTCCTGGAGGGGCAGTTACTAAAAGAAACAAAGCTGGAATGGAATCTTACTGTCATGATCTCTAATTTACAGGTAGGGAAGCTATGCGAAAAAGTGGCACTAAAGGCAAGTGGCATCCTCGGATGTGTTGGTAGGGGTATTACCAGTAGGAAGCGTGATGTAATCTTTCCGCTGTACAGGTCCCTGGTGAGACCTCACTTGGAGTACTGTGAGCAGTTCTGGAGACCTCACCTAAAAAAAAGGACATAGACCATCTGGAAACCGTGCAGAGACATGCCACCAAAATGGTGCAGGGTCTGTACAAAGCTAGGCTCAGCCAGCTAAATGTATTCTCCCTCAAGCAGAGAAAGAACAGAGGAGTCATGATTGAGACATTTAAATGTGTTAAAAGGATCAACACAGTACAAACCAGGAACCTCTTCAGGGAAAACAGGGCTGCATGTACTAGAGGACACAACATGCGCCTGGTAGGATGAAAATTCAAAACAAATGTTAAGAAGTACTTTTTCATGGAGAGAGTGGTGGACCCTTGAAACAGCCTGCCACCAGAAGTAGTGGCAGCCAAGATGGTCAGTGAATTCAAACAGGCATGAGATAGACAGCATAATTACCTTAGCAAGACAAATTGATAGTGGGGGGTAGAAAACCTGGGCAGACTAGATGGACCAAACGGTCTCCTTCTGCCAGCAAATTCTTATGTTCTCATGTTCTAAAACTGTGCTAAAACCCTGATTAGAGCAGGGCTTTAGCATAGTTTTAGATCAGCATGGATGCCTTAAACCATGTTAACAGCAGTGTGGATGCAAACTGTGCTTCTAACATGGTTTAAGGCAACCTGCGCTGCATTTCTGTTGCTTTTTAATGCTGCCAAAAACAAAAAGGGGATTATTACTTACATCCTTGAGCTCGCAATGAGCTCCCAAACAAAATGCTGTGATTTTTGGCTGAATCATTACTGCTGCTGATTGGGAGTATCCCAGCATGCATTGCAGCACCTGCAGTGCTTTGTGGATACTGCTGCAATCATGCCGGGGTACACGAGCAGACAAGCGTGGTGTCAGAGCATTATGTGGATGCTATGACAACTGTGCTCCAGCACAGAAATTAAATGTAACACCCCTGCAAATGGGGGCTCCCAAAAGTCTTCCAGGAGCTTGCCTGAATGCTCCAAGTCTGGAGGTGTTCGGTGTTTAAGCCGCTTAAGTGTGAGTGCTTTTAGAGATTCTGGTACTGTCTCTTTAAGAGCTGCCTGCTTGTAGCCATAATTAATTGAAAAGCGGGGACTGTGTGTTCTAATGCCTGACTCCCACCCAGGCTGCTGTCAATTCGCCCGGTTTCTGCCATCACTACATGTGCAGAGGGAGCCTTGTTGAAAAATATAACTGTTTGCCAGAAATCATTTCGAGTGACTGAGAAAATGTAGTTTTGTCTAACCTGTCTTTATTTCAGCATGAACTGTTTCAGTGTAGCTCTTTCATTTTGGTCCTGAACTGCTGACTTAGACCAATCAGGATGATAGGGAGACCTTAAAATGGAGCCTGTGGACGAATCAGAACTTGGACTCTCAATTTTGAGCCAGCCACAAGGGGATTGTATGGGCAGTGACTCTGGGGAACGTAGTTTTGACCTTGGCACCTTTTTGCACCAACAGAGGGAGCTCTGCAGTGATTGACAGCTGAATCCACCAACAGAACTGGTGTGGAGCCAAAGGAAATGCCCTGATCTGTTACTGGAAAGCTCAGATCAGTAGTGACAGTGAAGAGAGAAGTCCTGCTTCTGCTGCGGCGTGTAGTTTTGCGGGAAGCGCCTGTGAGGCCCCGAGTTTCGGCCTGCAGGCTGCTGTGAGTGCCAGTTTGGACTGAATCCGAGTTGTGAGGAGAAAGAAGCACCAGAAGTGTGGAAACCAGGCTCACCCTGTAGAAGACTGGAGATATTGCTGAATTGCGCTCGGTCTGTCAGGAACTGAAGCTGCTGTGTGTGCTTCCGGGTGTTTTGCAGTAAGTGCGATTAGGATAGAGGAGCAGCCTGCCTGGTATAGTACTTCCCTTTTACATATGAACATGCGTAGTGCTTATGTGGAACCGCTATTTCATGTCCCCTGTACTGTGAGCTGTATGCTGAAGCTGGAAGCAAACCCCGGCTTGTGTCGGACTAAATCCATTTGTTATCAACTGCAGTTGGGTCCAGTTGCAAGGACCTTGTCTCCATGCCCTGTTGTTTCCGGCAATCCAAAAAGAACATCCACCATCCAGTTCTCAGCTTGGGCATTGTGAGTACAAATCAGGGTATTCTCCCTGCAGCCTGTTCAATTACAAGTGTGTCATCTGATTACTGCTGTTTCATTTCTTCACGAACTGAGCCCCAGGGCTCCGGATTATAATTTGTGTGTGCTTGTGTTTTTCCAGCAAAGGGCCCCAACCAGCTGCACCGACCCTGGCTAGCCTCCCACCATTCTGGGTACCCAGAGTGTGACTTTTTAGGACCCTATACATGTACACAGCACTGTGATTTGAACTTTGCAAAAACTAATCAACCTGATTGCCCCCTCCCATGTTGCTGTTTCCTAAATAAATCAGATTTGTTGTTATTATACTATATACTGTCTGTGGTGTCAGTACACATAGAAACAGTATTGCATTTTGCTGTGTATGTTGTTTAACCTTGTTTTACAGGGGGTCCTCAGAGACGTGCTGCAGACTCAGTCTCGAGGGTAAGTGGTATCTATATGTGTGAAAAGTGTTCATATGTGGGGTATTGGGAAGGTAACTCCCGTGTACTGTGTGGCCCACTAGTGGGAACAAAGGGGGTTGCAGTGGCCCAGAGGGCTGTACCCAAGCCAGTTTAATTACTATTAACCCTGACCTCTGGGTGGAGGCACCCGTCATAGAACCTAGGCCCCTTAACCTGTCACTAGCCCGACAGGCAGGGGTAGTAGCCCTTGGGATAGCGCCACCTAGGGGTTACATAAAACATTTTTAAAAACATTTTTATGTTGATTGCGCACAGTGCAAACAATATATTACGGCAGATTTCTCAGTAGCAGGTTGTGGAGGCATGGCAATGTTGTGGCCAATACCTCCACAGCCTGCAAAGGCTTGTCCCGCTTCCCCCAGTGCCGCTGCAGGCTGCTGGTGACAGTAGTTTGGAATGTTCGCACCAACTACTGACAATTTCGCCGCTGAAATCAGGGGTCACCTCATCATTGCAGCATCAGCCATCCGCTGCAATGAGGGAGCGACCTGTCATTGCAGGACGGGATGTAAAAATCCTGATATTGTTTGTGAACATGGCGGCGGGTTGCCCGATCCCCCGTCGGCTACTGCTACCCACCAAAAGAAGGCCGTTGGTGGCACGCTGGGAGCCCATCCCAGCATGCCACATGCCCCTGTAAAGGGAAAAATGGTCCTGCGAAGTCTTTTGTTTTTTTTTTATCTGCAAAACAGGAAACGGTCCCTCGTAGTGTCTCTACGCAACCTGCACCCACCCACTGCGCACCCTGCCTCCCCACACCCCCTCACCCCATACCTACCTCCAGAGCTGGTAGCGATGATCTTGTGGACCGGGAACACGTCTGCACTCTTCAAAGCCGACGCTGAACTGAGGAAATGCCGTAAGCTGTATAATGTAATAAACAGGGTTTTTCAACTTTAGTACATATCTCGGGCATTTTGGGACTTTTCACCAAATTTTCAACATGGGGTTTTGGGAACCCTCCTCTTGAATTCTTGAAATGTCATGGCGTAGTCGGCCCGAAGGTGATTTCCACGGTCACTGGCGGAATCACCTTTTGGGGCGATGCTGAAAATGACAGTGCCAGTGTTCATGGGTGGGTTCTCAAAGCCTGTGTTGAAAACAGGATTTTCTCCCATGTTGGGTTTTCGCAGGCAGGTAATCACCGATCAAGGGGTTCCTTCATGTCGGACCTAATGAAATGTCTATGGAAGAAGTGTGGGGTGGTGCAGAGATGCACGACATCGTATCACCCACAAGCCAATGGACTTGTGGAACGGTTCAGTGGTACCCTAAAGTCAATGCTCCGGGCGTTTGCTGAACAGCATGGGAGGAACTGGGAGAAATACCTTCCCCACATGTTGTTCACATACAGGTGCCCCAAAAGTCGACAGGATTTTCCCCCTTTGAGCTCTTGTATGGTAGCCGAGTACATGGGCCCCTAGACTTGATCTGGGAGGACTGGGAAGGCAAGCACACCACCCAGGGAACTCCCATTGTGGATTATGTCCTACGGTTTAGGGAAAGGCTGAAGGAGCTTATGGGGACAGCCCAGAGCAACCTGGCAGCTGCCCAACAAAAACAAAAGGTATGGTATGACTGCAGAGCCAGAGCTCGCTCGTACATTGTGGGTCAGGAAGTCATGGTCCTTATTCCGGTCCGGAAAGACAAGCTGCAAGCTGAGGGGGCAGGACCGTACAAAGTGGTTAGGAAGGTAAGTGACGTAAACTACATTGTGGAGTTACCTGACCGTAGACAGACAGAAAGGATGTACCATGTTAACATGATGAAGCCATATGCAAATAGGGCTGACATAGTGTTCGCAGTGTGTTGTCATGGGGAGGGGACAGATGAAGAAGACCCCCTTCTGGACTTACTGGAGGAAGGTAAGCAAGAGTCCTCTGTGGAGGCAGTAAAATTGTCTCCTCAGCTGAACCCAGACCAGAACCAGAAAGTGAGGGAGGTTTTAGCAGACTTTGCCCCATTGTTTAGCGCCAAACCTGGACTAACCCCCTTAGCGACACACGATGTGGAGACAGGGACACAGACACCCATACGGTGGACCGCATATCGGGTGTCAGAGGCTGTCCAAAAGGACATTAGGAGGGAAGTGGAGGAGATGCTGGATTTAGGGGTAATCCAGAGATCCAACAGTCCCTGGGCCTCACCCGTAGTCCTTGTACCTAAGACAGATGGCCCGACCTGTTTCTGTGTGGACTATCCTGGACAGAATGCAGTCACGACGTCAGACACCCACCCGATGCCCCGGACGGACAAACTCCTGGACAAGTTGGGGGGGGATGACCTACCTTACGACCATTGACCTGACAAAGAGGTATTGGCAGGTAGAGTTGACGGACAGAGCTAGGGAGAGGTCAGCCTCATCACTCCAATAGGCTTATTTGAGTTCAAAGTAATGCCTTTCAGAATGAAGAACGCCCCAGCCACTTTCCAAAGGTTGGTGAACCAGGTGTTAAATGGTGCTGAGGAGTACGCCGTGGCATACCTGGATGACATTGCCATCTTCAGTACCAACTGGGAGGAACACCTTTCACACCTTAGGGAAGTGCTGGGCAGAATACAGGGGACCGGGCTTACTGTCAAAGCCGAGAAGTGCCAGGTGGCCATGGGAGAAGTGGCATACCTCAGGCATGTGGTGGGCCGAAGACAGCTCCGTCCTAGCCAAATAAAGATAGAGGTGATCCAGGCATGGCCCAGACCAGAAACCCAGAATCAGGTCAGGAGCTTTCTAGGGACAGCAGGGCACTACAGAAAGTTTGTACCTAATTACAGTGCCCTGGCTGCTCCCCTATCTGACCTGACAAAAAAATGCTAAGGAAAATCACCTGGGGCCCAGCCTTTGAGGAAGCCTTTACCAAGCTGAAGGAGGCACTGTGCAGTGCTCCTGTTTTCACAAGTCCGGACTATAACAAAACTTTTATAGTTCAGACAGACACCTCAGATGTGGGTATTGGGGCAGTACTAAGCCAGATATCCATCGAAGGAAGGGACCACCCCATTGCCTACCTGAGTAAAAAACTGCTTCCCAGGGAGCAAGTGTACTCTACTGTGGAAAAGGAGCCATAGTGTGGCCATAGTGTGGGCCCTAAAGAAGTTGGAGCCATACTTGTATGGGCAGCCTTTTGTGGTGCAGACTGACCACAACCCCCTGGTTTGGCTGACGCAGATGGGGAAAAACAATGGCAGACTGCTCAGATGGAGTCTTGCTTTACAAGGGTATGATCTGAAAATTGTACATAGGGCCAGAGCCAAGAATCAGAACTCAGATGGTTTGTCCCGTGTGTATGAGGAATTAACTGATTTGGGAAGCTCATCCCATGTAGGGGGATAGATCCCCCAAATTCAGTCTAGGTGGGGAGGAATTGTCACACTTGGACCACTGATTCTGATCCATGTATCACATTTTTTTTGTATTACATATTTATGTAAGGGAAGGGCAGTCAGAAGGCCCACAGTCTTGCTGAACTGTATCCAAAAAAAACAGGGATAAGTTCAAAGAACAGGAGTTAGCTAAATCTGCAGCTATTTAAAATGCAATTCCTTTGTTAAATTTTCTTTGAAGACAGGAACCAAAGTATCCACTTTATAATGCCCTCAGGGAGATCATTTGACTTGCAATAGTTGCCAGGAAGAACCTGTGCTGGGAGTGGTGTCACAGGGGGCCCTTGAATTACATTAGAAAGACCTTTGATGGAGTAGATAACAAGGATCCAGATGAATTTGGAAGGTCCAATACACATTCCCAGGATGCTTTAGAAGGACATCACAGAAACTGTTTATGTGTGTGTGTGGGGGGCAGAAATACAAAACCAGTTCTGACCAGTTAACCTGAGGAGAGAAAATTGAGTATGTCACTTAGCATTTTTTTTTTTAACCTTGTTGGGACATCCTGTGCGTAAAATATAACTTTTAATACTCCAAGGCGGAGTTTAATGACCTCAGAGAGGAGGCCAGCTCAGGACAGCTTTTATCCAACTGTGCAAGCCTTAGAGAGACACATTTTATTTTATTTCTGACTGAGAGAAGAAGGACAACATCAGCACTGTAGAAGATAAGTATTATGTGGATAAGAGAGCTTAGTTTGTACTTTAAAAACCTGTTTTGTTTTTAAGATTGTATGTGTTTGGGATATTTGTTCTGTATTTATTGTTCTGTTTTGATATTTTAAAGTAAAGATATAATTTACAACGGAAACTGCCTGGAGTGCCTTCACATTTCTTTTTATTTAAGTGGAGCTTTTAAAGGTTACAGTTAACACTGTGTATGGGCTTATTGATATACCAAACTGGGAAATGGATAGAGTTCTCTAAAGTTTTGCATAGAGTTCTAAGGGTTCATTTGAAAGACCTGGTTGGGTGCCTGTAGGCAAAGATATCTGGCCCCCCTGAAGACAGAATTATCTGAGCCTGATAATTGGGTACACTAACAAGAGGTTATCAGTTTGAATCCCTCCAGAACTTGAGACTAAGGTGACTTGAACCCACAAAACAGACAAGAGTGTTACCTTGTTCTGTTCACTGTCCACAAATCATATGCTCAGAGGTTGGCACTTTGGGAGTAGAGGGCTGACCGGCTGAGCGAGTTTGTGACACTGATTGCTGGGGGAAGAAGCATGATCACGCTAGGCCACTTGGGGAGGGAGGACTTTTCTCATTAAAAGACCCCAGGCCTAAACAGAACTGAGTAAAAATAATTCAAGGGACTATATGACTTTGAGATAAACAAAGAAACTGTGTACTGCTGCAAGGAGTGTGGGAGACTAATTTTAGTGGCTACGGGACTCCACATACAGAAAGGACTGTGTTATAATTTGTTGGGTTGCAAAAACTGAGGACTTACAGGACTGTGACAGTATAAAGCCAGAGCAGCATTCATTTCTGAAAAGAGGTGCAGAGTGAATTGAAAAGTAGTGTGGTGTCTAAGAGAGAGGAGATAACAGGTGAGCAAGGTGGGCTAAGACCCTATAGACTTTTATTTAAAAAAGCAGCTATTTGAAAAGAACAAAAAAGACTTTTGCCACCGTTTTGCAGCTATAGTGTGTCTGCTAGGACTTGGTTGGGGAACACTGGTATTGAGGTATATCTTGACCTGCCATACAACAAGAGGGATGCAGCCTTTGGGACCTCAAACTAACTAACCCCGAATCTAGGTGTTCACCCAGTGGTAAATGCCAGTGCAAGCCAAACCTCCTCCTTGAGGTTCCCAGGACCAGGCTGAGAACGTTCAGCGACAGGGCTTTCAGTGTCGCCGGTATGGTCCTGTGGAACACTCTGCCTCCATCTCTTGGGGAAGCCATATCAATTGAGGTTTTCAAAAGGGGTCTCAAGGCTCATCTTTTTGGCCCTAGCCTTCCCAAGTGAAGTAGTCTGACCAGTGTTGTTTTATTAAGCTGCTGATCTGATTTTATGACTTTTATGCTAGTATTGTTATATGTTATTTTACCCGTTTCATTTACTTGCTCTAGCTTGGTTTTAACGTGAAGCACCCAGAGCCTCTGGGATTGGGCACTGTAAAAATAAAATTTGTCTTGCCTTGCCCTGCAAAGCAGCAGACCTTTAGAAAAGTGCTTCAGAGGGAAAAAAGTTGCACATGCCTTTAAAGTAGGGAGAAATGGAAGCATAGAGAGCTTAGTGGATGGCTCAGTATAGGGAGGAGTTGCTCTAGAAGCTGCAGGAGCTCTCTACCATCCAGTACTCTCTGTTTCCAGGTGTTACAGCATTGGGGGCAGCTCCAACACATTTGAAAGTGGGATGGCTCCCACCTGAGTGTTCCCGGTGCCTGTGTAGAGTGTGAGGCATGTGCCTTGTGACTCTGTATGCCATGCTACAGCACGGGGGGTCTCAGCCCTGTGGGTCTTCCCACCCATTTACAATGAGGCCTGTTCCTCAGACCAAACTCTGTCTGCCAAGAAAACTTGTTTCATCGGTGCCCAGTGTGCAGGAGGCTGGTCACAGGGACCTGTTCCGCTGGCTCCTGCCAAGTAATTCAGCCCTTCCAGATCCAAGAAGCAACCCAAAGATACTGAGGCAGCAGAAACCCCTGTTGCTGCTGCTGGCAGGCAGGTATCAGAGACCACTGATGAAGGGGTAGGAACTGGCAGCACTGGTGTGCAAATTGTAATACCATCGGAGCCAGTGTACCAACCAGTCCCACACCCAAAGCTTAATTTAAAAAATTGTTTGTTGCTCCAGAGGGAGGGACTCCTGTAGTCACAGAGAAAAGACTTTGGGTACCAGTTCCCCAAGACCAGACCATCAATATCTCCACCTATTTCACCTCTGCACTAAAATATTTTGCAAGTGCCCACAGTGCTAGCCCCATGAACTTTCAAATCCTCCAAGGAGTCACAAGGACATGTGGTTTCATTCGCCAGATTACTGTCTCCATTCAAGGAGGAGACACACAGCCCTGGCCAAAAAGGCATTTTCAGCCCTGAGAAACCCCTTAAGGACAAACCCCGACCCGAGATCTCCTCTTAGAAAAGACTGCCACTTAGGGAGGCGGGAGAGGAACCAGTAACGGTTCACCTATATCAGTGCGACAATCATTTTGGCGATACCAGTATGGGCACAGGCAATATGCCACCTGGCTCTGCAGAGCCAGGCATTGTGGCTCCCTGGAGCCAGAGTGCCAAAACATTGTCCAGGAAAACATCTCTGTTTTGAGGTAGGCTTCACCCCTACACCCCCCAGTGTGTGTGTGGGGGGGGGGCTCTGTCCCTGCACCCCCGCAACTAAATATAACAAACTCCAGGGAGGGCATGCCCCAAAAGGGAAGAAAATTGTTAGGGCACCAAAGATGATGTGAGTGGGGGGTGATCAAAAATCAAGATCACCTCGTTACTGTTGCCCTAATTGTGGTGCCAGTATTCAGTCACCAGGCTAATGGGCTACCATCAGTAAAGAGGCAGAAATACTTTTCAAGAGAAACAGAGTGAAACTGGCCTGGTGGCACTGAGAGTTGAGGTGTTGGACACCTTACCTCGCACTACACAGTGACCAGGATGAGAACGACCTCGGGTCATCGGGGTGCCAGCATGGGGGGGGGGCAATATCGATTGGAGCTGGTAGGCTGCTTTCCTCTCCTGAGGGTGGTGGGGGTGGGTTGTGGCCCTCCCATAGTCCCACTCCCACCGGATGGAGGTCTGGTGGGAAGCGTAGGCGGAGGGGGCGGAAAGAACAGGAGGGTGGAAGGGGCTGAGCTGGTGCCACAGTATGCATGCGTGCCTCCAAACGCACAGCCGTGTGACAGGGCCTCGGGCAGGTGGGGTAAAAACAGATGAAAACCAACATAAACATAATAATTAAAAAAAAAAGAGAGAGAAGCAGAGTGTTTTCCGAAACTGACATGTGAACCTTACTCAGCAGGGTCTATGATAAATCAAAAATACTGCACCATGTAAGCTAGGCTGAACGAGTCATCAAAATGATTGCAATGAGCCAGTTCAGTGTGGAGTGGCCCTACCTCACTGGACAGCATGGGACGAGGTAGAGGTTAATAGGGAGAAATGGCAAAACAGGAGGCTGTGAAAAGAAAACTAAAGGACAGAGACTTTGATTCTTTAAATAAATGCCACAGAGAGGAAGCAGAAAGGATATTCTCCAGCATCACCCAGGAGTGTGAGGTGGGATGGCATACCTTCAGAACAGCAGTGATACTCACCTCCCAGGATGGAGCCCCCAGGGCTGACAGCTACCCCAACACTACCCCGGATGACAACAAAGTATTCAAGCCTGACCCTTACCTTTACTACTAGACCAGTTGGAATCCGAGCCTGTTTTGTTCCTGTTGCCCTTGTTTTGGGCCAAGGTTCAACCCCAAGAGAGACAGAAGTGCCAGGGCTTTGTTGACGGTTTGTTGATTTTGTCTGTTGCTGCTTTTGACCTGTCTGGTTTTCTTTCTTTGAGTGCACATCCTTTTGGACTTGTAATTGTCTGTACTCTCTGGGGGCTGTTTACCTCTGAGGCTGCACTGATGAGCCAGCACCGCAGTGTGCACGGTCTGTTCTGGATTTTGGCCTGGCTCTCCAGCTAGCCTGCTTGGATGGGGGATAGTGACCACAAGAGAAGAGGAGAGAGAAAAGTGTATATAGTGTACATGCTGGATTAGAATTGCAAGTACCAGAGTTGAAGAAAGTCAAATATTTAAGACAATGTAAATGTCTTTGCTTAGAAGACAGACAGCAGTCTGTGGAAGTTATGATGAAATAAATGTGATTACTGCTTCATCCTACCATTGGAATGGACATTCTAGTTTCTGTTTACTGTGTCAAAAGGTGCCCCTTCGATCCCCCTGCAGTGGTCCCAAAACCCACTAAAGACATCATAGAAACCCCGGACCCACCCCCCACTCCAAGGTGGAGGGCTCACAACTTTGTCCTGCCACTGGAGGTGGGTTGCCTATATGACCTTAATACAGATCTTATCTTAAGATAACACCGCTTTGGTTAGGTTGACTACCGACATCTTAGATGCCATGGTCAGAGGGCAAATGACTGATGATGTCTTCATAGACCTCACCAAAGCTTTTGATCTAGTTACTCACAGCTTCCTGCTAGAAAAACTAAGACAGTTTGGTCTTGATAGCCTGTCCTGTTGGTGGTTCTCATACTATCTGATCAACAGGTCTCAGAAAGTGAAATGGAAGGTTATTCAGTCTACGTTATGACCCACTGCTGACAGTATCCGTCAAGATTCTAGTTTGGGTCCTATACTCTTTTCCCTCTTTGTAAACAATATGTCTGGTAACTGTGTTGGGGTTAGCTTTACAGAAGCTCTAGTGACATGAACCTTATCAACAGTCAGCTAGCAGGGGACTTCCTGGTACTAGAAAAGTAGTTCTAATCCCAGGAATCCCTCACTTTAACAGGCGTCTTGACTGAGAATAACACCCCAGAGATTAGAATTTATGCAGATTTTAGAATTTTGTATTGCCAGTTCAAACTCTGCATCTGCACTCCGATCAGGAGCAGTAGTGATTCAGCAAAAAAACTTTGTTAATGCATCATTTAGGGTCAAAACACAAAAAGTATGGAAATGAGACCTTTAGTGTTGCCCCCTCAGTATTTTCCATCCTCCCAGATTGACAGATGACGGGTGTGCATATTAGGTTGTGAGGCCTAAATGTCATCCCATTCTTCTTTACTGTGGCTTGTAGAATATGATTACAATGGAATGGGGTGACATTTAGGCCTCACAACCCTAATGACTACACCCTGTCGTCTGTCAATCTTGGAGGATGGGGGGTACATCGGGGTGCAACCTTAAAGATCTCATTTCCTTACTTTTGTCTTTTAACCCTAAATGATGCATTAACAAAGTTTTTTCATAGAATATATATATATATATATATATATATATATATCTATATATATCTATATAGATATATAGATATATACAGATGTATCTCAGTATATCATTTTCCAACAGCCAGATATGAGTTTCATACCTCACTTACACATGTAGCTTGCCAAACCCACCTGAAAGCCTTCATATCTCCCAATACATTTTATTTCTTTACTAATATATTCAATGTGTTATCATGCAGTCAGATACGTGTGTCTGACTTGTTTTTAAAAACTGAGTTAAAACTATTATAATACAAATAATCCTTGCTGGTATATATTACCATTTTTTTCAGTCTTATGAAGGTGGAGGGGAGGATAAAACCACTTTACTATCACAGGAGGGATTTGGACAGTTCAGTGTGTGTGTGAGTGTGTATCATGATGGTTAATATGAGTCTCAGTAAGTCACCTAAAAATGAATTTACTGACTCATTTTACGACAGTGCTTATGTGACAATACTGTATTTTAGAATGTATAGTATGTAAACCAGTCACACAGGAACATCTTCTCTAACAAGTTGAACAAAGAGACAGAGGCGACAGGTACTATAAAACAATGAATTTTTTCATAAACCAGCTAAGAATAGTTGGTAACATAAATCTTTTTTAAAGATTAATAGTCTAACAAAAATGTAAAGAAAAGTTTTTTTTTGTATATGTATATTTTTACAATTGCATTAAGGTATGATACAGTGTTAGTTTACCAGTAGTTAATCTAACTCCGAGGTGCATGGGGCCCTCAGCTACATCTCTACGGTTGATTGTGCAACTGAGAGTTGGATTAACTTCTGGTAAACCAACCCTCTGCCACATCTTAATGCTTAAGAACAGGCCAATGGAACTCTGGTTTAATACCTTATCTGAACAACTGATTTAAATTATGAATGGAATATGCTAATCTGATTTTTTTTGTATTTCCCACCCCAATTATTCTTTGTCCTACATTATTTCCCATGAAGATGCATTCAAAATAACCTTCTTTGTGACACTGTATTTGCTATTTCATTTGCTATTTTATTTCTGAGGTCATTAATCGTTCAAGTATTTTCCCTAATCTGGATTGCAGATTGTATTGTAATATTGGAAAATGTCAAGATAACTTTACCAATTTGGATTTTCTTGCCATTAAAACTTGATTAAAGAGGCCGCAACATCTCTGTGAAAACTTTGAAAAACATATTTACATACGATTCTACTTATATTATACTTATTTTCTGAGTATAATCTTCTGTTCTTTCATTATTACTCAGGAATGCAGCTTGAAACTAGGACCCTTGTCCCTCCTGCTGCCTGTTTACAGATGATGTCATTTGCCTCAGTTTATAAATCATAAGTGGTTGCCATGGAAGTGATTAAGCCTGCCTCAGGCAGGAGATTATGACATCATCATGCATAGGCAAGAAGCGGGAGCAGATGAAGTCCAATGACCGAGGATCCTGTTTCAATAAAAGTTCCTTAGTAATACAGAATAAGGTGGCGATAAAAGAGTAAATGCAGGAAATACAACTACAATTTTGCACAATTCTTCAAAGTTTTCCAAGCAGCATCTCAGTCACTGTAAATGTTTATTATAATTAGCAATGCAATCTCAAACTGCTCAGGTACAGTAACAGTCCTTTCATATTTCTTGTGAAAAATAGAAGGAGAGCATAGTGAATGAATCTGAGGCACTTCTAAAAATAGAACTGGTCTTTTCCATTACTGTGTAGTGAACCACCAGATTATAGTTAGCCTGTGCTAGGAGTGTTCTGGAACTTTCACAAAGTCAGATCAGAGTTAGATTGGCCTGTTGTGGAGGTGACTTTGAGAGCTGTTAAATAATCAGGCCAGCGTTAGGTTAGCCTGTACTACTGTAGGTGTGTTCTAGAACTGTTACATAATTAGCATGTGAGGAATAACACAGCAAGGTGTAGTTTCATAAGGGAATAATGCACTCTTTGGGTGACTGTTAATTAAAAGGCATGGCTAAGTGACGCAACCACCCTTGTGCCTTATTCTTGTATAAACACACAACCTGGGGTGTGTTATCCCCTTATAAAATGGGACTGTTTGGGGAAAAAAAATATTTAGTTTAGGTAAGGTGTGTGATAGTAAGAAAATATATCAATCGGCATGTAACACATATGGACCAATTAGGTTACAAACTTCCATTGTATATTAAGCCTGCCATATGCCAATCTAAATTTTTTCTCATTATTGCCTTTTTGCCTTTTTTAACCACCACAACTCTGCCTCTGTTTTCCCTTTTCACTTGTTGCTGTCCACCAGCTACCCAGTTAGTACAGTTACTTACCAAACAGGTGTCCCTCTGCAAAACCTTCCATAAAGTCCAAGGACAATCATTACTTTGTGGCACATACTGCAATCCGGCATTACTGGGCCCAGCAGTTTTTTTTCATAGCTTGTTAGGAGTTGAATTTGTGCAGTCTGCCAAGACACATTCAGTACAGAAGAGCATGGTACCAGCAGCCACCACATGTTGTTTGCAAGTGATGGTATCATTTGTTCTTTGATACCTTCTTCTCTGCCAATGAGCTACTTCTTCTCAAACTCTCCCTCCCCTTTTCTGTGCCCATATTTGTTGCTGGTGTCTACTGCTGTACTGGCATGTTCCCACCTCCAGTAACTGAGCTACTCACCAGCATCTCCTCCAAGGCCTTCTCAGGAGAATTACTTATACTAGGTGATTTCAACTAAAATTGGCTCTCCCCCTGTCTTCATAAATGTTGCCATAATGTTAAGTCCCTTTTCCTAATCCAACTCATCTCTGTCCCCACTCACTATAATTTCAACTCTCTAAATTAATCCCTCCTGGACTAGGTCCTCTCCTCCCATCCCCATCATAATGTAGAGGCTGGTCACCCTCAGTGACCACCATGTGTCTATTGTGTGGGTAAGATTCATCGTCCCAAAGCTCCTCCCAAATTCATCCAGATCTGATCCTTCTGGTCACTGGACTTGTCCCACCTTCATGCTGACATAATAACTACCAACTGTGCCCTATTTTTACAGCTGACAATGTTGACAAAGCCTTCAAATTCTTCTTCTTCTCCAAATTCATGTCAGTCTGGGATCATCATGCCGCCTCCCCCCCAAGAAAACCAGGACCAGAGGAGCTCACCTCCCATGGATCTCAACAGAGTTACTGGCTTGTCACCATGCATATGATCTTGCCTGGAGGACCATCAAGTCCTCTGGCTACCCTTCTGACCTTACAGATTAGCAAACCCTTCATAATGCCTGCAGTAGTACTACAAGGCTTGTGAAGTCTGAACACCAAACACCAAACACCTCACATTGTAGCGGCCAGGCTGCTGACTGGTGCAGCAAGGTCAGATCATATCACACCTGTTCTCTGAGGATTGCACTGGCTGCCAATAAGGTGGAGGATTACCTTCAAGGTTGGGTTACTGACCTATAAAGTCCTACATGGCTGGGGACCAGACTACCTGCAAGACCTCCTGGCACCTCACTGCCTGACCCACTCTCTCTGTTCCTCCAAGGGTTGCCTCCTAGTGGTTCCCAGGACTAGGCTGCAGCAGTCAGGTGACTGGGCATTTTCAGTTACTGCACCAGCCCTGTGGAACTCACTGCCCCTTCATCTGAGGGAGGCACCCTCAGTGGAAACCTTCAAAAAGGGCTTGAAAACATTTTTATTTGGCGAAGCATTTGAGTTATATAATTAGTGAATATAATTATGTTTCATGCCTGTCCTGATATGATAGTTAGATGTTATATGATTTCTGTTTTCAGAGCTATTTAATTTTAATTGCTTATTTTGATTTTATTTTTTCTGCAAGTTGATTGCTATTGTTCTTATAAGTGATGTTTTTATAAATTGTGAATGCATGGAATGGCCTACCTCAGGAAGTGGTGGCTATGAATACAGTGCAGGGCTTCAAACAGGCATGGGATAGGCATAAGGGAGCAATACAGATGAGTATGAATAGATAGGCCACTGACAGCAAAGGCTGATGGCACATTTATAAGGTAGAAAAAGAAATGGGCAGACTGGATGGGTCTTGCAATCCTTATCTGCCGTCAACTTCTATGTTTCTATGAAGAGCTTTGAGCCTCCGGGAAGGAGCACTATAGAAATATCTGTCTGTCTGTTTGTCTGTCTGTCTGTCTATCTATCTATCTATCTATCTATCCATCTATCCACACTCCAGCACAACCTTAATTGCCCCTAAGTTCTGGAAGGTAATCCACGCCCTTTTCTTCCCTGTAACCCAGTCCCCTCTCTCTGTTTTCAGTGTGTGCAACACTCCTATCTCTGACCCTGCTGCAGTCGCCTCCTCTTTTAATTCCTTTTCACCTCCTGTGCCCGCTCCCTTCTCTCTTCCTCCTTCTCCTCCTCCTCCTCTCCCTAGAAGGTAAATTGAAAAATGTTGTGGTGGGGGGGCTCTTATATCTAGATTTCTAGGTTGTGAAACTGTCATTTCTAGGTGGAGGAACTCTCCTATAGTAGTCAGTAGGAGAAAGATGACAGAGGTGGTGGAACTGTCATATAGTTTTTTAACAGGTGGTGGAACTGAGTTCATGTGGGCACCTGTCCAATTTAACCAATGCCTCTCCCCCCCTCACTCTTCTTCTCTACCCTCTCCTTCTCCATTTCCTCCTCCTCTACCCTCTCTACTGCTCCCTCCTCATTTTTTTTTCTTTCTCTCCCATCACACCTGCTGCTGCTGTTAAGGCCTCTTGACTCTTAACCCACACAAGTGGCAGCTCTGATGGTCTTGACCCCAAACTCCTGTATCTCTCTGCTCATGCCACTGCCCTCCCTGTAACCTACCTCCTTAACCGCTTTCTCCTTATTCTCAGTCCCTAACTCTTGGAAGTTGGCTACAGTAATTCTCTCTCTTCCCCTGTTAACAATCATCTTAACTCTTTCCTTCCCACACTGATTGAGTTCCAGGAACATCTTGTTCTCTCCAAACTCTCTTCTTTTCTTTAATCAACCTCCTTCTTTGCCGCTTTACTGTCTGACTTTAGAAAGTCCCACTCCACCTCCACACTGCTCTCCTCCAGCTCACTGATACTATCCTCTCTGGCTTGGATCAGGGCCTTGTCATCTCCCCTATCTTTGTCAACTTAGCCAAAGCTTTTGACACTTTTGCCCTCCGCATTCTTATTTATTTATTAATTTATTTTTATTTTAGTCTTTGGTAACCTGGTATGGCCCACTAGGCACAAGTGCCTGTTTTCAGGGGTGATCTGGGAGCACTTGGGTGGTTAAGTGACTTGCTCAGAGTCACACAGTATGCAAGTGGAGGTTGTGAGAATCAAACTCAGGTCTGGTCTGCTGGATGTATCAAGCTCGTTCACACCTCATTCTCCTGAGCAAGTTTAAGGTAGGGGGACTCTATCTCCTCAGTTGAGTGGTTCCATTCCTACTTTCAGGGCAAGTTGCAAGCTGTCCATATCCCCCACTCCCAATCTGCTCAGGCTTCCCCCAAGGGTCTGTCCCTAGCCCAGTTCTTTTCTCCATTTTGATAAAATGACCTTCCAACTGCCTGCTCCTCTGTGTCCATTCACATGTATGCAGATTATATGGTACTCTTTACTTCTGATTCCTTTGCCCCTGACCACAAGACCCAGCTTCAGTTCGACTTTAACAACATCCAGCACTGGTTCCATGAAAACTGGTTATGCCTCTTTGCCAAGAAAATGGTCTCTATGGCTTTTTGGCACCAGGCAGAGGCTTGCACGATTCTTCCCCAGTCCCTCCTTTTATACCCTTGAAGGTTTAGCAATTGAAGATATCTCCTCCTTTAAGTACCTTGGGGTTTGGCTGGGCATCACCTTAATTTATCTTTTCATATGAATGCAATCTACAAGAAGCTCCACCCCAAACTTGGTGCACTTTACAGGAATAAGAGGAGCATCCCTCTTCCTGCCCTCAGAGACTCACTGAGATGATTCTCCCCATTTTCAACTATGGAAACATCACTTACAATGCTGCTCCCAACTCCACCTTAGCTAGACTGGCTCCTCTCTTTCATTTCTTCTGTCGTCTTGCTCTTAAAAAAGAACCTGCACACTTACTGTTGTTCTTTTTCACCTCCCTCTCCCTCCCTTTTCTTGATGCCGAGCGCCTTACCCACTGTGCCTCCTTTATCTTCAAATTTTGGTTTGGCTTACCTCTCTCATATCTGGCTTCTCTCCCCCCCTTTCCTCTGCTTCATTTGCAATGCTTACACTTGCTTCCCCCCAATGAAATTTACTGCCAGTTAAACTGCCTTTTTATTCCACTTCCTAAATTACAGGGTTGTCTCCCCACTTCCATTCACTTTACTCCTTCCCTTCATACTCTGAAATCTCTCCTCCATGATTTCTCTACTCACTCAAGCAGTGCTTCTGATACTGGGGTGGGTTTCTGTCCACTGTCTTCCACCCTACACAAGTACAGCCCGTCTGCCCCAGTCACCTGCCCCCCTCACGGTATTGCATTGTTGGTTATCGCTTAATGTTCTTTTGCTTTTCTTTCTGGAAATTATTGTATTGCCATTTTATTACTTAGAAGCATCTTCCTGTAATTTGCTTATATTGTATTACTTATTTTCATGTTATTGTATTCTTTTTGTACATTCTACAGCATATTTGCACCACTCTGTACTTTTCCCCTTGCCACATGCTACATCTGGAAAAATGAGCTAATACCAACTCAGCATGTCTTGCATGGTACAACTTTTGAACTAATTAAATAAATAAAATCTTGCCTGATCATTCAAGAAAAGCATTTAAATATATAGAGAGAAGATCGGAGGCTGGCTAGGGCCCATCTGCATCATGGGGCTGAGACACTTGTTTCCAGGGGATGGATTTGTAGGCTACCGCGAAGTTACTTCCTGCCAGCAGAGCATGGCATGGCACTGGCATTAGCTGGAACAAGGGTAGCTATAGTGGCCCCAATATTTGGTGGAAACAGGCAGAGAAACAAAATACGAGGACAAATAGAATTCTCCCTAGCCTTAGCCTCATAGGCTAGGCTGCACCAAGAGGATTCATGCTCGGAGTAGGGAATTAAGATGGATGACAGGGATTAAGGGTAAAGAATAGCGATCCCTCCAGTGATGGGGGGTGTCATGACTGGGAATAGCGGAATGAGATCCCAGATGCCATAAGGTGAGGCCAATAGCTAACAACAGAATAGATTAACATTCCAGCCACGATACACAAGAACAGGTATTGTGCGACTGTTTGAGGTGATACTTTACATAGGGGTGTTAGCCTGATGTTTGTCTGCATGTTGTGGCTATTTTTGAACTTTAAATCTATTCAGCAGTACCTGTTCCTGGTTTTTGCCTAGCTTTTTTTGTATAATATTTTTATTAATTTTCAAAAGTTAATTACAGTACATGAAGTCAATCAACTTAGACAACATACAGGGTAGACAAACATATTCTAAATTTCATACGTGGTTAATAACTACTGTATATCATGTTAAAAGGTAGATTTCATCACATATCATCCTATAACATACTTCATACTGGCCTTTTGTGGTTCCCCCACAGGGTGGCTTCTCATACATTTAGACCATGCCTTCCTTTAGTATTATGGCTTCTGCCGGGGAAAGGGAGTCCAGGAACTTGCCTCTGCTCTTAGCAAACATCTTCTCCCTCCCTTTTAGAATGTTTGTCAGCTGTTCCAAAGCCAGTCCCCGTAATGTCAGCATTCTCCACTGAGTCTGAGTGGCTGTTACATAGAAACATAGAATTTGATGGCAGATAAGGACCGCTTGGCCCACCTAGTCTGCCCATTTTCCTACCTAACAGATAAGCTGCAGATCCTAGTTAACCAACAGCTTACTTCCTCCTATCCCCCACTAGGACTGCCTTATGTCTGTCCCAAGACAGGAAACCCAGGTATTCTGTATACACTGGTGGGAAGTAGCAAGCAGTATGCTCACCCATCTTGGGTAGAGGTCCTAGCCCTCCTCTCCCATGTCCTCTACTACAAAAAACATTGTTAGTGGTGTATGTGCAAACTCTGTGCCAACCTGTGTGTATAACTTCTGGGCCAGTGCCTCCCGAAATACTTTCATTGTAGGGCATCCCCAGGAATAGTGCCGATAGGTACCCAGCTGTGTCTTATCTGCTGCACATTGGGGAGATAGTCGGGTGAAGTTTATGTACTATGCTGGGTGGGCAGTGTAGACTGTGATTAAATTTGTATTGGGACTCCTTATATCTATTACACAGCAAGAGTCCCATAAGAAGGCGGAGGACAGTATTCCAGTTTTCTATCATTATCTGGGTTCCCAAGTCTTTCTCCCAGTAAGCCTGTACCTTATCTGAGAGGTCTGGCAGGTGTTGTCTATCCTCTTTTGCCAGTTTCCCTATCAGCCCCTTGGTGATTGCTCTAGACTGGTATGTAGGCTGTTCCATCGCAGCCAGTGGGGATTCTGTCAACTGACCCCTTCTAAGGCTTCTGACAAATGCACACATCTGCAGGTATTTGTAATGGTGGGAAAAGGGAAGTGCCAGTTTTTCTTGCAGTTCTGCAAATGTACAGATTCCCTCACCAGCACAGAGATCTTCCAAACACAATATGCTTCTCTGCTCCCATTCTCTAAAGCCTATATCTTCGGGACCTAGTAGAAAGCCTAGGTTCCCCGCAACTGGCACAAAGAGTGTGTTGTCTCTCTCTGCCCCTCTCCACCTCTTGGCATCTTCCCAGGCCTCTAATGTATATTTCACCATAGGGTTGGAATGCCTCAAATGCCCGTGACTGCGATGGTCCCCTGGGTCAAGATATATTGACAGCCTCCAAGGGGAACCCTCCTCCTCCAAATCTATCCAGCTAGATGCTTCCCCTTTGTTTACCCAGTTGTGGGTGTAGCATTATTGCATGGTTATCTGGTAACTCTTGAGGTCTGGGAAGCCCAGCCCTCCTTGCTCTACCTCACTGTTTAGCCTTTGAAGGCTCATCCTGTGCCACGTGTTCTGCTATATAAAGGCCAAGAATCCTCTCTCCAATAGTTTGATGTCTGCCTATATGGGGCCCATTGGTAACATTTGCATGACATACTAACATACTATTTGCCAGCAGATTAGGCCTTACGGTCTATCGAGTCTGCTCGAACCTTAGATCCTTAGTTGGGTGCCGAGACCCTCCCATCCCTTGTGCTCCAGAAACCCCTATCATCCATCCCCACCCCCTGGGACAGGCCATCATCTGATACATCCACTTTCTGTGTCTGTCCCACCCTCTCTTGAAGCCCTCCACTGTGGATCTCTGAACCAGCTCACCAGGCAGTGCATTCCAAGGGTCCACCACCCTCTCAGTGAAAAACCTCCTCCTCTTTTCCCCTTCACCCTTCCACCTTCCAACTTCAAACCATGCCCTCTGGTGATACCTCCCTGCTTTAGTCTAAAGATCCCCTCCATGTTTACCCTATTTATTCCCTTGAGGTACTTGAAGACCTCAATCATGTCCCCCCTGTCTCTCCTCTCCTCTCCTCCAATGAAAACAGGCAGAGCTCCCCAAGTCTGTCCTCATACGTCAAATCCCCTAGCCCTCGTATCATCTTTGTTGCCCTCCTCTGTACCCTCTCCAGGAGCTGTATGTCCCTCTTCAAGTGTGGTCTCCAGTACTGTACACAGTACTCAAGGTGTGGTCTAACCAGTCCATTGTACAGTGGCAGAATCAGAAATCATGTGCACTGGGACACAGGAGGGAGAAGAAGTGAGACGGAATTGGGGCTTGAAAGTAGCAGGGAGGCCTCTCACATATCTTGGTACCAAGGTGGGCAGGGACTTGGGTAGCTTATACATACAGGAGGCTAGGAAGTATATTCATTTTAACAAGATTGATGTGGCCTAGCCAGGACATAAGGAGAGTTCGCCACCTCTCCAGCTCACTTAGTACTGCTGCAGATTTGGCATATAATTTAAATAGTATAAGCTACCCAAGTCCCTGCCCACCTTGGTACCAAGATATGTGAGAGGCCTCCCTGCTACTTTCAAGCCCCAATTCCGTCTCACTTCTTCTCCCTCCTGTGTCCCAGTGCACATGATTTCTGATCTGTGTAACTTATGCTAATAGCCAGAAAAGGCTGAAAACTCTGTTATGATATATAGTAAGGCAGGTATGGAGGTCTGAGGGTCCTTGATAAACAGAAGGAGGTCATCCGCATAAAGCATGTGTAACCCCACTATAAATGGGGGTTCCCGAAAAGTCTTCCTTGGGTGTGCCTAAATGCCTATTGCCAGGCTGGTAACCTGTGTCTTAACGTTTAAAAGTGTTGGTATGAGAGTGCCTTAATACCTATGTGCTCTGTCTCTTTAAGAGCTGCCTATAATGTGGTGCTTATTTAATCTGGGAGGGGGCTGAGTGTT
Organism: Neoceratodus forsteri; assembly: GCA_016271365.2. Classification (NCBI taxonomy): domain Eukaryota; kingdom Metazoa; phylum Chordata; order Ceratodontiformes; family Ceratodontidae; genus Neoceratodus; species Neoceratodus forsteri. Next base: position 1,216,891,839 of record CM028131.1, on the reverse strand, counting down.
TCTATGCTTGAGCCCTGCCCGGGCTGCCAGATAATCACTCCATTCTGCCATCACTATTTGCACAGAGGGAGCTCTGTTAGAAGCTGTACTTATTTGCTGATTATCTATTAGAATAGTAATGTTACGGAAGTTTGTCTAACCTGCCTTTTTTGCAGCATGGGCATTTCGATATGGCAAAACCATCTTGGTTCTGGACTGCTATTGTGGGTCTATCAGTACGTTTGGGAACTTTAAAATGGTGTCTGTCCCAAGGGGTCTTGTGAGAGCAAAATTCTGTAGGAATTGTAGTTTTGAGACTTTGGCGCCTAAATGAACCTGGAGGAGGAGCCCTTGTATTGACGGACAGATGGATCAACCAACCAGAACCTTTTGGACCGAAGGGAAATTCCCAAGCTGATTGCTGCAGTTGGTCAGTCTGAAAGAGTTTGAAAAGTAAACAGCTTGAGTATTCGAGCAACAGCTCCTGCGTAGTTTGCGTGGGAGAACTGTGGAAGGGCTAAGTTTAGGCCTGCCTGTCTGCTGTCCCTTGTGAGGGAGCTTTTCAAAGAATAGGACTGCATCCGAAGTTGTGAGAGAGACGTAAGCCACTGAATTGGCGACCAGGCTTGAAACCTAAAGAAGACCGAAGATTTGCTGAATGTGATCGGCCTGCCAGGACCTTCATTTACTGTTGAACTCCCGGTTTTGGTTAGAGACTCTGTGATTGTGGCCAGACTGTCATCCGCCTGGTATAGTGGTGATTGCTTTACTATAAATGTGCTGTGTGCTGCTAGTGGGTTGCGATTTGGTTCCTCGCTGTGTGTTTAACTGTGCCTTGCTTGCTGGAGGCTGCATCCAGCTTTCTCAGACTCACATCCGAACTGTTCCTCAGCCTGGGCCTTGTCACACTGGCCCAGCCAGATTACTCACGCCACAGAGAACACCATCGACGAGAGACCTCCCTGAGGATCAACCCCCTGCTCAATGCCTTGAACAGGAATGATGCCTGGGTGATTCGTGTGGGCCCTGATTCTCCTGGCACTCCAGCTCATCAACCTGCAGTCTCAATTTCATCCCTCCTGTGTCCTGTACTGGGTACTGTGAGTAAACACCAGGGTAGCGCCCTGCAACATCAGATAAATCAAAAGTGTTGTCATCTAATTCACTTGTTGTTTTCTTGTCACGAACTGAGCCATCCGGCTCCGGATTACAAATGGTGTGTGGTTGTGCATGTTTCTTTCTTCCATCAGAGGACCCAAACCAGCTGTGACGCCAGCCTACCCCGGGCAACGTTTCAGGCTAGCCCACCTTACTCCCACCTGGGTACCTAGAGTGTATGACTGTGTAGGGACTCTGAAGTGCATGCATGACTACCTGATTGATTTAGCCTTTAAGCAAATCAATCTGATTACGCCCCTCCCTTGTTTAATTCCCCTGAATAAATCAGATCTAACTCTTTTTGCATTTAATCTGACTGTGGTTCCAGTTTGTACCAAAAGCACTGTACTGTTGTTATTTGCTGTGCCTAACCTTGTTTTACAGGGGGTCTCCAGGGTCGAGCTGATGGAACCAGCCCTGGTGGTAAGTGCAAACAGTGTGGGAATGTGTATGTTGAATAGGAGCTACTGTGAAAGTGTTTGTTGCATATTGTCTAGGCCACTAGAGGGGAAAAAGGGGTTACAGTGTCCCGGAGGGCTGTACCCAGGTTAGCCTTGTTACTAATAACCCTGTTCTCTGGGTGGAGGCACCCGTTTCAGTACCCAGGCCCCTTAACCTGCAACTAGACACGCAGGCAGGGGTAGTAGCCCTTTGGATAGCACCACCTAGGGGTTACATCTTGGAGTCACCAACGCCGGGATTAGTGCCCTCTAGTGGCCAAAATCACGAATTATTGTCAAAGATTAGTAGCTATCTCAGTAGAAATGGCTGTACACCAGCTGGTGGGGTGGTGTACGGGACAGAAAATTGACCCCCCCCCAATGCCTTGCTAATACTGGATATACCTATGGGCATTAGTAAGGGCATTGTAGAAGGAGCACTTCCCAAAGCTGAATGCTTAAAAAAAATGCTGTGGTGGTGGGTCGACAGGCTGATTTGACTGCCCAAATTTTCATGGCCCTAGTAGAGTGTAGTGACCCCGTGGACAGCTCCAAAGTGCTGCAGACTATTACCTTAGAAGGGGTCCCAGCCACCTGGAGGGTAATAACTAAGGACAGTAAAGATCCTGGGGGGGATGAGCCCCCACCCTTATCTGAGACTTTCGAGGAGAAGTTGGGCAAGTTGTTACTGGAGGAGGGGAAGACCATAGAGGATTTCAAGAAGTTATTCCTGCCACCTGGGGGTGTCCCTCCTCCAACACCCCTGCCAGATCCCGTACCTATTCCTTCACCAGCTCCTGTGCTCACCTCCATGCCTGCAGATAGTTACGACTTGTATTGTCGGCTGAGGATGTTTTCAGGCACCTTCCCCACACCCCAGGGGGAGGACAATTGGGAAACTTGGATAGACTATGTTGCCCCTCAAATCCAAGAATGGCAATGCCCCAAAACAGAGAAGAGGAAAAGGTGGTTTAAAGCCCCAGAGGCCCCGCCCAGCTTACTCTCCATGCTACATGGGCTAGTAATCCAGAAGCAACTGCTCAAGATCATCTGAATGCATTGGAAAATGTGTATGGGAGTCCCGATTCGGATGAGGACCTGTGGGGTAGGGTCAAAAATACTCAGCAATACCCGGTGGAGCCCTTATCCGTGTATGTGCCTCAACTCAAAGCAGTGCTACAGGAATGCCTAAAGAAAGATGGCATGGCCCAGGTAAGTTAGATCGGACTAGGCTGGATCAACTTCTCAAGTCAGCCCCATTCTCTGAATTTTTGCTGCTCCAACTACGCCTTGCTGCTTGGTTAGATGCGCCTCCTACCTATGATGGACTGATGAAGAAAATTCAGAGGATTGAGAGGAGACAGCCACGTGCGGGGCCCCTTCCCATATCTGCTGCTGCTGCCCAGGTGACCGAGGATGCCCATGTGAGTGATGCTCTGGGTGAAATACAGTGACAGTTGAACATCTGGAGGCTATCAAGGACACTCCACCCTGGGGCAAGATACTGCAAGAGGTCCGAAAAATGAGGGCTACCATTTCCCTACAAGCCCGTTCCAAAGATACAATAGGCCCAAACCCCTCTCAGAGCGTGTACACTATGGGGTTGGGGGTGCATTCCCAGGCATCTTCTGTTGACAGAAGCTCAAAAATTGATGAATTGACTATGGAAGTGAGGGAATTACTGATACATCTCCCCATGCTCACCACACCTCAGACAGAGTTGAATCAAGATTTTCTGTTGGTAGTACCCCTGCCTCCGCTCCCAATGTGATGTCTCGGCCACATCAGGCTCTAGAAAGCATATTCAGTCATAATTGTGGGAAGGAGGGGCATATGAAGAAAGAATGCCGGTCCCCAAAAGACTTAAAGTTGTATACAGACTTCAAGGGGAGCTCTGGAAAGCAAAACCATGGCCGAGGGGTGCTGGAAACAACCGCAATGCAGGCTCAAGAAATCCCAGCTCCAACTTCTTTGTGGCTAAATTGCCTGTACCGGCCCCTGCTGTTGTCCCCGCAGAATGGTCCGAGGTGGTGGGCCCTTCAATGGAAACTACAGTGATGGTGAACGGTGTGTCTGCCCGGGCCATGCTTGATAGTGGATCTCAAGTAACCATAGTATTTCAAGATTGGTACCAGAAGCATCTGCCTGACGTGCCCCTACAACCCTTGGAAGGTTTGCATGTGTGGGGGTTGAGTGAGAGGTCCTATCCATACCCGGGGTATGTCCAGATCTGGCTGTCATTCCCTACCGCCATGGCTGGGGTAGATGAACAAGTTGAGACACTTGCCCTAGTGTGTCCCTCTACCGGACTGTATGATGTGGTTCTCCTACTAATTGGAACAATGCTCACATATTTGGGAGACTAGCACAACTCTGCCATGAGAAACAAGGGCAATGGACTGGATGGGCTCTAAGAATTCCAGCATTAATCAAAAGGGCTTATGACTTGCAACAGAAACCCGATGAAGCGGACTGAGATGAGCCAGTGGGGATAGTGTGGAAAAGGGATCCTGACTCTTTGGTGTTAGCCCCCAACGCCCAGTGTACGATCCATGGAGAAGTCCGGCTAAAGAGAGATGTAAAGAGCAAAATATTGATGATAGATGCCTCTGGTGAAGGGAAGCTGCCAGAGGGGTTGATGGTTAAGCCCAGTGTATTACCTGCACGTGCCCATGCCTATGCATGCCGAGTGATGGTGCAAGTGAGAAACATGTTGGACAGGGAAGTTCATGTGATCCGGGGATGTGCGCTGGCTACAGTACACTGTGCAGACACTGCAGTATTACCCAGTAACAAGTACTCTGGCGAGAAGGAGAAAGTGACCCCAGACTTATTTGACTTTGGTGATTCACCTTTGTCTGCCGAATGGAAGACCCGAATTAGCAGGAAACTTGCTCAGAGCGGCCAAGTGTTCTCACTAAAAGAGTGGGACATGGGATGTGTCCACGGTGCCGAGCATAATATATGCCTGCATGATGACGACCATTTCACGGGAGGTCCTGACGCCTTGCCCCAGCTGACATAGACGATGTTAGGAGGCACCTACAGGAAATGCTCACTGCTGGCATTATTCAAGAATCAAGAAGCCCATATGCATCTTTCATCGTAATGGTGTGTAAAAAGAACGGATCCATGAGGATGTGTGTGGACTATCGGACCCTCAACCGATGGACTATCCAAGATCAATACACCATGCCACACATACAGGATGCCCTGGATTGCCTGAACAGGAGTCAGTGGTTCTCAGTACTGGATCTCCGCAACAGATATTATCAGATTCCGACGGCCCCAGAGGACCATGAGAAAACAGCCTTCATCTGTCCTTTAGCGTTCTACGAATTCCTGAGGATGCCACAGGGAATTTCGGGTGCCCCTGCCACCTTACAGAAATTGATAGAATGTGCGGTGGGAGACATGAACTTGCTGGAATGTTTAGTGTACTTGGATGATGTCACTGTTTTCAGACGCATTCTGGAGGAACATGAGATCAGACTGTTCAGAGTCCTCGATTGTTTGGAAGAATTCAGCCTCAAGCTATCCATAGACAAGTGCCACTTTTTTCAAACATCGGTGAAATACGTGGGACACATAGCGTCTGTGGAAGGGATACAGACAGATGCCAGTAAGGTTGAAGCTTTGACCACTTGTCCCCAGCCCAATGACCTAAACGAGCTACAGTGTTTCCTGTGGTTCTGTGGCTACTACCGCAGGTTCATCAAAGACTATTCAAAGGTGATTCGACCGCTCCTTAACTTTACCCAAGGCTACCCCCTACCAACCGCAAATACAAAAAGGGGGCTATCAAAGACCAGGAGAAAATGTATTTTTGAACAGGTGAGCTTTCTGGGACTCTGTGGATACCCGAATGTGAAGCAGCTTTCTTTGAAGTCATATACCAGCTCACTCATGCCCCAGTCCTGCCGATGCTGATCCTACCAAGCCCTATGTTCTGCATACGTTTGCTAGTTTGCAGGGCCTTGGGGCTGTGCTATATCAAGACTATGAAGATGGCTTGAGACCAGTAGCTTTCACCAGTAGGAGCTTGACCCTGTCAGAGTGGAACTATCCAGACCACAGGTTGGAATTCCTCACCCTAAAATGGGCCATAGTTGACCAGTTTCATGAGTACCTCTATGGGGCAAAGATATTAGTGAAGACTGACAATAACCCACTGACCTATGTGCAGACTTCAGCTAAAATTGGACACCACTGGGCACCGTTGGCTTTCTGCCTTATCGACTTATAATTATACTGTTGAATACAGACTGGGACTAAACCATATTGATGCTGATGCCGTCATGAAGGCCAGCTTCTAAGAGCAATTCGGTCAGATTGTCTGAACCTGACATCAAAGCATTATGCCAAAAGTTTGATAAAGATGAACAAATGTCTGCGGACACAGTGGACTGTCTAGCAGATTGTTTGGGCCCTCCTGATACCTGCATACCGGGCTGCCTATTGCCATTTCTTTTCTATGGATATTTGCGCACTGCCTCAGTTTGATAGTGACAGTATTCAGAGGACTTAATCCCAAGATCCTATGACTCAACTAGCACTTGATGCCCTGCGTGCAGGGAAAGATGTGTCCAAGTTGCGTTCCCCTGACTTGCGAACTGCTCTGTTGTTCAAGGAAGGCCCCAGGTTAAAGTTGCATGATCAGTTGTTATACAGATAGACAGTGGATTGTCATCATCAAGTAGACAAGCAACAGTTGATTCTACCCATGGCCTTTAAACAGCTGGTACTGAGGTCCCTCCACAATCACATGGGGCACCTCAGTATTGACAGAACTCTCGACTTGGTATGATCCCGATTCTACTGGCCAAAGATGGGGGCAGATGTTGAGCACCATGTAAAGACCTGCAGTCATTGCCTCCAAAGAAAAGCCTTGCCTCAGAAGGCTACCCCTCATGTCAATATCACTACCAGCACCCCTCTAGAATTGGTCTGCATAGACTTCTTGTGCTTAGAACCTGACCAAAAGAACATTGGCAATGTGTTGGTAGTTACTGATCATTTTCTATAGCTAAGCCTTCCCAACTAAAGATCAAAAGGCCTCTACCGTGGCCAAGGTGCTGGTGGAGAAAATTCTTTGTTCACTATGGTCCCCCAGCGGATCCATTCTGACCAAGGCAGAGACTTTGAAAGTAGATTAATCAAAAGTATATATATCTATATATATTGTCTGGATTGTGAGGTAGAACCACCCTACTCATCACCCGCAGGGGACCCTCAACCAAAACGCTTTAACCGCACCCTTCTGGACATGCTGGGTACCCTCCATCCAAAAGATAAGCATAAGTGGAGCCAGCAGATTAGCACCTTGGTACATGCGTACAATTGCACCAAAAATGATGCTACTGGGTTCTCCCACTAACGTCTCATGTTCGGGAGGGAGGCTCGAATGCCTGTTGATGTCTGCTTTGGGGTCTCTCCAGATGGGGTCCGAGCTGAAAACTACTTGCAGTACGTACAGAAATTGAAAGATCAGTTGAATCATGCCTATCAACTAGCTCAAACTATGGCTGCTAAGTGAAATCTCACCAACAAAGAAAGACCTGATCGACAAGCAAAAGCCCAGGAGTTGTTGCCTGGAGATAGGGTGCTACTACGTAATTTGGGACTGCATGGAAAACACAAAATTGCTGATAGATGGCACCATCTCCCCCATGTAATAGTTAGACCCCGGAGTCAGTTGAAAAACCAATTATGACTGACTCACCACACATTCCAACTGATTTTTTCAACTAGTTTGAATTTCTGACTTCAACTAATTAAAGAAAATCCAACCGATTTTTCCAACTTTCGCCATCGTTGAATTTTATTTTGTTGTAGTCTGTCATACTTTAACTTCATTATTTGGCATATGTTACATAATACATAGATGTTAACATAAGAGGCAGGCTTTTAGGACCTGCAATACATACAGCAGTCACCAGCAATTCAGCAAAATATATACAAACATACTAGTAAAAGGTTCCATCCAAACCCAGTGTCCCATTAAGAATACAGTGAAGTCCCACCACATGAGCAACAGCACGTACAAACGCATTATATAAACCTGCAAGAAATGGGTTCACATTATGTATTAAAGGGAACTGTCATAACAATCATCTGACAGCCTGACTGACACCTTAGTATGAGGCTAATCCTAATTAGGCCTATGTGTGCAACACTTTTATTTACTACGATTACTGCAGTGTAATAAATAAAATCAGGCTAGATAATGTCACTGACTTGTAAGATGCCATTTCATGTAACCAGACATCCTAGAATCCCATGATGCTGACTTCAGAGAGAACTGCAGAGCTGGGAGATTCAACTGCCTTTAATAGCCAGCCTGCAGCGAATGTCAATCAGTGTTTTGTAAGCTGAAATATTCAATTTGCTGGACAGCTGTTCTTGTGGAGCTTGGGCTGGGTACAGTGAAGTCAGAGAGGATTGTACTAAGCACCATGAGCACATCAGTACCAGCAAATTTGATTTTAGCTTACAAAATTATTCACATGTATACTGCAGGGTGCAGGCTACTGGAGAATGCATCTCCCATCTCAGCAGTTTGCTGATGTGAGCATCAGGGATTCTGGTATGTGTGGTTACATGAAACTGCACCTTACAAGTCAATGTCAATCAAATTAGCCCAGTATATGCTACTATCGTGTAGTAAGCAGTAATTAAAATATGTTTTGTACACCAAGTGCAATCGTGATCACGCTTACACTTGGTGTGAGGCTTTACTGACTGTTCTTTAATATCCCGCTCATTGTTAGAGAGAAGCTCACGTGCACCAGTTGTAATAAGGAAAAGTCCACTCCTCCCTCTTGACTTGTATAAATGGCTGAATAAAATAAACTCACCACCATCTGTCGTGGCTGCCAAAGTTCAGTACTGTTTCTTTATTGGAAAGCAGATCAACAACAAGTCAGTATGCTAGATATCCCAAGTTGATGTGCTGCTGTTGTTTAAAGCCTGTAATTTGGTCATAAACAGTCTCAAATGCAACAGGAAAGTCATAAAATATGTATATATAATTATATCAGTAATGACCTAGTGGTACTTTACTGTGCTAATGAACTACTGCACACACACACACACACACACACAAAGAAAATATACAAGACAGGATAAAATAACTACTGTTGAGCTGACACTCAAAAGCATCTCATCACAGGCATATTGCCCTAACCACTGGACATGTATTTTTATTCTTGGTAACCAGGTAGGCCCACGTGTCTGTTTTCTCAGGGGCAACCTAGGAGCGCTGGTGAGATTAAATGATTTGTTCAGAGTCAAACAGTAATTTAACTGGAGATTGTGGAATCAAACCCAGGTCTGTCTGCTAGATGTACCTAATTTCTCTCTGAGCAGTACAGCTCATTCACTATCTGTAATAAACCCGCAATAAATGGGGTTGTATTCATTTCACTAGACAAAATAATTCATACGGACACTGTGCAGGAGTACTTTCCAAGGTGGAAGGTTTACAAAACCCTGTGGTGGTGGGTCGGCATGCTAATCTGCTCACCCACACTTTCCTGGCCCTAGTAGAGTTTAAGGATCCCATAGATAGCTCCAAAGTGCCACAGACCATTACCCCAGAGGAGCCCTCACTGCTTGGAGAGTGATAACTAAGGACAGTAAAGACCGGGGGAATCAGCCCCACCACTATCTGAAACTTTTGAGGAGAAATTTGCTGAATGGTTGCTGGGAGAGGGAAAACTGTGGAGGACTTGAAGAAACTATTCTTGCCACCTGGAGTGTTCCTCCCCAACACCCTCTCCTGCTCCAGTGCCCGTAATGGTGGCTGAACCAATGCAGACTCCTATTTCTGCACCTGCCATTAGTCACGACTCTTACGAAGGTTGAGGATCTTCTCTGGCACCTCCCACCCCCAAGGGAGGATGACTGGGAGACCTGGATAGACTATGTTGCCCCCAAGTGCATGGCAATGCGGGAAGCGGCGAAGAGGGTTAGTGAGAGCCTCCGAGGTCCTGCCCTGGCTACCATCCGTGCTAAGCGGGCCAGTAACCCTGAAGCGACTGCACAGGCCTATCTTGAGGCCTTGGAGAATGTATGGGAGCCCAGATTCTGATGAGGACCTATGGTGGAGAGTAAGAATGCACAACAGTACCAAGGGAGTTGTTGTCTGTGTGTATTCTCGGCTGGAAAAATTGTTGCAAGAATGCCTCAGAAAGGTAGTTTGCCAGCGATTGAACTGGACGAACCAGACTGGACAGAATCCTTAAGTCTGCCCTTCTCAGAACTGCTGTTGCTTCAATTCGCCTGGCAAATCGATGGAATCCCACCCTCTCTATGATGAGTTAATGAGAGAAATTCGAGGAGTTGAGAAAAGGCGACCTCTGGAAGGACCTGCACCAACAGCTGTGGCTACGACGAGTGACTGAGGTGACCCATCAAGTGAAGTTCAGGGCAGAGGTTGACAGTCAATGAGTGCTCTGACAAGGAAAAGATATGCCACAATGGGGCGAACTGTTGAGAGAGATCCGGGAATTCAAAAACAGTCCCTTTATGAAGGCCACGCCTGCAAATGCGGGCCTGACCTATATCCGACTGCATCTGCTATGGGGTGGGGTACCCACCCATGTATCTCCTGCTGATAACAGCTCAAACTCAATTCCTTGACCATGGAAGTGGAGAAACTGACGAGATGTCTCCAAATGCTTATCACGCCCGCAGACAGAGATGGCACCCAGGTTTCCAGTTAGTAATACCCCGCCCTGGCTCCCAGTGTGGCGCCTCGGCCAGCTCAAACTCCAGAAAGTATGTTTTGCTATAATTGTGGGAAAGATGGGCACATGAAAGGAATGCCAGTCCCAAAAGACACTGACAAAGTTGCATATAGGCTACAAGGAGAGCTTGGGAGAAGAAATCAGTGGTTAAGAGGTGCACGACATGATCCCAGTGAGGGCACCAAAATGCTAATTCACGTCCTTTTGTGGCAAGGTCAGTTGCCCAGGCCACTACCGCCTCTCCAGACTGGTCCAGAATAGTGGGTCCCTCCATGGAGACCACTGTAAAGGTGAATGGAGTGTCTACAAGAGCTGTATTAGACAGTGGCTCCCAAGTGACAATTATGTTCCAGGATTGGTATCAGAAGCATTTGTCAGGCGTACCCTTACAACCATTAGAAGGACTGCATGTATGGGGGTTAAGTGAGAAAGGCCTACCCTATTCCGGGTATATCCGAATTTGGCTGTCTTTCCCCACCTCCGTGGCTGGGTGGCAACAAGTAGAGACCCTAGCCTTAGTGTGTCCCCCACTGGACTGTATGATGGTGTCCTTTGTTGATTGGAACAAATGCTCATATGTTGGAAGGCTGGCACAGTTGTGTTATGAAAACAGGGGTCAAAGACTAGTAGAGCTTTAAAGTTCCGGCTTTAATTAAGAAGGCCTATGAGGCACAGAGATGCTAAAAAAACAGAACCAGAGGAACGGTCGAATTGTATGGAAGAAGGATCCTGAGTCTCTGATCCTGGCACCAAATGCCCAGTGTACCTTACAGGAGGTCCGTATCAGAAAGGATGTTAAGAATAAAATATTAATGTTGGATGCACCAGGCGATGGAAAATTGCCAGAGGGACTGCTGGTCAAGCCTAGTATTTTGCCCGCTAGAGCCCATGCTTATGCCAGAAGGGTAATGGTCCAAGTTCATAATGTGTCTGAAAGAGACATTCGAGTAAACAGAGGTTGCATCCTGGCTAATGTGCATTGTGCAGACACTGCAGTGCTACCCAGCAGCAAGAGTTCAAGGAAGAATGACAAAGTAACGCCTGACTTGTTTGATTTGGCGACTCCCTGCCAGCTGAATGGAAAGTGAGGATCAGTGAGAAGCTTGCCCAGAGAGACCAGGTGTTTTCTTTAAGGAATGGGATGTAGGATGCGTGCAAGGAGCTGAGCACAATATCCGGCTGCATGACGAAGACCATTTCGATGAGAGGTCTCGGCGCCTGGCACCTGCTGACATAGATGATGTGAGGCGGCATCTGCAAGAGATGTTAGCTGCTGGTGTAATACAAGAATCCAGAAGCCTTATGCTTCCCCATTGTGGTAGTGAGGAAAAAGAATGGAACAGTAAGGATGTGTGTGGATTATCGCACCTTAAACGGCGGACTATCCTGATCAGTACACAATGCCCGCATTCAGGATGCTTTGGACTGCCTAAGCGGAGCAAGTGGTTCTCTGTGCTGGATCTCCGCGGTGGGTACTACCAGATCCCGATGGCCCCAGAGGACCGTGAGAAGGCAGCCTTTATCTGTCCGCTTGGCTTCTATGAATTCATGAGGATGCCTCAAGGGATTTCAGGTGCCCCAGCCACTTTTCAGCGATTGATGGGCGTGCAGTGGGGACATGAACTTACTAGAGTGCCTGGTATACCTAGATGATGTTATTGTGTTTGGCAGCTCACTGGAGGAACATGAGGCAGATTATTTAAGGTATTGGACCGACTGGAGGACTTTGGCCTTAAACTGTCCATTGATAAGTGTCAATTCTTTCAAACATCAGTAAAGTATGTGGGACACATAGTATCCACCGAGGGAATAGAGACCGACCCAAGTAAAGTTGAGGCCTTGACCACCTGGCCACAGCCCAAAAATCTAAAGAACTGCAAAGATTCCTGGGATTCTGTGGTTATTATCGAGCTTCATCAAGGACTATTCAAAGTGATCCGCCCTTTACTTAACCTTACTCAAGGGTATCCCCAACCCACAAAAAATACCAAAGTCAGCGTCCTCAAGACTGAAGAGTGTATTTTCATCCAGTGAAGTATTTGGGGCCGCTGGACTCCTGATTAATGAGACTGCTTTTCATGAGATCATATATCAACTTACCCATGCTCCAGTGCTGGCCTATGCCGATCCAAGAAAACCCACGTCCTGCACACTGATGCTAGCTTGCAAGGGTTGGGGGCTGTGTTGTACCAAGAGCACGAGAATGGCCTGAGACCAGTGGCCTTTGCCAGTAGAAGCCTGACCCCATCCGAAAGAACTATCCTGTACATAAGTTAGAGTTCCTAGCTTTGAAGTGGGCTATTGTTGACCAATTCCATGAGTACTTGTATGGGGCTAAAATACTAGTAAAAACTGACAATAATCCTTTGACCTATGTGCAGACCTCAGCTAAGTTGGATGCCACTGGCCATAGGTGGCTTTCTGCATTATCTACATATGACTATGCTCTCGAATACCGAGCAGGTCTGAACCACATAGATGCTGATGCTCTCTCCCGGAGGCCTGTTCCCCAGAATGATTGGGTCCGATTGGCAGAACCTGACATTCGGCACTCTGCGGAAGTTTGACAGGGAGGAACAAATGTCCACGGACGCAGTGGACTGCATGGTGGATTGCTTGGGAGCCTCTGAGAATTGCATACCTGCTGCTTATTGCCACTTTTCTGCAATAGACATTGGTGCACTGCCTCAGCTGGACAATGACAGTATTCGTGGGCTCAATCCACGATCCCATGATCAAAGCAGCTTTAGAAGCCCTCTATGCAGGAAAAGATGTGTCCAAATTCGCTCCACTGATTTGAGAACTGCACTGTTATACAAAGAAGGTCCTAAGTTGAAACTGATCAATAAACTGTTATACAGAGAAACAGTAGACAGAGGGGACAAGTAGACAAACAACAACTAGTGCTGCCCACTGCCTTTCGAGACTCAGTACTGAGGTCCTTGCACAACCACATGGGGCACCTTGGTATAGACAGAACACTTGACTTGGTGAGATCCAGATTCTATTGGCCTAAGATGGGGCTGATGTGGAGCAACACATTCGAACTTGTAGTACGCTGCTTACAGAGGAAAGCTTTGCCCCAGAGGGCTGCCCCCTTGTTAACATCACCACCAGTGCACCCATGGAGCTGGTCTGTATTGATTTTCTGAGTTTGGAGTCAGATCAAAGAAATATCAGTAATGTGCTGGTGGTCACTGACCATTTCACGAGATATGCCCAAGCTTCCCCACCAAAGACCAGAAAGCATCCACTGTGGCCAAAGTACTTGTAGAAAACTTTTGTTCACTATGGGGCTCCACAAAGAATCCATTCTGATCAAGGGAGAGACTTTGAGAGTCGTCTGATCAAAGAGATGCTTTCTCTGTGGGAGTCCGAAAGTCCAGAACCACTCCTTACCACCCCAGGGGACCCACAGCCTGAGCGTTTCAACCGCACTTTGCTAGATATGCTAGGCACCCTGCACCCAAAGGACAAGCCTAGATGGAGCCAACAAATTAGCACCCTGGTACATGCTTATAACTGCACCAAAAGTGATGCCACTGGATTCTCCCCTACCGCCTGATGTTTGGAAGAAAGCTCGACTACCAGTAGATGTGTGTTTGGGGTCTCTCCTGATGGGGTTCAAGCTGACAACTATTTACAGTATGTGCAAAGTTAAAGGCCCAGCTAACTCATGCGTACCAACTGGCTCAAACCATGGCTGCAAAAGAAATCTGGCCAACAAAGAAAGGTATGATAAAAGGTGAAAGCACAGGAACTCCAGGAGGGAGATCGGGTATTGCTAAGAAATCTGGGACTGCATGGCAAGCACAAGATTGCTGACAGATGGCACCATCTCCCTCATTGTAGTGGGCAAACTAGATGATCTGCCAGTGTACAAAGTAAGGCCTGAGAATAATTCAAAAGATGTAAAAACAATGCATAGAAATCATTTACTGCCCATTGGACAAATCTTAATTGAGTCTGAGCCCTAGAAGATGCCCCTCTGGACCAGTGACTAGAGCTGCTGCTAAGAAAAGATCAAGAAAGTCTGCACCTACAGAAGCAAAGTTAAAGTGTTCCCTCCACAAGTCCCAGTTGAGCATGACTGTCAGTCCATATCGGAAGAAAGTGAGAGTGACTTTGAATACTATCCTTCTTACGAACTGAGTCAATTGTTTGAGGGCAATCCCTAGTCAATACTGGAGATGAAGCTGGGCCTTCTGGACTGTCTAAGCCCCAGCTTCATCCTGGAGCCAATGCTCCCAGAAAGTGAAGTGCAAGCATCAGATCAGATGAAATGGAATCATTGTGCATGGTTGAACTGTTTGAGCTTTCAGGGAGGAAAATGATAGATTGGGGCAGACTGGTGATACACCGAACAAGAAGAGTATTTTGAGTGCCCTGACAGTCCACTGCCAGTGTCCGAAAGCTCTCCATGCGAGCCAAATGTTGTGGACTCAGAAACTGTAACTCCTGGAGCTGAAAGTGCCCCAAGTTCTAGCCTCTCTACCCCATGGAGACTCCTGACAAGTGAGGACAATGCTGAAAATGAGGCTCAGAGTGCAGAGACTATAACAGTTCCCCTAGAAAGACTGGTCGAGCTGTAAAGCCTGTGGTGCACCTCAGTTATGATTCACTTGGGAGGCCTGTGGACTTGCCTCTCAATGTTGTCCATAAAGGAGTGTATGTGTCCCGAGCTCATTGCCCAAACTGAGCATCAGTGCTAACTCAAGTTACTTGTGTTGCCCTCTAAGTATGGTGCCCTTGCCCCATCCAGCCCCAAGGTAACTGATAGGGAAGGCCCCCTCTCTTCAGGTTTCATGTACAAGAGGTAATAACTTGAGTTATGGTACAATGTGTATGTAATACTGTGTAAGAGTGGCGTACTGCAATGTTTCAGAAATGTGTTCTTGGTAAAATGATATATTGACTGATGATTACATGTCTGAGCCTAATGCAAATGTATATGGTTGCAGTTGAAACTTATGGGGTACTTGCCTGGGACGTCAAGCTTTCCCAAACCAGGAAGGGTGTAACCCCCTGCAAATGGGGTTCCCAAAAGACTTCAGGAGCTTGCTTGAATGCTCCAAGCCTGAATGGTGTTTGGCATTTAAGCCATTTATCAGTGAGTGTTTTAGAACCTCTGGTACTGTCTCTTTAAGAGCTGTCTGCTTGCAGACATAATTAGTTGTATGGGGGACTGTGTGTTTCTTTGATTGAGTACCACTCAAGCTGCTGCCAATTCACTTCATTTTGCAGTCACTAGGGTGCAAAGGAACCTATCTGAAAGATGTAACTGTTTGCAGAAATTATTTAGAGTAATAATGAAATTACAGTTTGTCTAACCTGCTTTCTTTGCAGTCAGAACTGTGTCTGCTAGTTCCCCATTCTAGTTTTGAACTGCTGAACTGGACCAATCAGTGTGGGGTAAGCTAGCTCTAAAATGGTGCCTGGACGAATCAGAACTTGGACTCATAATCTGAGCCAGCCACAAGAGGATTGTATGGGCAGTGACTCTGGGAGATGTAGTTTAGACTTCAGTGCCTTTTTGGACCAACAGCAGCAGTCTATTGTGGTGACAGCCAATCCAGTCAAGAACTGGGAGGAACTCAAAGGAAGTGCCAGGTTTTGTCGGTTGGAGTTTCAGTTGAGCTTTGGCAGTGAAGAAGGAAGGAGCCCTGTGCTTTTTCAGTGTGCAGTTTTAGTCAAAAATGTGTAAGGCCCAGAGTTCCGGTCTGCAGCTTGTGTAACAGCTTGTTAGGACTGAATCCGTCCTGTGAAAAGAATCAAAGGATCTCTGAAGAGTAGAAACCAGGCTCACCCTGTAGAAGACTGGAGGAATTGCTGAAAATTGCACTCGGTCTGTCAGGAACTGAATCTGCTGTGTGTTCTCCCGGGTATTGTGCAGTAATTGCGATCGGGATACAGATGCAGCCTGCCTGGTATAGTGCTTTCTTTTATATGGATGTGTGAAGAGGTTTGTGTACCTCAAGTGAGCCCTGCTGACATTGAAGGACCCTATCTTATTTGGAGGTGTAGTACTAATTCAAGGTCGCTCCTGTTGAATTGCCACATTAAATCCAAATGGAATTACTGTACTGCTGACTGTTTAATTCTCCTTTTCTCTGTGTGAAAGGGCCCCTACCAGCTGCCACGGTTTGGACTAGCCACTAGGGCTTGGGTACCCAGGGACAGTAACTGATAGGGATAGGCCTGTGCACAGAGCCATAGGTAGATTATTAGGTGATAAGCTAATTAACCTGATTTCCCCTGTCCTTGTTATATCCCCTAAATAAATCAGAGCTGCTTGTTTCAGCAAGTTATACTGCCTGAGGTATTTGTCTATGTTAAAGTACTGTACTGTGATTGTTGCACTGTATCTCATTTCACAGGAGGTCCCAGTGCGGAACCAGACCTGGGGGTAAGTGTATACTGTGAAGGTAATTCTGATATTGTGTGGGCCACTAGTGGGAAGAAGGGGGTTGCAGTGTCCCAGAGGGCTGTGACCAAGTTAGTTTAACTATTGCAAACCCTGACCTCTGGGTGAGGCACCGCCATTGGATCCAGGCCCTCAACCTGTTAGTGGCAAATCAGGCAGGGTAGTAGCCCCTGGGATAAGCGCCATCTAGGGGTTACACTTAGACTGACAGAACCCCGCCCCCCAGCCCCCAAGTCAGTGTACTACACTGCTACTTCCAAGGTCATCCTGAAAAGGACTGTCTTGTGACTTGTCTTTGTGGGGTAACCTGGTTACCAAAATTCAATAAATAAATAAATCAGACTAGTGAAGTTAGAACTCCACCCAACACCAGCAGCACCCCACACACACACACACACATCGGCCCCACAAAGCAAATCATGTAACACACATCACCATCCTAAGAAATATTTACAGTTAAGACTGTCAACAAAACAGAACTGACCCCTTCATTGCACATGGTCACATTCACTGCACACTGCACAGCCTGCCACCTCACACTCTATCTTTATTCGTTACTACTACTACTACTACTACTACTCTTGTCTTGCAAGCATAAAGATATATTTTTATTTCAGACATTTTACAGTATGTATGCAGCTTCTTAACTTTAACCACTTCATTTAGCATGCCTAAAAGAACATTTACTCACAAGAAAACTCTGCTTACAATACAAAAAATCTTGCAGTCATTATGTTGTGTGTTTTTAATATTTTCCCCATTCCATCATCCAATTTCCAAAAATCTCAAGTCAGAAACACCAGAAACAAAAATGCATTCCCTTTAATCCCTTACACTGCTTCTACTTATAGCAATAGCAATGCTGACCTTGCTAATTAAATGCTAAAACATTGAATTCACATTTGTTTTGAGATAGTGACTTACCAGTTGTTGCCCCATGTAAAATAAGGCAGGCATCTTGAGTACACTGACTTCAGCTGAGCTCTCTCAACTCTCAAGTCTTCTTCTCCTCTGTGTCTCCATTTTTTCCTACTCTCTCCTGTAAGTCCTAGGTACTCTCTACAAGGCTCAGGCAGCAGCAGCCCACCCGACCGACCTCGTCCTCCCTCACTCTCCTCTGCACTCCACAGCGCGTGGGACCCAGGCACATGTTGCATGGCCTAGTTAGGGCCTACTGTGGTCTAGCAGCTGCAAGCATGGTCACCCCGGGACTACATCATGTGGTCTGGCTGGTCTCTCTCCTCCAACCGAGTCCTCCCTCCTTGTTCGATCGATCGATTGATGAGCTGCTAGCAGCCAGCTAAGGAAAACTAGCTAGCCGTCACCTGGCCAGCTGCGCCTGCTTGTGGCACACTTGCTCAGCAGCCCCTCACCCTGATCCTGAGGCCCTCATGCAGCACCTGTTGATGGACTGACTTGTCCCCTAGGCCCCAACACTGACCACTGGGCCAGACACAGCAGCACCACACCACTTCAATGCAAACTCCCTCTGCTACAGTGCTATCTTTCTCTCTCTCTCTCTCTCTCTCTCTCTGCTCCTGTCTGACACAGCCCACCCTTGGCCCAATTCTACTACTACTGCCACTGGCTGCATGCAGCGGCTCACCCTCTCACCAAGCAGTTGCCACTTACTGAGTCACTAGACTCTTTCTCTAGTCTTGTCTCTCCCAGCCTAGTCACTACTCTCCCTCTGCTCTCTCTTCCTCCTCAAAAAAAAAAAAAACTGCAGCAGCTGGACTAAGTTCCATCGTCACTCACTACCATACCTCTGTCTTGTTGTGTGGTTCTTCTACAAAGGCAGGCACTTCATTCCCCTTGCTCCTTCTCAAATCTCCTCCTGGACTGGACCCGGTCCTCCTGAGATGGCATGACCCGACTGACAACCTCAATTGCTGGCATGTGCATGGCGCAACCCGCCTGCCTGGCCTGGTGCCTCCACCTCTTCACACGCACACACACCACTAGTCTGTCCTAGTCATGCTGGTTGTGAGTGAGCAGAGAGACCCCAGACCCTACACTCCTACAGACACCTGCTGCAAACCTTAAATTTTTATTGACTGCCTGTTGCTTCCTTCCATCTACCACTTTACCGCCTGCTCTGCTCGTGCACCTCGACTAACACTGCCACCTGTTTCCCAACTCACTGTGCAGCAATTTGGAGAATGTGATGTGTACAGCTCCTCCCTCTCATTACTCTCACCGTCATTGGAGGATGGATGGTAAGGTTGGCAATGAGGAGCAAGACGAGAAGCTAAAAACATCCACCAAACACAATTTGAAAAAAAAATTAAACGGGCAAGATAACTCTTGAATGCATGGCTGCATGCAAGCAAGCATTTTAAAATGGGGAATCGTGAGGCAAGTCGTCGACTTAAAGAAAATACAACTGCTCTTAATTGCAACTGCAATTCCTTGCAATTACAACTAATTGCAACTGCTGTCAATTTCGGCTCACAATTCTGACTGCCGACGGCTGTTCTGGGGTCTAGTAGTAGTTGGTAAATTGAATGATCTGCCAGTGTACAAGGTGCGTCCAGAAAATGATTCCAAAGCTGTTAAGACCATGCACAGTAATCACTTACTGCCCATGAGCCAAGTTATTATTGATGCTGAACCAACACCTGACACTTCTCCACCAGTGACTCATGCTGCTGCAAAGAGGAAACAGAGCCAACCTGTCCATGTTGTTCCAGAACTAAGGTCTTCCCCTCAGCAGGCGCAGAGTGATAGTGATGACTGTTCATCAGTCTCTGATGAGAGTGACTGTGATAATGCTTATTATCCCCCATATGAACTGAGTCAGTTTTTTCGAGGCAATCCTCTGCAGAATCATGGGGATGAAACTGGGCCTTCAGAACTATCTAACCCCCCAGCTTCCTCCATGGACCCACTGCCCCCTGAAAGTGAGGTGCAAAGTATCACATCTGAGGTTGCAGACTCTCTGTATCTTGTAGAACTGTTTGACTTGCCCAAAGAAGGGGCTAATGGTTTGAGTCTGTCTGGTGACATGCCAGAACTTGAAGAATAATATGAAAGTGTTGACAGCACCCCTTCAGTGCGACAAAGCCTAATTGTGCCAGAGTCTCCTCAGAATGGGCAACCTGGGCCCTCTTCAGAAGATAATAATGAGCAAAGCGTTGTGGAAACAGAGTCTGCAGAGTCAGGAGCTGATAGTGTTCCCAATCTGGACATTTCAACCAGTGCAGAGGCATCCCTCACTACAGGAGAACTCAGTGCCAGTGTTGACCAACCAGAGCCTGTGTCTGTTCCCCCCAGAAAATCTGGGCGACCTGTTAAGCCAGTGCTATGTTTTAGTTATGATTCCCCTGGGAGGCCAGTGGACTTGCCTCTCAATCTGGTCTATAAAGGTGTTCACATTTCCAAGAGCTCACTGCCCAAACTGAGCTTGACTGCCACCTTCCGATTAATTGTTCTTCCTTCAGAACATGGTGTCCATGTCCCATCTAGCCCCAAGTTAGCTGATAGTGAAGGGCTCCCTTCTACATTATTTACTGTACAAGAAGTTATAACGTGAAGTCATAGGTAACTGTTCGTAGTATGTTAATCATAATAGAATCAGTATAGAGTGTATGAAACATGCATAAGTATTGTCAATGAAAACATGGTATAGTGAAATGTATAGCAATGTGATAAGTTTACGATTAACTGATGCATCACATAGTATTTCCATAGTATGCTAATGTCACGTATGTTTTGTATATATTGATTCTTCAATATTGTGATGGTGTAGACTTGACACGGATGCCAGGTTTTTCCAGGCCAGTAAGGGTGTAAACCCCCCCCCCCCATAAATGGGGTTCCCGAAAAGTCTTCCTTGGGTGTGCCTAAATGCCCATGGCCAGGCTGGTTTCCTGTGTCTTAGCGTTTAAAAGTGTTGGTATGAGGGTGCCTTAATGCCTATGTGCTCTGTCTCTTTAAGAGATGCCTATTATGTGGTGCTTATTTAATCTGGGAGGGGGCTGAGTGTTTCTATGCTCGAGCCCTGCCTGGGTTGCCAGATAATCACTCTGTTCTGCCATCGCTATTTGAGCAGAGGGAGCTCTGTTAGAAGCTGTACTTATTTGCTGATTATCTATTAGAATAGTAATGTTATGGAAGTTTGTCTAACTTGCCTTTTTTGCAGCATGGACATTTCAATATGGCACCACCATCTTGGTTCTGGACTACTACTGTGGGCCTATCAGTACCTTTGGGGACCTTTAAATGGTGTCTGTTCCCAGGGGTCTTGTGGGAGCAAAATTCTGTAGGAATTGTAGTTTTGAGACTTTGGCGCCTAAACGAACCTGGAGGGGGAACCCTTGTATTGACAGACAGATGGATCAGCCAACCAGAACCTTTTGGACCGAAGAGAAATTCCCAAGCTGACTGCTGCAGTCTGTCAGTCTGGAGTTAGAGTTTGAAGAGTAAACAGCTTGAGTATTTGAGCAGCAGCTCCTGCGTAGTTCGCGCAGGAGAATTGTGGAAGGGCTGAGTTTTGACCTGCCTGTCTGCCGTCCCTTGTGAGGGAGCTTTTCAAAGAACAGGACTGCATCCGAAGTTGTGAGACAGACTTAAGCCACTGAATTGGTGACCAGGCTTGAAACCTGAAGAAGACCGAAGATTTGCTGAACGCGATCAGCCTGTCAAGACCTTCATTTACCACTGAACTCCCAGTTTAGTGCAGAGACTCTGTGATTGCAGCCTGTTTGTCATCTGCCTTGTATAGTAATGACTGCTTTACTATAAATGTACTGTGTGCTGCTAGTGGGTCGCGATTTGGTTCCCCATTGTGTGTTTAACTGTGCTTTGCTTGCTGGAGGCTGCATCCAGCTTTCTCAGACTCACATCTGAATTGTTCCTTGGCCTGGGCCTTGTCACACTAGCTCAGCCAGATTACTCACGACACAGAGAAAACCATCGACGAGAGACACCTGCCTGGGAATCAGCCCCCTGCTCAATGCCTTGAATAGGAACGATGCCTCAGTAATTTGTGTGGGCCCTGCTTCTCCTGGCACTCCAGTTCATCAACCTGCAGTCTCAATTTCATCCCTCCTGTGTCCTGTACTGGGTACCATGAGTAAACACCAGGGTAGCTCCCTGCAACATCAGCAAAATCAAAAGTGTTGTCATCAGCCCAGACCGCGACTTTCGGCATTTGGACATTGGGGTTGTAGGTGCGGATTGGTCCTCAATGGGACCCCCTCCTTCCCCACTTGGGACCTGCACAAACTTAATTTTTTGAACTCTCCCGCGGGGCTCCTAGGACATGGAGTCGGACCGCGAGGGGAGAGAGAAAGAGAGGGTCAGAGGAAAAAAAAAAAAAGGCACCAAAATCAAACTGCTGAAGCATTTTAAATTGCAGGGCTTCAGTCCAGACCATGACTTTCGGCATTTGGACATCAGGGTTGGAGGTGCGGACTGGTCCTTGCTGGGACCCCCTCCTTCCCCACTTGGGACCTGCACAAACGTAATTTTTTTTAACTCTCCCGCGGGGCTCCTAGGATGTGGAGTCGGACCGTGAGGGAGGAGAGAGAGAGAGAGAAAGAGAGAGAAAAAAGGTGCCAAAATCAAACTGCTGGAGCAGTTTAAATTGCAGGGCTTGAGCCCAGACCACGACATTTGGGCATCGGGGTTGGAGGTGCGGACTGGTCCTCGCTGGGACCCCCTCCTTCCCTACTTGGGACCTGTACAAGTTTTTTTCTGCCCCCCACCCACTCCATTCTCCCCTTAAATGCTTGCAAGCCCCTCCCAAATATGTACAAGTACCCTAACAGCAGATTGGGTGTGGCTAAAAGAAAATAAAATAAACAGTGTTCTGCTCTTTGTCCTTTTCATTAGCTGATGTCAACTCACCTCGCATGGGGTTTAATTACTTGTGTTGCTTACATTTTCTTGTACCAGTTTGATTACTGAATATTTCTGCCTACTCTGTAAAATTACCCTGGAATGTTGCTAGGGTGTTTGCCGGGCTATTAATGACAAAGGTTACTGTTCTCCAGGTTTCATACTAGCATATTCCCCAATCTGTCTGTTTCTCCCTAGGATGTTGTATTGGGAATTTGCTGGGCTATCTGCGTAATTAGTTAGGGCACTCAGGCTTCACACTGTCTCTCTGAGTTGGGTGTCACTGGGCACAGCTGAGTCAAAATCTGAAATGGTGACCCCCACGCCTACTAGGGAAGGTGTCCTGCCCTCCTCCCCTCGAGCTGCCCTCTCCATCGGCCTCCTTGCTGGCCTTTTTCTCTCCCTAATGGCCATAGACTCTTCTAGGTGGTATGGGGACCACTGGTGGATGACTGCCCCTCATGAGGTGTTTGATTTCACCTTCTCTAACCTTCTAGCTCATGACAGACTGCCTCCCTGACCTACCAGCTGTTTCGACCTCAGATGCCTTCTGGGTACTGCCATGGAGAGAAGACGTCCGGCCCGTAGGTCCTCGGTCAGAGGTACCCGTCCCCCTATCAGGCTTCTCCCCTGGCTCTTCCTAGTGATACTGGCCCTTGCTGGTGACATTGAGCTAAACCCTGGTCCTGCCTATCAGGCCTCTTCTATCCCAGAAAGTTGGAAATTGGGAAAGGGGTTAAAAATTGCTCACCTTAACATTCGCAGTCTACTACCCAAACTTGACGAACTATCTGCCTGGATCATCCACTATAAGCCTGACATACTAGGCATTACAGAGTCCTGGCTGAAACCCTCAGTATCATACTTGGCCTGTGCACTTCCTGGCTATGAATTTATTAGACATGATCGGCCAGGAAAAAAGCGTGGGGGTGGTATCCTAATTTACTATAAGAATCGTCTGAAAGTATCTGAGGTAATCCATCAGCAGTCCTCCTTGTCTTCCTGTGAGCTGCTGCACACTGTGTTGTTACTTGGAAATACAAACAAGCTGCATGTTGTATGCATATACAATCCCCCCAAGGGTGGTCTGCCTGGCCTCATCCACCTCCTGGATACCATTGGTCCTTATGTTGGGGAGAATTAACTTTTGATCCTGGGCGATGTGAACTTAAACTGGACAGGAGGTAACTCCAAGCAATTTGAACCTCTGTTAACAAGTCTTGCCCTGTCTCAGCTTATCCAGGAGCCCACTAGATGGTCTGCTAATGGTGGAACTAGCTCCCTACTGGACTGGGTACTATCAAACCGTCCAGATAGGATCAGCTCCGCAGGAACTCTACCTGACTCCATCTCGGCTCACACCCCGGTGTTTTGCGTGTGGAAAGTCCCTTCACCAAAATTTCCCCACAAGATCATTCAGGTTAGGAATTTCTCTAGGTTTGATCTGGGGTCATTTCATGAGGATCTGAGGATCACTGACTGGTCAGAAGTGCTTAGTACCCATGACCCCTCTACAGCTGTATCCCAGTTTCTCACTGTTTTTGGTGCCCTGCAGGACAAGCACGCCCCCCCTTATTAGGCGGAGAGTAAGGGGGTCTGCCACAAAATGGCTGCACAGGAGCCTCTTAGCCCTCATGCGTGCAAGGGACAAGTGCTGGGCTCACTTCAAAAACACGTTGGATCAGTCCATCTTCCAACAGTATAGGAAGCTCAGAAATGTATGCAAAAAAGCCATCAGGGTGGCAAAAAGCAACTACTGTAAATCTGCTCTGCTAAGGACCCACGTAGGTTCTGGAGGAACATAAAAAACAGTCAGTGGCTCCTCCAGCTCTGAGGTATCTGAAATGATCATTGGTGGGTCGAGTTGTAATAATCCACTTATGATTGCTAATGCTTTAAATTCCCACTTTTCTGACTTGTCTGCGCTTACCTCCCTTTTCCCTGCTGCTGAGAACACCGGCGGCCCTTCTGCCTCTGTACCTCAGGAGGATCACTCCCTTCGCCCATTATTTTATCTCAGGGCTGTGTCTGTCATGGAGATGCAGAGACTCCTCTCTGGTCTCTCTCCTCACTCCAGTGCTGGCCGTGATAACATGGAGCCCAAGCTTCTGAACCTGGGCGCCCCCTACATTGCCATCCCACTGGCACATGTCTTCAACCTGTCCCTTGCCACTGGTGTTATCCCCGACATTTGGAAAGTAGTGAGGATTGTCCCTGTTCCGAAGCAAGGGAACCCCAAAGTCCTGGACAACTATCGTCCAATTGCCATCCTATCGGCCATTAGTAAACTCTTAGAGAAAGCTGTGGCCGAGCAGCTCACAGAGTACATCCAAGCTCATAAGTTGCTGTCCCCTGTGCAGCATGACTATCGAAAAGGGTATGGCATGTCCATGGCCCTGGTCTCAGTCTCTACTAGCATCAGGGTGGCCATGGACCAGGGTGAACTCTCTGGGGCCATATTTATAGACTTATCTAAGGCCTTTTACCTTGTGGACCATGCATTGCTTTACTCACAGATGCAGTCCCTTGGCCTGTCCCCTTCTGCCTTGAATTGGCTTAGAAACTACCCCCAAGGCAGAATACAGCAGACTAAATTCAACAAGGTCCTCTCTGACCCCACTCTGGTGACCTCTGGCATCCCACAGGGATCAGTTTTGGGGCCTCTTCTTTTTTCTGCATTTGTTAACAACCTCCCTGCTGCTGCTTCCAACTGTAGTGCCACCCTTTATGCCGATGGTGTTGTCATCCTTGCACACTCCCGGGACATTGGGGTTCTCAACCTTCAGCTGAGTGAGGCCTTTAGGAATATTCAGTCCTGGGTAATGATGCACAAGCTGGTCCTCAACCTAAAGAAAACTCAGGCCATGCTTTTTGGGTCAGTCACCAAGATCAAGGCCTCCCCTGTCCCTCTATGTGTCAGTGGTGCTGAAAGCTCTCCCCTCTTAACCACGGTTTCCATAAAATACCTTGGAGTGACACTTGACCCCCAACTTGACATGGGGTGTCATATCCTAAATGTTTGCAGAACCGTAAACTGCAAACTGGGTCTTGTCCACAGTGCAAAGAAAAATATGACGTCTGCAGTTCGCTTGGCGTTGGCCAGAGGTGTGCTGCTCCCTTCACTTAGTTATGGCCTTCATCTGTTCACTAGCACCTCCAAGGTCCACCTTGCTCGATGGAACATGACCTACAACAACATCTGTCGCTTTGCTCTGGCAGCCCCACGTCTCACCCATCATTGTAAATTATATGACAAACTGGGCTGGCTTTCCCCAGCCAATCACTTGAAATATGGGTTGGGCTGCTTCATAGGAAAGGTGTTCAGAACCGGAACCCCTGCAGGGCTTGCGCAGCTCCTCAAGCCTGCTGAATCCTCCTCCTTCTCCCTCAGGTCTCAATGTCCTGGGGAGCTCAAAGTTCCTCACACTCGAACCCTAATGGGTGAAAGGGACTTTGCTACGTGCGCTCTGAGGCTATGGAACTCCCTTCCTGACCACGTCCGCACCTCCCCCTCTTACCAGAGCCTCCAGAATTCCCTGTGGGGGCACTTGAAACTGTCCTCAGTGTGTGGGTGTCCTAAATCACCTTAATCAGGTCTCCAAATTGGTCTCATCCAATCCACTGTCCACTGTCCTTTAACTCTGGAAGCACGTGATTGCTTGCTATTCTGCTTATGAATTATGTGGCCCTGGTAAAAGGGTCACCCATACAATGTAATTGCCATTGAATGTCTTAGTCTATTTATTCTGTATGTATATGTATATTATATGTATATTTGACCTATTTACTGCTCACTGTAGCCTATCTGTTCATCTCGCTCTCCTGTAACTATGTACATTGCCCTCTTGTCGTTATGTACCTTGTTTGAACCTGTATTTTACACTGTACTTTTTTCACTGTACTCTCCCAAGTCTTACCTAAAAGTAGGTATACAGCTTGTCTAGAGTACCTACCTGGTCAACAAAAGCTAAATAAATAAATAAATCTAATTTACTTGTTTTCTTGTCACGAACTGAGCCATCCGGCTCCGGATTACAAATTCTGTGCGGTTGTGCATGTTTCTTTCTTCCATCGCAAGACTCCAACCAGCTGCAATGCCAGCCTACCCCAGACAACGTTCTAGGCTAGCCCACCTTACTCCCACCTGGGTACCCAGAGTGTATGACTGTGTAGGGACTCTGAAGTCCATGCATGAGTGCCTGATTGATTTAGCCTTTAAGCCAATCAACCTGATTACGCCCCTCCCTTGTTCAATTTCCCTGAATAAATCAGATCTAACTCTTTTTGCGTTTAATCTGACTGTGGTTCCAGTTTGTGCCAAAAGTACTGTACTGTTGTTATTTGCTGTGCCTAACCTTGTTTTACAGGGGGTCTCCAGGGTCGAGCTGGTGGAATTAGCCCTGGTGGTAAGTTCAAACAGTGTGGGGATTTGTATGCTGAATAGGGGCTACTGTGAAAGTGTTTGTTGTATATTGTCTAGGCCACTAGAGGGGGAAAAAGGTGGGTTACAGTGTCCTGGAGGGATGTACCCAGGTTAGCCTTGTTACTAATAACCCTGTCGTCCAGGTGTGTAGAAGGTGTGGGATAAATGACAGACGCCAGACAGTAATTTTAGTGCATAAAAAGCACAATAATTGTTTTTCATTTTATTTGCAAAAACTTTGCTAAAACAAAACAAAAAAAATGTATATTTACGGAAAGAAAATTGTGGGTGTTAGTCCATCACACCATTTCAACATAACAGGAAATAACTCTTCTCGAAACTCCTGTCTTTCTTCTGTATATTCAATATCCACTACTCAAGTTCCAACAATACAGTGTGTAAGCTCTCACACTAGCTCCTTCACTCTTGGCGGTCAGAAGATACTGACCCACTCTACTTTATTTAGCTCCCTAGTAGAAGGTTTTATACCAATGCTTAGGGTGACATCACAATCAGGGGAGCTCCCACTTAACATAAAATAGACCTTTATGTGGTCCTATCTAAAGCTATCTTGGATCATTCTTGTACAATAGGAAAAACAAGCTTTTATTTATTATTCTTACTTGGAATACGTACTAAGAATATCCCTTTAAGACCACCAAAACCTTAATTAGTGGGTTAACACTTCATTAGAAGATTAGCTCCTCCCACTTGCTGTGACCTCATCTCTCCTGATTTTTTACAAAAGCAGTCACTTCAAGGGCTTTCAGTCCTATAGTACGAGTCTCCCCATAATGGCAGGAATTCAGGTGAAGAAAAAGACATTAATGTTGTACATATTAGCATTTGGTTTCATACAGGAATACCTAGCCTGGACAGGGGAATGACAAATGAGGGACACGCTCCCTATTTGCCTTCCCCTGCCAGCCCAGGAGACCTGATACTGGAGCACAAATTATTTATTTAAACAAAAGAAAGAAATAAGAGAAAGGATTTATTTATTTAAAGTTGCAAGCTTTGTACCTAGCAAGCCTCTGCAAACCTTTTTAGCAGTCTTTCCTAATTTACTGCTGTTTGCCTTATAAACCCGACGGCTGAAATGTCAGCCGTCGGCTAAAACATTTCATTTTGGCCTTTCCTTATTGACAGCTCCCAGTTACTCTAGCTCTGGGGCTGTACTAAACAACAATTTGCAGCACTTTAATTAGAGACACTATGGGGCTGCCCTTTCTGCCCGTAGTGTCCTTATATGAACATAGATTGTCCCATTTTCGCCTCCCTGGGTGACACTTTCACTTTATACCGAAGCATCCTGCTTTGGGTCAAGCAATGGGCAGTGCCTCAGTGTACAATGGAGTGCGATCCTGCTCCGATGTACGAAGCAGTGCTGCTGTTTCAGTTGCTGCAGGAGGCAGCCTTTCCATTTCTTTTTTTAAGCTCACAAGAGCTTTTCATTAATACCGCAACAAGCGTTTTTCTTTTTATTTACTTTGCCTGACCTCAGGCTTGTAGCACAGCATTATTGTGCATCTTTAAAGGGGCAGCAGTTACAGTAGCGCATAGCGCTTCACTTTCTTCACAGAAGCACCAGCACTCCAGCGCAGAAGCGCTACATAAACAACCTGGGGCACTTTATAAATGCAAGCATTTCTTTTCAATAAACCAGCAGGCTCCTTTATAAATAAAAGGAGATACTACTAACGTGCAATAATGGGGAAAGTAGGATTTAAAGGGACAGTAAAGTTAATAAAGATATGCCAGGTTGGCCACCCTGACATGAAATATAGCATAAAAAGGAGGAAGAAAAGATGAAAGAAAAGTAGAGAAAGAATATATGGGGGGGTACACATTTTTACTGCAGGACTATTCATTCATAACAAGGGCACCCTGTTACAGGGTGGAGGCACCCGTTTCAGTACCCAGGCCTCTTAACCTGCAACTAGCCACGCAGACAGGGGTGGTAGCCCTTGGGATAGTGCCATATAGGAGTTACACATGATCTTGTACTGTTTACCTAATTTCCCCATCACTTCTTCAGTCTCTCTAGCTGCCCTTATTTTAATCGCCAGTGGTTCAATAGCTAAGGTGAGTAGCAGAGGGATGGGAGCACCCGGCCTCATTCCCCTCTGTAAGTGAAACTCCTCTGAGAGACTGCCATTCACCAATATCCTCACTCTGGGGTCCTTGTAAAGTAGCCCCACCATCTCCACGTATGCTTCTCTGAGCCCAAACCTCCCTAGTACCTTGAACAGATACTCCCACTTGATCCTGTCAAAAGCCTTCTCAGTGTCCATTGACAGTATATGTGATGCACCCAGACATGGAGAACCCCAGTGCGCTACATTCAGTAGCCTGCGCATGTTGTGGTATGATAGGCAGCCCTGCTTGAGGCCCTCGTGGTCCAAGTGCACTATCTGGGGGAGTTATTTCCTATTCTCCCACTTCTGCAGCTTTCCTTTCAAGCTGTCTCAGCCTGTTTTCCAATTTGGCATTCTTTTCCCTGTGGGCTTTCTTAATGCAGGCCACATAGCTAATAATCATGCCTCTCATGAAGGTCTTACCTGCCTCCCATAGGGCTGCTTTATTGGTGGTGGAGGCTACATAGAAACATAGAATTTGACAGCAGACAAGGACCGCTTGGCCCACCTAGTCTGCCCATTTTCCTACCTAACAGGTAAGCTTCAGATCCTACTTAACCTACAGCTTACTTCCTCCTAACCCCCACTAGGACTGCCTTATACCTGTCCTATGCATTCTTGAATCTCCCCACTGTTCTTGACTCCACGACCTCCTCAGGGAGGCTGTTCCATAATCCACAACCCTGTCTATGAAAAAATACTTCCTCACATTACCTCTGAGATGTCGCCCTCTATCTTCAAATTGTGCCCCCTTGTTCTTGCACATCTCTTTTTCTGAAAGATGCTACCCTCTTGGACTTTGTTGATTCCCTTGAGGTACTTGAAAGTTTCTATCATGTCCCCTCTCTTCCTTCTTTCCTCAAGGGTATACATATTAAGCTCCTTTAGTCTTTCTTCGTATGTCTTCTGGTGCAGACCCTGCACCATTTTAGTTGCCCTCCTCTGGACAGCCTCCACTCTATGTCTTTGCGGAGATGGGGTCTCCAGAACTGCACACAGTACTCCAGATGGGGTCTCACCAACTGTCTGTACAGAGGGATAACAACTTCCTGTTTTCTACTATTGATGCCTCTTCCTATGCATCCCAGTATCCCCCCAGCCTTCCTTACTGCCTTCTCACATTGCTTGTCCACCTTTAGGTCATCTGATATAATTACCCCCAGGTCTCTTTCCATTTTTACTGTTGTCAGTATCTCACCCCCCATTGTGTACGCTTCCCCTGGGTTTTTGTTTCCCATGTGCATTACCTTGCACTTCTTTGCAGTGAATCCAAGCTGCCATACATTTGACCATTCCTCCAACCTTGCCAAGTCCCTTCTCATCCTTTCCACTCTTCTGGTGTATCAACCCTGTTTTAGATCTTTGTGTCGTCTGCAAAGAGACATACTTTTCCTTCCAGTTCCTCTGCAATGTCACCTATGAAGACATTAAAAAGGAGTGGTCCCAGTACTGAACCCTGCGGTACCCTGCTAGTAACCCTCCTTTCTTCACTGTGTACTCCATTTACTACTACCATTTGCGTCCTGTTGTCTAGCCAATTTTTTATCCAGGCTACCACCTTGGGACCCACTCCAAAGGCTGGCTAACTTGTATTAATCTTTTGTGTGGGACTGTATCAAATGCCTTGCTAAAATCTAGGTAGGCCATGTCCACAGCCCTCCCTGGTCTACTACTTTGGTCTCCCAGTCATGAAATCTATTGATCTGTCCGACATGACCTTCCCATCGTGAATCCATGCTGCCTTGGGTCCCTAGCCCCACTGGCCTCTAGGTTCTCAACAATTCTTTCCTTCAGAGTGATTCCATCATTTTCTACCACTGAGGTCAAACTAACTGGTCTGTAGTTTCCTGCCTCTGTCCTGCTCCCACTTTGTGAAGAGAGAATCACATCTGCCCTCCTCCAGTCCTCGGCACCACCCCATCCTCCCATGATTTGTTAAAGAGGTAGTCAGCTGTATCACTAGTTCTACCCTTAGTTCTTTTAGAATTCTTGGTGAATCCCATCAACCCCATTGCTTTGTCCACCTTCAATTTTATTAGTTCTTTCAGAACCCTTTCTTCTGTAAATGGACTGGTATCGACCCCCATCTTCAGAGTGTTTCTCTTGTTTGGCTTAGGTACCTCCCCGTCCTCTTCCTTTGTGAATACTGAGCAGAAATATTTGTTCAGTATCCCTGATTTTTCACTGTCACCCTCTACCCACATTCTCTCCCCTTTATTAAGCCTTGGTATCCCTCCTTTGGTCTTTCTTCGCTCCCTAATGTACCTATAGAAGGTCTTATCCCCTTCTTAACAGAACTGGCTATCCTTTCCTCGGTTTGGGGCTTTGCTATTCTGATTGCCTTCCCAGCCACTTTCTGCTTTAACTGATAAAGTTCTCTGTCCTGCTCCTTCTGTGTTTCTTTATATTTCCTGAATGCTATCCTTTTCTCCTTAACCTTCCCTGCCACCTCTTTTGAGAACCATAGCGTTTTTTTCCTTCGTTGTGTTTTATTGATTTGCTTTACACAAAGTCTTGTTGCCTCTGTGATGGCTGTTTTGATTACTCCCCATTGTTCCTCCACCCCTCCTTCTTGCCTGTTTGCAAGTGCTTTTCTGAGGCACTCTCTCATTTTCCCAAAGTCAGCCCTCCTAAAGTCCAATACTGTTGCTTTTGTTGGCGATTGTATGGCTGTGTTTATCGTGAACCACACTGTTTGGTGGTCGCTTGTTCCCAGATGGCTACCCACTTCTAAATCTGAGATTCTTTCTCTGTCCCCATTTGAGAGTACCAGGTCTAAGATTGCTCCCTCCCGAGTTGGTTCCAATACTAGCTGTCTGAGGCATGCCCCCTGTAGGGCATCAAGAATGACCCTGCTCTTGGATGTGCCTGCAGCAAAGGTGCTCCAGTTAACATCTGGCATATTCAGGTCCCCCATCAACAATCTCTCCCCTGTTTCTGCCATTCTAAGAAAGCCTTTTATCATTTCCTTGTCCATTCCCTCCCCCTGAGATGGGGGTCTGTATACAACCCCCATGCAGATTGTGGTGCATTTCCTGTCTCCAGGGTGACCCAGAGTGCCTCATCTGCTCCCTGTTTTCTCTTTAGTTCTGTTGATTTGATCCCTTCCTTTACATAGAGAGCTACTCCTCCTCCTCTTTTACCCTCCCTGTTCCTCCTATAAATTGCGTATCCTGGTATGTTGACATCCCAGTCATGGTTCTCTGTGTGCCATGTTGCTGTGACTGCCACAATATCCAGACAACCCTCTTCCATCAAGGCCACTAGTTCAGGGAGCTTGTTACACAGACTACGGGCATTGGTACTCATCACCCTCCACTTTTTGATAGCCTTAACCCTTTTAGCCCCATTTCTGTCCTTACTGCCTTTGCCTTTTTTTACATTTACCTCTGTTCTGCTCCATAATAACTTCTCTACCTTGGTATTTACCTCACTAATCACCATGTTTTGAGGGGGGAGGCTGGGATTTCCCTGCTCCTTTTCAGTGCCTCCCCACTTGGCTAGTTTAAATGCTTGCCAATGAAGCATTTAAACTTCTCACCTAGGATCCTGTTTCCCCCTGGACAGATGCAGACCATCGCACCAGTATAGGTCTGCATCCCTCCAGGTGGCTCCCCAGTCCCCAATGAAGCCAAAACCCTGAGCTCCACACCAGGTTTTCAACCACTCATTGAATTCCCTGGTGAGGAGTGCCCTAGCATCTCCTTGCCATAGACAGGCAGCACCTCCGAGAAGGTTACCGTATGTGCTGCTTGTCTAAGGCCCCTCCCCAACTCTACAAACTCCTCTTGCACTGCTCTGATCCAATTCCTAGCCAGGTCATTTGTCCCTAGGTGGACAATGACATCCAGCTCCCTCCTTGTGCAGCTCCTCCCACGATCCTGGGATTCTTTCCTGTCCCTCAAGCTGTGGCACCAGGAAGGCACCTTACCTCCTCTCCCTTCCTCCCCATTTCACCCCCCTAATGACTGAGTCCCCACCAGGCCATGCACAGGTCCCATTGCTCTGAAGGTAGGTTCTGAATTCTTCCCTGGCCAGCATGTAGGTGAGAAACTTCCTACTTGGTGCATTCTCTTCCCCCCCCAACCCGGTTGCAGGATGAAAATGACCATTACATGGTCTGACATATAGATGGGACTGTGGGCCACATCTTCAAGCCTGTGATACTGTGTCTGAGGGAGGAATATATAATCTAATCTGCATAATGTTTTATGTGGGTTAGAGTAGAATGTGTATTCCTTTGCCCCAGCGTTTACCATACACTCCTCACTCTATCATGTCCAGAGCCACTGGATCCTGTTTCCACCTTGCCAGTGCTGCCCCACGTTGGTTTGTCCCCCTCTGAATGATCCAGGGCTGATGCCATAATACAGTTAAAGTCCCCTTCCATCATTAAATTGTGGAACTGCTCCCTAAGAATAATGTATTTGAGCTCCCTATAGAACTCCACATCAAAAACCAAGGGAGCATATACACTTACAAATGTTACTCATTCCCCATATAGTTCATCCTCCAAGAATACATATCTTCCCTCTCTGGGGTCATTTGCTATCCTCACCCCCATAAGCAGTAGGTGCTTATGTATCAGGATTGCTGTGCTTGCCTGTGTAGGGTCCCTGACTACAGAATTTCCTCAGGGGCACCATCTGTCTGACTCCCTGGAGCCTCCTCTGGTCCGGTTCCCCCTCTTTGCAATGTTGCCTCCCCGGAAGCTGTGAGCCCTAAGCTCTTTTCATGAGGTTTGCCTGGATATGGAGTATGGCCTCCCCCATATCCCTCTCATCCCCGCCCCCCAAGTACACCAAAATCTGTTTCTCATAGCTTCCACCAACTGCCCATCTTTCCCTTAGCCTTCTGTGATAACATCAGTTTAAACTCCATTTCTAAATCACATTTTCTATGGACACTTTATTACTTTGACATCTCCCCAATAATAGTCCCTTTACTGTGCCCTTTTTTTGGGGTGGGGAGCCACAAGCCACCATAATGCCATGTGGCATCCCCCGCAACCCCAGCTCCCCTCTTACCTGTTGGTTGATGTGTAGTCATATTAGCAGGATATTCCAGTGTCAGTGACTGGGCTCCAAAGCTCAACTTCTCTGTCAGTCTCCATATGGCGGCCACCATGTTTCCTCCCTCTCTCATGCAGTTTGCAAAGTCCACAACTGAGCTGCTGCTGCCCTGGCACGCCAAGAAAAGGCAGGAAGCTGCCAAACCATTACATGGGCCAGTCCAAGAATTCTTCCCAACCCGAACCACACCACCATACAAAGCCTGCCAGTATGTTTAAATGTTCCTTCAGCAGCGCCAAGATTCAGGGTTTCAAATTGGTGCACTGGGATCCTAGGGCCAGCATAGCACACGTTTTCCGGGAGTTTATCTGTCATTTAAGACCTTGAATCAGCAGCAGAATAACAAGTATTACAGCTCACTGCACTCTTCAGCCATGTCTTTTGTCCCATTCCTGGATACATTTCTTTGTTTTGTTGAAATCCCAAAAGGTCAATGAGGCTCCCTCATGATGGACCTTTGCCACCGTCCACTGGGTACGAGTCAATGAAATTCAATTTGCGTTCCCTGAGTATGTCCAGCACTGGGGCAGAAGGTTTCTGTTTATTCTGGAGCCTGGTTGAGAATCCTGGTGGAGGAACAGTCTGTGTCCCTCATACTGCAGCTCCTTTATATTCTGATATGCAGAGAGTATTGCTTGGTGGTCTTTGAAGTGGTGTAGACAGAAAATAATTTGTCTTGGTGGCTCACCTTGTGGCAGCTTTGGAGCAAGAGCACAATGCACTCTCTTGATTTTAAGACAATTGCCCTTCACCTTCAGGCCCAGTAGTTTACTCAGACTGGTAGCTCCTTCAGTTGTAATTTTCCTGGTAGTCTAATTGCTCCCAGAGATCTTCAATCTCTCTCTCTCTCTCTCTCTCTCTCCCCCTCTCTCTCCAGCTTCGTGACTTTCTCCAGGAGGGGTCTGTGGGCATCTTTAATAACTGACACCCTCTGGTTCAACCCCCAAATGACATTCAGCAGTGAGGTACATCGGGCAGTAGTTTTCAACAGTTTACCCTCCTAACTGTTCAGCTTCGGGCTCAGTGCCTCAAGGACCTGATCAATGAAAGTGCAGCCCAGTGAGCCCATTTCCACCACAGACAGTGTGATCAGACTAGGGCCTGAGACTAGCAGAGGGAGGTGTCCATTTTTTGCTTAACTTTGACACATTTTGAGGTTGTTGATGGAGTCACTAAATACTTGTCCATTGCCAGTTCCTCTTGCAGATTATGGAGGTTTTAGTTGGTTTTACTTCATTTTGGTAATAAAAATCGCAGTTATTTCCTTTGTGAGATGGAGCTCGAGGGAATCAAGTCCTGTCAGCTAGCTGCTCATTAGCGCCCCCACTTTTTATTTTTTTATATCGGGCACTGAGGCCCTTGGCTCCTGATGGAGGTGTTAACTGGCCCAGCCCTTGAGCACCTTCTTACAGTCAGCAAAAGTCGCTGTTTCCCTGCTTTCTTGGCTAGAGGTAAAGCTGATGCCAAAGCCGCCCTCTAAAATAAATGTAGGCAACAGGGGAGGATGGGGAAGGATCTCTAGTGCAGAAAAAGACTAGGACTGGATTTTCAAAGGAGAATGCAGGGCTTGTGTCAAGTCCTGTGTCCAACCCTTTTTTGGTGCAGCTGCGCCAAACACCTTTGCTGCAGCTGTGCCTCATTTTAGTAGGTCAGGCACAGTTGTGATAGTTTACCTAATTTACAGCAGCTTGAGCCAAATATTTGGTGCAAGCCCTGCAAAAAGGGTATGCCGGGATTGCCGCAAGCTAGACCAGCAAAAAGCTAGCCTAACTTGCAGCAATCGGCGCACGGGATAGAAAATTCTAGTCGCTGGCTGGGAGGATGCCGCAAACTCTGTGCAACATACAGTCAGTGCACCCGGGGCTTATGGCATTCGGCAGCTTTTGGAAATCCATCCCCAGAGTTCTATGTATTCTAACGAGAAGGCAGAATAGCATAAGGAGCAGGTAAGATAACATACAAGTCTACATCCAGGTGTTACAATGGGAGGTCTGAATATCTTCTGGAGGCTTGGCAGTCAACAGTCAGCTGTTATTAAGGGTAGTCTGAATAACTTACATGGGCTTTGCAATCAACAGTCAAGTGCTGTGTTACTACTGGTAGGCAAAATATCTTCTGGGGGCTTGGTAGTCACAAGTCAGATGTTATTGAGGGTAGTCTGAATAACTTATTGGGGCTTGGCAATCAACAGTCAAGTGTTACAGGTAGGCAGAATAACTTAGAAATATAGAAACAGAATCTGATGGCAGAAGGAGTCTGAGGGTTCATCAGGTCTACCCTTACAATATTACTTCACCCCCACTGACCTACTGTACTGTTGGACTGAGTCCCTTTTCTTTAGTTCCCTCACCCCTCAGCCCCGTGTTGCCCTCTAGGAATTATGAGTCCCTTTGCCCTGTCCCAGCCATGTTTAAACCTGTTTAGGGTAGCTGCCCCCACCACTTCCACCAGCAGTCTGCTTCATGGTTCCACCGCCCTTTTTGTGAAGTAAAACTTCCTCATGTGTCTCTTGAACTTGCTCCCCACCAACTTCCAATCATGCCCACTGGCAACTGCATCCCTATTCCTTACAAACAGGCCCTCGCTATTCAGCCTGTTTATACCCCTCAGAAATCTATATATGTTTCTGTCTTGTCCCCCCTCTCATGTCTGATCTCCACCCCTCCAGCAAGTACATATTTAGGGCCACCAGCTGTTCCTCATAAGATCTGCCTTGCTGGCCCTGGATCATTTTGGCGACCCTCCTCTGCACCAGTTCCAGTCTACCTACCTCAAGTGTGGACTCCAGAACTGAGAAAAGAACTCTAGATGAGGCCTCACCAGGGTTCTGCTAAGAGCAGTATCACTTCACTTCTCCAACTATCAAAACCCCTCCCTGTACATCCCAGCACTCTTAACGCCTTGCTGTATGCTTTACTACAGTGACTCATGTATGTGTGGGAGTCACTGATTTTGACCCCAAGATCCCTCTCCTTGGTTGAATTAGCCAGCCTGACCCTCCCATTCAGCATTCTGTGTGTGAGTTCTGTCTCCTCAACTACCAGGTCTATGACCATCTCTCCAGCTTCTCTTGATCCATCTGGAGCTGCCACACCCCTTCCTTGTGATCTCCCCTGCTGCAGAGCTTTCTGTCATCAGTAAAGAGACACAACTTGCCCAGATACCTTTCTTTTATGTCAGTGATGAACACTGAACACTGATCCCTGCACCACTCCACTCATGGACTCCCTGTGCCCTGATTTGGCTCTGTTCACTACTACCCTCTGCTGCTTTCCCCTCAGCCAATTTCCTATCCACCTGACTAAACCTGCTCCACTTCCAAGTCCTCCCAAGTTTTTCAGCAGACTCCTCTTTTGCATCGAATCGAAGGCCTTATTGAAGTTAAAGTAGAGTAAATGTACCACCTCTGTCTATTGTCCTAGGGACTCAGTTGAAAAACTGTATCAGGTTGGTCTGGCATGACCTCCCTGATACAAAATCATTCTTCTTTCTGTCTTGCAGTTCCATTATCCTCTAAGTAGGCCACCAAACTTTCTTTGACTATAGGCTCCATCAGCTAGACTACAATGGAGGTAATCCCAAACAAACAGAAAAGAGCAAGAAATACGTGCCTCAGATGCAATGACAGTAAGACTGACAGGTCTGTAGCTGCCTCGGCCCCTTGTGGACATCAGCAGACCTCTAATTTGCTGTCACCATTCCTGATTTCAATGAGTCATTAAATAGTCAGATTAAAGATACTGCCAATTCTGTGGCCAATTCCCTAAATACCCATGGGTGCAGGCTGTCTAGCCCGGTGCCTTATGTACCCTGAGGGCTTCCAGTCCCTTCCTCACCTAGTCTACAATTATCTGTACCCTGCCCATTTACTGACCCCCCCCCCCCCATTTGACGGCCTTGACACTGCTGTCTGGTAGAGGTCCATCATACACTACTGTGAATACTGAGCAGAAGTAATTGTTCAATATGCGCCTTCTGCTCGTCATCTTCAACTACCCTCCTCACTCTGCAAGCCTGACTATATCCCCCATCATTTTCCTTTTTTTCCCGAATGTATCTTAAAATATTTTTTTTCTTTTGTAGTGCCTTCTTCTGGCTCCACAGGGTACATCCTTCAGCCCGATCCCCAGCTCGTCTGCCCCCAAGGTTCCCCCACGGTTTCCCCTCCATGGCAGGGCCAGGTGGAGGGGTGCCATCAGTCCCCCGCCACCCGATA
Organism: Neoceratodus forsteri; assembly: GCA_016271365.2. Classification (NCBI taxonomy): domain Eukaryota; kingdom Metazoa; phylum Chordata; order Ceratodontiformes; family Ceratodontidae; genus Neoceratodus; species Neoceratodus forsteri. Next base: position 1,216,853,395 of record CM028131.1, on the reverse strand, counting down.
TGGCAAATCTGGTGGCGGGGGACAGACTTTGCTGGAGTGCTTGGCCCATCACAGGTCTGTGGAGCCCTGGTCTTTTTCTGTTTTCTCCCTCCCTTCCCTCTGATGTAAGCATGTCGGCTTCTGAGTCTCCTGACCCATACTGCCTTCCAGCCACCTCTAGAGGGCAGTCAGCAGGTAGGACGACTAGTCCCCTTCCCTAGATAGAGGCGGGCAGTCCTCCGGATGCCCAATCCTCTCTCCCCCCGCCTACTCCCAGCGGCCCAGGCTCGTTCTCTAACCCGGGTCGCCGGTGTGGCATGAGGTGTGGCATCCAGTGCCTCAACCCTCAGCGCCACCAGACCAGCCCTTAAAAATTATTTTTTCCCTCCTTTCACACCCTTGGCAATCTGTAGCTGTGTTTGCCTTAGCTCTTCTATCTGCCACCCTTGCCTCTTTGAGTCTAGTCTGGTATTCCTGCCATTATTCCTGTCCCTTGCTCTTGTACCTAGTGAAGGCCCTTCCTTTAGCCTTCACAGCCTCGCCCTCTCCCACCCCTTTTGAAAACCAGATCTACTTTTTATGCTTGTTTCCTTATGCTGACCTTCCTTGTACAAGATTCGGTCACCTTTAGAAGTGTCCCCCTTAATCCTATCCACTATTCTTCTACCTCTCCATCTGGTCAACATCTGCCAGTCTCTCACTAACCAGTTCTCACATCAAGCCAAAATCTGCTCTTTTAAGGTCTAGGACCACTGTCTTTGAGGGGTGGCCATTGTTCCCTACTGCCAGTTTGAATCACACATTTTTGTGATCACTGGACACCAAAGCTTTCCTGACTGCCATCCCCACCATCTCTGAATTGCTAAGTACCAAGTCGAATATGGCGTTGTGCCTTGTGGGATCTCTGACAAGCTGCACAAGTAAGCATTCCTGTAATATATATCCCAGACTTGATCCAGAAGGTTCTTGTCCCCCAGTAACATTAGATCACTTTTGCTGCTCCCCTCCTGATTTCTTCCTCCAAGTCGCTGTCCCCTTCTTTCTGTCCCAGTGGTCTGTAGACTGCCCCAACCTAAACTTTTCTCCAACATCTGATGTCAGCTACATCCAGACATACTCCACTCCCTGCCCCCCCATTTTGATGGTCCCATCTTCTGTTGCTTCATTTCCTTACTTAATATATGGACTACTCCCCATTCTATATCCCTTGCCCCTGTCTCTATTAAGCAAGGTGTACCCCAGAACTGCCAAATCCCAGTCATTGTTCCCACTGGCCCATGTCTCCGTGATGGTCTAGTTTAGTTTCTGCCACCAGTACCTGCAGTTTGCTGATCTTATTGTTCCGATTTCTGGCATTTAGGCAAACCATCCTCCACACACCTACCTTACTCCCTCCTTCTTTACCTGATCCCCTCTTGGTGCTGTCACCTCTCTTCCTGGCCTAGCCATTACCCCCTACACTAGCTGGACTACTTCTGCCTGCTCTCTCTCTCTCTCTCTCTCTCTGTCTTCCTTCACCTGTCCCTGTCAGTTTTTCCTAATGATTTTCCATTTCCGTGGGAGCCTTTGTTGGGTTCTCCCTGCATCTACCTCTGACTAGGACTTTCCAGCATCAGCCTCCCTCTCCTTCAGTTTAAAAGACTGCCCATGAAGATACTCAGGTTTCTACCCTAGTTCTCTACTCCCCTCCCTCGTTAAATGTAGGCCATCCCCCTTGAATAGCTTTCAGTCCCAGACATTTCTGCAGTCACCCACAAAGCCATATCTCTCTCCCAATACCATTCCTTCAACAAGACATTAAATGTATTGGTTTCCTCCTGCCTCACCATTCCCCCTTTCCTGTCCCATACAGGCAGCACCTCCGAAAAGACTAACCTGACTGCCTTCCCCTTCAGTTCCCTCTCTAGCTTTCGGAAGTTTGACTTAGTAACCTCCAGCCCATGGTGGGCCAAATCATTCATACCCAAGTGTACTAGGACATGTGGCACCTCCCTCACCCCTCTAACATCCTCCCTACCCTGGCCTCATCCCTGAGGCAGATGCTTCGGGAAAGCATTGGACCTCCCCCTTCTTAGTCCCATCCCTACACACCACCCTCTCCACATCCCTCACCATCGAATCCCCAACCATGAATACCCTGATTACCACTTTCATTGCTCCCTTTACTCTGCTAGGTGTCTTCCTCTCCCCTGAACCCTACTAGGAATGTCACTCCTAGCCTAGTCCTTTACAACGACTGACTTGCAGCCTCCCCTGGATGAGTCAGGAAACTGCACCTTGCTCAGGAGTGCAAAATGGCTTGTGTCACTGCTAGAGGTCAGGACCCTGTGTCCCATCTGCAATCTGCTTCCCTCCTGCCCTCTTTTCACTCTTCCCACTCTTTCCACTCTCCACCACTCTCAATCCTCCTGGGCCAGTGGGCTTCTGTGGGAGAGAGCGAGGGAGTGGGCAGTGGTTGAGGAGCCCAAATCAGTTATCTACTCAGAATGAGTGTTTCCCCTTGTGCTACCTGCAACTATGCATGGGGCTCCTCGAACCTCCTGCAAATGGTTCAAAGACCCAATCTCCAAAGCATAGCCTAGGGGATAATCACCCACAATCCTGCAGCTAGCTCACCCTCCACCCTGCTTACCCTCCATCCATACTTCTAGCTGCTCCTACAGCCCCTGCTTAGGCTTCCCCCACATAGGGTGTAGTACCTAGCTGGTGGTTTTCTCTTTCCCTCACACTTACCCCTATGAAGGCCTGCCCCAGGTGTGGTATAGTGCCTACTGGATAGTTTTCTCTTCCCCTGCTGCTTACCCCTACAAATGCCTAACCTAGATAGGGGGTAGTGCCCAATGGGTGGTTCTCCCTTTCCCTCCTGCTTACCTCATTGAAGGCTGACCTTTGTGGGGTCCTGGAAGTCGACAGGCTGCTGTTATTGTGAGTAGGATGAATAACACATGAAGGCTTGGCAGTCAGTGTGTAGGTGTTATTACGGGTTGGCAATATAACTTATGGGATCTGGCAGTCAGCATTCTGGTTTGCTGTATTGTTCTGTAACACTAGAAAGTTTACAATTTTCTTTTGGATCCAAGTGCATAGTTTCGACTCGGACATTGACAGTGAAAGCCATGAGGAGGAGGAAGAAGTTCCTGTTGTGATATGTGCTGCTGCAGGTCGAATGGGCGGCACTGTGGCAGCAATCAACAGCATCTACAGCAACACAGAAGCTAACGTCTTGTTCTACATAGTTAGTCTGAAAAACTCACTCCCACACATCAGGTAAGGCTCCCCTCAAAGGACTTTGTTTTCTACTTTATCTCCTTTTTCATGTGGTAGGATGCTAGACATATCTGGAGAGTTGTTTGGTTATACTTCTTCCAGTACTGGGAACTTTTACAGAGGATCCAGCACAATAAAGATTACTTGAAAGTTATTTTTTACTGCACATTCTTCCAAGGCATTTTTAACCCGTTGTGCAGGTGATAAAGTGCAGATCTTTGCAAATTTTGCTTAAAGAATGACTGAGTACGTACTTAGGTAGTCATAAAACAAACAGCCCAGTGCTTTGCCTTATAACAGTGGCTTAGTCAGGGAGTAGATTTGTTTGATTACACCTTTGTATTTTGATGACCATTCAGTGTTATGTACAATATAAATTGTTGTCTTCAGAATCCCTTTCTTTTCTTTTTTTACTTTCTTTTTATGCCCCTTTCTGCTCCGACCTACCCCTTCTGTGAAGCTCCCCCCCCATTCCTGTCATGCATCTTCTCTGGGACTTACCCCTTGCCTTCTTCAGCAACTTGTGGCATGTCCCTCACGGTGGGGCTGTAGGTCATCAGGGTCCGCCCTGAGGCCCCTTGAGTCGTCTACAGCCAGCCTCCGGAAGTGGGTGGTGTAGTCGACAGTGGAGTGAGCCTGTCTTCATCCTGTGCAGTCAGGGATGTTTTACCTGGTTGCTCCCACTCCCATAGAATGTTGGTACACAAGGGGCCTCATGAGGGCTGGAGCACACACACGATGGCATCGCATCCGTGAGCCCAATCAATATCCACCCACCTGCCCTGCCTCCGTTACACTTCCAGTCATGGTCACCTAGGTAGCAGCAATGCAGCAGATGAAGCAATAATCCCTCCCAGGAGGAGAGCATCCTGTAGGAGTCTATGTCCTTGGCAGCCTCCACCAAGAGCCCAAAGGGTACACTAACGGACAACAACTCCATGACGGTGAAGTCCTTAACATCGACAATGTCCAACAGGTTTCACATTGTCGATTATTGCAATCCGGAGGAATTCTGCCCTTTCACCATCCGTCACCCCCCCCAACTAACTCTGACTCAGGTTAGTTATATTAAGAAGGGGTTGTGGGGGCACAGCCTCCCTGAGAGAAATACACCAATGTCTGACAGGCGAAATTTCACCTGTCAACACTGGGGATCTTGCCATGCCGAACTTTGACAACACTGTTGACATTTCGGCAATGTAGAACCATGTCAAAGACAAGATGTGCATGATGACTAGGCTACCCTCTCACCTGTAAGAATTAGCTCCTCCATGACAAGACTGAGGCACATTTTCAGGACAGTTAGTGCAGGGACATTTGCACAGTGATGCAGAAATATAGTTGGGAAAATACAGTTTGTGCACTGTAACCCTGTTTAATTCACTCCTTCAGTGGCTAACATAACTCTGTCTATTCATATTAATTTCTACTACTATATTGGGACTCCAGAGGAAATTGGATCTCTTTGCTAATCTGTGTATAGAACACAAATTAAAAATCAACTTGTCTAAAATGAAGATTCTCATTTTCGGCAGTCGTAGCAGAAAGATCATCCCACTGTGGATTAAAAAAGTGAAAGTCAAGCGGTGACATATTATGATTATTTGGGAGTATGATTCTGTCAAAACCTCACCTAGAAACACCATATAGAAAATTTAAACATAAAATTAAAATCGTCTCTCAACGCTTTGAGAATATTTAGTTCTAAAATGGGTTGTACTTCAGTGAAAGGCATTTTGCAAGGACTGACTGCTAAAATTAAATCTAGCCTTCTATATGCCTCACAAATTTGGGGAAACTCAGACTATCGAAAATTGGTGATAGCACTGAACAAAATTAACAGATTTGTATTGATGGCACCTCAATCTATCCCTTCGGACATTCTAAATTTAGAAACAGGCCAACATTCTATCTGTACTATGATAATTGAAAGGCAGATTCTGTCAACATTGAAATTATTTCTCCTACCAGAAGGGAATCTCCCCAGACAATGCCTAGAGGAAGAAATTAAGTATACCTCTATAGGCTTGAATCTGAAACTATTAAAAATATCAGGAAACATCTTCTCCCTTACGGCCTAGGAAACACATTATGGGAAATATATACACGTCCATGGGAAGAAATTTTATCGACCATTAAGATTAGATTAAGGGATATTGATAAGGCAAATATGTTAGAGAAAATTAAACAATGTAAAATGTTCAGGTGGTATAAACACCTGAAAGAAGAGCATAGGCTTGAACCATATCTCTTAAAGATAGGTGACCCTAAGAAATGGAGATTATACATTAAATTTCAATTTGAAATTTACAGAGCAAATTATGTCTATTTTAGACAAAAAAGACAGGATGTTGACTCCCCTTTCTGCAGGTGTGGAATGTCACTGGAAGATGACCTCAAGCACATCTACGTTCTAAACAATGTTCTAAATATCTGAGCGACATCATGGCTGGTCTCAACCTCCCTCCAGATAAAATACTACTCTACTTAATGAACTCAAGTGATATACATACCCTAGAGAAAGTTATCTGTTTTCTACGAACACACATTTCTGAAATACTAACTGTTGAGTTAGCTAGTATTACGATTTAAGTATATTTTATGTATTGTCACATGCTATTGTTTATATGTGCACTATATCGAATGTATGTTCTGTTTTTATTCTGTTTTAAATTATAATGGCCTAGAGCTGATCAGTAAATTATTGACTTGACTTGAACTCTGTCTGTTAACCCTTAGATGTATTCCTTTATACCTATCCCAAGAAAGAAAAAATATATATGTATCTCCATCTGAAATCAGATGGAAATACTGTACAAATGGGCAGAAAAACAGAATCAATCAACAAAAGATTAGGCCATAAAATATTTATATGTTGATCCTCAGGTTTGTCTTATTTTATTTTTCTTGAGAAGCTTAAATTTGTTAATTAAAATAACAGAAATCAACGGGCATCTTTGGTCTGCTGTAGGTCTAATATTGCAATCCACAACTTCACACTGACCTCCTGTGATATTATAATCCAGTAAATATTTACACAAAAACTCAAAGAAAAAACTGATTTAAATTATTAAAAAAAATTTAAATGATCACTAAAAGAGGCAAATCCCAAGATCAACATATTTTCTTTTGTCATGACCTTAACTGCAATTAGACTTCTTATGCATCTACCTTGTTTGTCTCTATTAGAAAATGGATTGAGCACTCAAAACTGAAAAGCATAAACTTCAAAATAATTGAATTCAATCCTATGGTGCTAAAAGGAAAAATCAGACCTGATGCTTCCCGGCCTGAACTACTGCAGCCAGTAAGTACACATGTCCTAGCCAGCACATACCAGAGCAGGAATATAACCCGAGTGAATGGTTTCCAGGCTCCAGTCTTGCGTTTAGCTGATGTGTAAAAATAAACATTCTTGTAAATTTGATTCATTGTCTAAGCCTCTTTGGGCTCCCCTACCCCCAACAGCCAGGCTCATCCTACATAGCTAGGCAGTCAAGAGACCGACCTGGTGAGGGATGGCGGGGGGCAGGGGGAGGAAGATCGACCTGGGAGAGTGGGTGCATCCCAGCAGCCACAGGAGCATCATTTACTTGTGTCCCTCCTCTGTTTTTTCCTTAGAGCTTTTTCTGTCTCCTTGGCTCTGCCCAATGGCAACCCCCCAGCCCCATCACTGAACTTCTCATGGATTTACTGGTTATCCACTACCATGGCCCCGTTCCCTACGGCAGTGTAGACATAACTTCTGCGGCACAGTCTCTGAACTTCTGCAGGTCAGGCTCTGCAGCAAGGTTTAAAGTTCTGCAGCGCATTAATAAATAAATAAATAATACACAGCCAGCATTACCGTTGTGTGGGACCCCGCTAGGATGTATTGGTTGTTAGGGTGTCTTAGTAGGGGTATCACAAGCCGGAAGAGGGAGGTAATAAGACCTGGTACTCTCAAATGGAGAGAGGATCACAGATTTAGAAGTCAGTAGACATCTGGGAACAAGCAACCACTGCACAGTGTGCTTCACAATAAGAACAACCATGGAGACAAGCCATACAAAGACAAGGATATTGGACTTTAGAAGGGCTGACTTTGGCAAAATGAGGGAATACCTGAGGAATGCACTAGCAAATGGCCAGAAAGGAGGGGTGGAAGAACAATGGAGAAAAATCTAAACTGCCATCATTGAGGCAACAAGCCTATGTGTGAAACAAATAAAGAAAACAAAACGGAGTAAAAAACCAGTATGGTTCTCAAAATAGGTGGCAAGGAAGGTTAAGGAGAAAAAGGCTGCATTCAAAAAGTAGAAGGAATCACAGAAGGAACACGAAAGGGAACTGTATCAATTAAAGCAGAAGGAAGTGGGAAAGGCAGTCAGAACAGCAAAGGCCCAAACCGAGGAAAAAATAGACAACTCAGTTAAGAAGGGGGATAAAACCTTTTATAGGTACATTAGGAGCATAGAAGGGTTAAGGAGGGATAGTGAAGATTAATAAAGGAGAGGGGAGGTGGGCAGAGGGAGACAGTGAAAAGCAGAGATACTGAATGAATACTTTTGCTCAGTATTCACAAAAGAAAAAAAGGAGGAGTTACCTAAACCAAACAATAGAAGCACTCTGGGTAGGGGGGTTGACACCAGTCCATTTACAGAAGAAAGAGTCCTGAAAGAACTCCTAAAACTCAAGGTGGACAAAGCAGTGGGGCCTGACAGGATTCACCCCAGAATCCTAAAAGAACTAAGGGGGACCTAGTGACACCACTGACCACACTTTTAACAAATCATTGGGAGGATGGGGTGGTAACTGAGGACTGGAGGAGGGCAGATGTGATTCCCTTCACAAAAGTGGGAGCAAGGCAGAAGCAGAAAACTACAGACCTGTTAGTTTGACCTCAGTGGTAGGGGAAAATGATGGAATCACTTCTGAAAGAAAGAATTGTTGAGTGCGTAGAGGCCAGCGGGCACCAGGACCTAAAGCAGCATGGATTCACAGCAGGAAGGTCATGTCAGATGAATCTAATTGATTTCTTTGACTGGGTGACCAAAGTAATAGACGGGAGGGGCTGTGGATATGGCCTACCTTGACTTTAACAAGGCATTTGACACAGTCCCACAAAAGATTAATAATCAGTTAGCCAGCCTGGGAGTGGGTCCCAGGGTGGTAGCCTGTAGCAAATTGGCTGCACAACAGGACACAGAAGGTAATAGTGAATGGAACTCATTCTGAAGAAAGGGGGTTATTAGTGGAGTACCCTCAGGGCTCAGTACTGGGTCCAATCCTCTTTAACGTCTTTATAGGTGACATTGCAGATGGTCTGGAAGGAAAGGTATGCCTCTTTGCAGATGACACAAAGATCTGTAACAGAGTCGATACACAAGTGGGGGTAGAAAGGATGAGAAGGGACTTGGCAAAGTTGGAGGAATGGTCAGACGTATGGCAACTTAGATTCAATGCAAAGAAGTGCAAAGTAATGCACCTGGGAAACAAAAACCCAGGAGAAGAGTACACAATGGCAGGGGAGGTACTAACAACAACAATAATGGAAAGGGACCTGGGGGTAGTCATATCAGATGACCTAAAGGTGGGTAAGCAATGTGAAAAGTCAGTAAGAGAGCCAAGGGGATAATGGGATGCATAGGGAGGGGCATCACAAGTAGAAAAAGGGAAGTGGTTATCCCTCTGTACAGATAGTTGGTGAGACCCCATCTGGAGTACTGTGTGCAGTTTTGGAGACCCCATCTATGCAAGGACATAGACAGGATGGAAGCAGTCCAGAGGAGGGCAACTAAAATGGTGCAGGGTCTGCATCAGAAACCGTAGGAAGAGAGACTGAGATAGCTTAATATGTATACCCTTGATGAGAGGAGGACAGGGGACATGATAGAAACTTTCAAGTACCTCAAGGGAATCAACAAAGTCCAGGAGAGTAGCATCTTTCAGAGAAAGAGATGTGCAAGAACAAGGGGCACAATTTAAAGATGGGGAGATGACTCAGGGGTAATGTAAGGAAATTATTTTTCAAGGAGAGGGTGGTGGACACATGGAACCGGCTTCCTGGGGAGGTTGTGGGGTCTAAAACAGTGGGGGAATTCAAACATGCATGGGACAGACATAAGGCAATTATAGTGGGGGGTTGCAAGAAGTAGGCTGTTTGTTAACTAGAATCTGCAGCTTATCCAATAGGTAGGGAAATGGGCAGACTGGGTGGGCCAAGTGGTCCTATCTGCCGTCAAAGTCTATGTTTCTATAATCCCTCTTTACAAGACACTGGTTAGGCCCCATCTGGAGTACCACGTGCAGTACTGGAGGCCACACCTTCACAAGGGCATCAACCAATTGAGGCAGTCCAGAGATGGGCAACCAAAATGGTGCAGGGACTGCATCAGAAAACATATGAGGACAGATTAACGGAGCTCAATATGTATACCCTAGAGCAAAGGAGGGAGAGAGGTGATATGATTGAAACATTCAAACACCTTAAGGGCATTAACAAGGTGAAAGAGTCCAACATGTTTCAATATAAGAAAAATAGCAGGACAAGAGGACACAGCATGAGATTAGAGGGAGGCCGATTAAGGGGTAATGTGAGAAAGTTATTTTTTTCACAGAAAGGGTGGTGGATGCATGGAACGGCCTACCTCAGGAAGTGGTGGATATGAATACAGTGCAGGCCTTCAAACAGGTATGGGATAGGCATAAGGGAGCAATACAGATGAGTATGACTAGATAGGCCATTGACAGAGCAAAGGCCAATGGCACATTTATAAGGTAGAAAAAAGAAATGGGCAGACTGGATGGGCCTTGCGGTCCTTATCTGCCGTTAACTTCTGTGTTCTACGATGGCCTGTTAGGGGGACGCCTAGCTTCCACCACATAAATATAAGTTACATAACTTCCCTTAAACACGAGAGGCAAAACATTACATCTCCAAAGCTATCGCCAATTCCCGTTACAGCAATGATTCACTTGATCTTAAACTTATTCGGCTGACACTGGATGTCATACTACCCCACCTTACTAAAATTCTCAACCTCTCTCTCTGCCTCGGTCAGTTTCCATCAATCTGGAAGAGGGCCATAATCACTCCCATTCTGAAGAGTGGCGACCCTACGCACACAAGCAACTATAGACTGATCTCAATACTCCCCCCTCTCTCCAAAGCTCTGAAAAAAATGGTCTCGGACCAGATAACAGAACACCTAACCAAACACAACCTCCTCTGCCAGGCTCAGCATGGTTTCCGGATTGGCCATAGCACGGTCACTGCACTCTCTGAACTCACCTTATTCATCCATGAGGCACTGGACCAAGGTTTTATTGCAGGAGCGATCTTTGTGGATCTGACCAAGGCATTTGACACGGTCAGTCACAATCTGCTGCTCTGTGTCCTCCCACAACTAAATGTGGTCCCTGAGACTATGGCCTGGTTCAAAGATTACCTCTCAGGCCCGGTCACAACAAGTCAGGTTAAATACCACCATCTCCTCCTGCAAAGCTGTGTGCTCTGGAGTCCCACAGAGTTCTATTCTCGGCCCTCTTCTTTTCACCCTCTTTTTAAACTCGCTTCCCAAGGCCTGCAGTGGTCATCTGCTTCTCTATGCTGATGATGCAGTGCTATACTGGAAATACCCACAACCAAGCACTCTCCAACTTGCCCTTCAGGGTTTTTTCAGGGAGCTAGAGACATGGTTTAATGAGCACTGCCTGATCATCAACTATAATAAAACTAAATCCATGATCTTTGCGCACTGGCAAAGCCCACACAGGCAGTCGACCCTCCTAATCAAAACCTCACAAGGCACCCCCCTTGAACACGTTACAAATTTCAAATATCTGGGTATCTCACTAGATACCTCCCTCTCCTACCATAGTCACATTCAACACCTCTCCTCAGCTGTCAACGCTAGAGTGGGCATACTCTACAGACTCAAACACTGCCTACCCGCACAGGCCATGCGTCTAGCTGTCTCCTTATCAATCCTCTCCCTAATTGACTACGGGATAACGATATATGGATCAGCTGAACCCACCGCACAACGCAGTATTAACACTGCCCTGAATAAAGCTTGCCGACTAGTCACTGGCAGTGACAGGCTAACCCATACCTGTGACCTATACGTTTTGGCTGGCTGGTTAAACTTCCAACAAAGACTAAAGTTTCACACCTGCATCGTCGCAAAAAAAATACATCTCCAGCTTGCCCCCGTTGGCCTCCTCCCCATAATCAGCCCAGTCCCCCTCAGGCATAATACACGGCTCGCAGCAAGCTCCTCATTCCAGGTCCCCCACTGTAGAACATCTCTAGGCCAAAGATCTTTCCAGTACCATGCTCCCCTTTGGCTAAATGCTCTACCTCCCCAGCTCTCTCAGACCCATAGCATTTCCCTATTCAAAGCAGGCCTCAAAGCTCACCTACTTGAGACTGCGAACTGTGACTGTGGCTAATTTCCCTGCCCACCTCGTGCACCCCCAAACCCCCCTTATAACTGACTCAGGGTCCTCCTAGACCCTATGAATCTGCTTCCTACCCATCTCTAACTAATGAAATCCTGAAAGCTGCCTACCACTGTCTCTGGTAAACTAAGTTAAAGCCTGGACTGCACTGCCAGTACTGATTATGATTACTGACTGTTAATGTATGTTTTCCCTGAATACTGCTTGACTATGTATGTTTCCTTGTATTTTATGTACTCCCTCCACCCCCTGTAACCGACGTGGAGCCTTTGCAAAAGAGTCTGTGACTCAAAGGATTGTAATTCCGATCTTATGCAATAAATAAAATAAAATAAACATCCAGTGCTGTACTTTTCCGCAGCTGTTCTAGATCTTCGTATTTATCTAATTATATTTAGGGCTTAGTGTCACTGTATACAACATTAGCAGCTACTGGCAGACACCCCTTCCCAATCTGCTGGCAGCATGACACACAGTTCAATACTTGTTCCTCAAGGGGGAGCCTGAAGTAGCCTAGCCATGGAGCACCCAATACTCCCCCTTCTGTGAACACCTCTCGGGATCCCTCTGCACAGTCACAGTTGGGGGTGGCAGGCTTTGGGGAGACAAAGAGGCTTCCCATACTACCACCCCAAAAAACTGCCATACATTAACAATATGAAACATTAAGCATATACAGAGTCAGTGTAATTTAGTGCTTTTCTTCTGTTTCACTCCTTCCTTGTTTAGTTTTTACATTTTGAATAAATCTTTAGCTTGGTTGTCATCTTTCTTACCTTGGCTTCATCTTTTCTTCATTTTCTTTCATGTGTATGTAGCAACTCTCTGGTGCCATCCTAGAGAGGGCCACTACCCCTGCCTATGTGGCCTCTAACCAGATTAAGGTACCTCCACCCAGAGTACATATTAGCGGGTCTGCTCTTTACCAGTACAACCCCCTGGGATGTCATACCAACCCACCTCCCCAAAACAGTTACCCCAGAGATGGACTTACCAGGATTCGAACCTCTCCACATCCAGACAATTAGCATTTCACATTTCAAATAATTGCAGGCTCACTAAAGTTAGGCTCCGGAGTCAGTTCTGCTGCAAAATGGTAACACCACAATTTATTTACATGGGGAGGGTTAGGATGGGGTAAGATGGAATTGAGGTTATGCAAAATACTTCAGAGATTTGAATTTGCATTTTAAGGATTTGGCAATTTCCACAATCATTTCCCATTTTTTTCCCCAAGACCCCACATTCTGATCAGTGCAGCCACCAGATCTATCTAGTTAGATTGCTGCAAGTGTTACCATGCCCAAAACCCCTAACTGGTACCAGTCAGAATGATGCCCCTAATTCTGTCCTTGGGTACCCAGATCTCATAGTTGCAGACCTGAGGTGCAGCTGGTTGGCCGGCATTGGCATGCTTTGCTTATTTTAAATAACTTTTACATTTCTTTTTCCTATATTATTTTAAGCCTTGACTCTACCTCCAGCCCAGGTGGGTATACTTGAACATTAACTATATACAGTCCCCAGGTTGTTGCAGGACAATTCATGCTGTTTACTCATGGTTCTACAGAATCAGTCCTTGGGTGGCACAGATGGCTGAAGTCCTGGGGATAGGTGGAAACAACACTGGCAGAACCCGGCTCGATGCTTGAATCAGAAGGGGCACAGAGGCTGCAGCTTGTAGCTTTAGCTTGCTTGGAGGTCTTGCAGCTTGTCCCCTTTGCCTATTATGAGCCTGTTGCAGGGCATGTGCACAATGCTTGCCACCTACAAGGGATCCAGACCCAGGAGTGGCCTCCCGGCCAGGCTCCTCCATGAATCAGAGCATGGGTGCATTCAGGGACAAGCCCCATGATCCCCTGCAGGCAGCAGACCCCACTTGATGGGGGTTAGTGAGTTCCCCACCTGGCCCTGGCCCTGGTGTCTGCGTGAACACTCAGTACATTTCTCCTCTTCTTCTCTTTCTCTCAGTTACCAGATAAGGTGTATAGTCAAAGCAGTTTCTGTCCTTTTCTGTCTCCCAGACCCCAGGGTATAAAGTCCGGGCTACAGGTTCATCACAACAGTCTATTCTTTGCTGTATCTCTGGAGCAGCATGTACCCTGCCCCGATGGGCACCTGTCCATCATTTTGCTTTCAGAGTCTCTCAACCTTAACACAGCTGCATTCTCGCTCTGGCTCACACACACAATTCCAGAACTCTGTCTCAGTAAACAGTTCACCTGTCTCTTTGCTCACTGCGCAGGTGCATAGTAATTCTCCAGTCTGAAGAGGCTCTCTCTTCACAACTCTCTTTTCCTTTTTCCTTTTTCCCACACTTTCCTCACCAATCAGGTGCAAGCAAAAATACCCATCTTTTCCCAGGCTCAGACATAACCTTTGTCCTTTTCCCCAAGCTCAGGACACAACATTTGTCTTTTTACAGGCTCAAGACGCAACCTTTGTCCTTTTTCCAGGCTCAGGACACAACCTTTCCTTCCTCTCAATCATCTCATCACTGTGGTGCATTTTCTCTCCTCAACATCACAGATTCCAGAAACCTGCAGCTTCTTTCTTTCTTTCTCATCAAAGCTGCCTCTTGGACACATTTACCCTTCCCTGCTTCTCCTTTTACTTCTCTGATGGGGGAAGGAACCACCTGCCCTGGGTACAGATTGCTGGCAGTCCCCAGGCAGGCCCATTCCCAGTCTTTCAGCCCCATAGTCTTCACAGGGGCAAGAGCCCCCCTCCCTCTGGAGGGGCTCACCCCAGACTGACCCAAAGTCACAAAGTTCTGTCCTTTTGGGAGCTCTCAGGCAGCTCCCCATTGGCTGGAGCCACTGTCCTTAAGAAATATTAATATGTATGAGGCTCCCTTGACACCTCATTGGTGCAGAAAACTGGCGCCTAGATTTTCCCCGGAATGTTCCCCAAGAGTCCTTTCAAACAGTCGCAGAGTCCCTGGCAAGAATCCTGGCGGAGGTTGGCTGGCTGATGTCACGTGGCTGCTAAACATGGTGGCTGGTGTAAACAGTGTCCACACAATATCACAGTGTCCGAAGTTTAACGTCCCTGTGTAACCAAACTCTTTACTTTCATGGTATATTTTCCCCATACATTTGTAGCCACCCCATGCCCTATTAAGCAACTGCTCATTTTAATACATTTGAGTAGCCTTAGTCCAGTCGCTGCTGCCGTTTCAAAGTGTCCCCAGGCAGCACACACAAACCCCCATTACAGGCCATACGGTCCCACTCTAATTCCCCGTGCAGCCAGCATGTGCATTTTATTTATTCATTCTCCCATGGACTGTAGGCAAACCTTCACACTGTTAGCCCCTTACACCATGTACACATTTTATTTATTTGTATGCCTGTCGCTACGTTAAAATCCCTTTTCCCTTAGTGCTAGACAGGCTTGCACTCATCCATATTTACGAGCCACCTCATTAATATTCATGAGGCGGCTCCGATTCCCGAGTGTGATTGGCGCTCACAAATTAGCTTCTCCTTTCTTCCTGGTTATCTCTCCGGTCCAGCTGATGGTCCCCCGGTCCCTACCTTGAGCTGCGCTGAGACTGGTACCACTGGAGAGACAGCCCAAATGGCTGCTGAAACAGCCGAATGAATTTGCGCTTTTTGAGCATGCACAGAGCTCGCCCCAGTACCAGAGTGTCACAACCAAACTGGTGGCTTTGCACTCCAGGTCCCTCAGCCCCACTTCTTCACACAAACAATGCAGAGGCCAGGGGAGATCCAGGACACCAGCGAGGCCACAAAGCGGAAAACTGCCAGGACCCAGAAAAAAAAGAATGGGGGTGGACCAAAACCCTAGGGGATAGGGAGCAAAATTCGAGGGCTATACAGGTAAGCCCTCGACAGGGGGGTTGCATGTACCTCGCTGCTCTAGACTCCTAGCCCTGGCATCTGTAGCATACCCTGACCAGTGGGTTGTCCTAGAGTGGGCCAGGTGATCCCAGGATCACACCTCAGTATGGGCTGCCATCATAGAATCTTGATGCGCTACCACTGGCCTGTAATGATGGCTCAGCCAGCTTATATTATTTTTACTTTATTCTTTTGTCTCTGTAGTCTCTTTGTCTATATATGTATGTCCTAGGCAAAGCTCCCCTTCTCCCAAATGAAATAGTAGCATCAAAGCTCTCTCCTCCACTCCAGACCAAAAGGTTGCAGTGCTCTTTGGTCTCTTATCCCTTTCTTCCAAACTTAGTGTAACCCCTAGATGGCGCTATCCCAGGGGCTACTACCCCTGCCTGATTTGCCACTAACAGGTTGAGGGGCCTGGATCCAATGGCGGGTGCCTCCACCCAGAGGTCAGGGTTTGCAATAGTTAAACTAACTTGGTCACAGCCCTCTGGGACACTGCAACCCCCCTTTCTTCCCACTAGTGGCCCACACAATATATCAGAATTACCTTCACAGTATACACTTACCCCCAGGTCTGGTTCCGGCACTGGGACCTCCTGTGAAATGAGATACAGTGCAACAATCACAGTACAGTACTTTAACATAGACAAATACCTCAGGCAGTATAACTTTGCTGAAACAAGCAGCTCTGATTTATTTAGGGATATAACAAGGACAGGGGAAATCAGGTTAATTAGCTTATCACTCTAATAATCTACCTATGGCTCTGTGCACAGGCCTATCCCTATCAGTTACTGTCCCTGGGTACCCAAGCCCTAGTGGCTAGTCCAAACCGTGGCAGCTGGTAGGGGCCCTTTCACACAGAGAAAGGAGAATTAAACAGTCAGCAGTACAGTAATTCCATTTGGATTTAATGTGGCAATTCAACAGGAGCGACCCTGAATTAGTACTCACGACCTCCAAATAAGATAGGGTCCTTCAATGTCAGCAGGGCTCACTTGAGGTACACAAACCTCTTCACACATCCATATAAAAGAAAGCACTATACCAGGCAGGCTGCATCTGTATCCCGATCGCAATTACTGCACAATACCGGGAGAACACACAGCGATTCAGTTCTGACAGACAGAGTGCAATTTTCAGCAATTCCTCCAGTCTTCTACAGGGTGAGCCTGGTTTCTCTTCAGAGATCCTTTGATTCTTTTCACGGGAGATTCAGTCCTAACAAGCTGTTACACAAGCTGCAGACCGAACTCTGGGCCTTACACGTTTTTGACTAAAACTGCACACTGAAAAGCACAGGGCTCCTTCCTTCTTCACTGCCAAAGCTCAACCGAAACTCCAACCCAAAAACCGGCACTTCCTTTGAGTTCCTCCCAGTTCTTGACTGGATTGGCTGTCACTCACAATAGACTGCTGCTGTGGTTCCAAAAAGGCACTGAAGTCTCCCAGAGTCACTGCCCATACAATCCTCTTGTGGCTGGCTCAGATTATGAGTCCAAGGCTCCATTTTAGAGCTAGCTTACCCACACTGATTGGTCCAGTTCAGCAGTTCAAAACTAGAATGGGAACTAGCAGACACAGTTCTGACTGCAAAGAAAGCAGGTTAGACAAACTGTAATTTCATTATTACTCTAAATAATTTCTGGCAAACAGTTACATCTTTCAGATAGGTTCCCTTTGCACTCCTAGTGACTGCAAAATGAAGTGAATTGGCAGCAGCTCGAGTGGTACTCAGAGAAGCACACAGTCCCCCATACAAACTAATTATGTCTGCAAGCAGACAGCTCTTAAAGAGACAGTACCAGAGGCTCTAAAACACTCACTGATAAATGGCTTAAATGCCAAACACCATTCAGGCTTGAGCATTCAAGCAAGCTCCTGAAGTCTTTTGGAGCACCCCCATTTTGCAGGGGTTACACCCTTCCTGGCCTGGGAAAGCTTGGCGTCGCGTCAAGCAAGTACCCATAAGTTTCAACTGCAACCATATACATTTGCATTAGGCTCGCATATGTAATCATCAGTCAATATATCATTTTACCAAGAACACATTTCTGAAACATTGCAGTCGTCCTCTTTACACAGTATTACATACACATTGTACCATAACTCAAGTTATTACCTCTTGTACATGAAACCTGAGAGAGGGGCCCTTCCTATCAGTTACCTTGGGGCTGAATGGGGCAAGGGCACCATACTAGAGGAGCAACACAAGTAACTTGGAGTTAGCACTGATGCTCAGTTTGGGCAATGAGCTCGGGACACATACACTCCTTTATGGACAACATTGAGAGGCAAGTCCACAGGCCTCCCAAGTGAATCATAACTGAGGTGCACCACAGGCTTTACAGCTCGACCAGTCTTTCTAGGGGAACTGTTATAGTCTCTGCACTCTGAGCCTCATTTTCAGCATTGTCCTCACTTGTCAGGGAGTCTCCATGGGGGTAGAGGCTAGAACTTGGGGCACTTTCAGCTCCAGGAGTTACAGTTTCTGAGTCCACAACATTTGGCTCGCATGGAAGCTTTCGGACACTGGCAGTGGACTGTCAGGGCACTCAAAATACTCTTCTTGTTCGGTGTATCACCAGTCTGCCCCAATCTATCATTTTCTTCCCTGAAAGCTCAAACAGTTCAACCATGCACAATGATTCCATTTCATCTGATCTGATGCTTTGCACTTCACTTTCTGGGAGCATTGGCTCCAGGGATGAAGCTGGGGCTTAGACAGTCCAGAAGGCCCAGCTTTGTCTCCAGTATTGACTAGGGGTTGCCCCGAAACAATTGACTCAGTTCGTAAGAAGGATAGTATTCAAAGTCACTCTCACTTTCTTCCGATGTGGACTGACAGTCATGCTCAACTGGGACTTGTGGAGGAACACTTTAACTTTGCTTCTGTAGGTGCAGACTTTCTTGATCTTTTCTTAGCAGCAGCTCTAGTCACTGGTCCAGAGGGGCATCTTCTAGGGGCTCAGACTCAATTAAGATTTGTCCAATGGGCAGTAAATGATTTCTATGCATTGTTTTTACATCTTTTGAATTATTCTCAGGCCTTACTTTGTACACTGGCAGATCATCTAGTTTGCCCACTACAATGTGAGGAGATGGTGCCATCTGTCAGCAATCTTGTGCTTGCCATGCAGTCCCAGATTTCTTAGCAATAACCCGATCTCCTCCTGGAGTTCCTGTGCTTTCACCTTTTATCATACCTTTCTTTGTTGGCCAGATTTCTTTTGGCAGCCATGGTTTGAGCCAGTTAGTAGCATGAGTTAGCTGGGCCTTTAACTTTTGCACATACTGTAAATAGTTGTCAGCTTGAACCCCATCAGGAGAGACCCCAAAACACACATCTACTGGTAGTCGAGGCTTCTCTTCCAAACATCAGTGTGAGGGGAGAATCCAGTGGCATCACTTTAGTGCAGTTATAAGCATGTACCAGGGTGCTAATTTGTTGGCTCCATCTAGGCTTGTCCTTTGGGTGCAGGGTGCCTAGCATATCTAGCAAAGTGCGGTTCAAGCGTTCAGGCTGTGGGTCCCCTGGGGTGGTAAGGAGTGGTTCTGGACTTTCGCACCCCCACAGAGAAAGCATCTCTTTGATCAGGCGACTCTCAAAGTCTCTCCCTTGATCAGAATGGATTCTTGTGAGCCCCATAGTGAACAAAAAGTTTTCTACAAGTACTTTGGCTACAGTGGATGCTTTCTGGTCTTTGGTGGGAAAGCTTGGGCATATCTCGTGAAATGGTCAGTGACCACCAACACATTACTGATTTTCTTTGATCTGACTCCAAACTTAGAAAATCAATACAGACCAGCTCCATGGGTGCACTGGTGGTGATGTTAACAAGGGGCAGCCCTCTGGGGCAAAGCTTTCCTCTGTAAGCAGCGACTACAAGTTCGAATGTGTTGCTCCACATCAGCCCCATCTTAGGCCAATAGAATCTGGATCTCACCAAGTCAAGTGTTCTGTCTATACCAAGGTGCCCCATGTGGTTGTGCAAGGACCTCAGTACTGAGTCTCGAAGGCAGTGGGCAGCACTAGTTGTTGTTTGTCTACTTGTCCCCTCTGTCTACTGTTTCTCTGTATAACAGTTTATTGATCAGTTTCAACTTAGGACCTTCTTTGTATAACAGTGCAGTTCTCAAATCAGTGGGCGTAATTTGGACACATCTTTTCCTGCATAGAGGGCTTCTAAAGCTGCTTTGATCATGGGATCGCGGGATTGAGCCGCTCGAATACTGTCATTGTCCAGCTGAGGCAGTGCACCAATGTCTATTGCAGAAAAGTGGCAATAAGCAGCAGGTATGCAATTCTCAGAGGCTCCCAAGCAATCCACCATGCAGTCCACTGCGTCCGTGGACATTTGTTCCTCCTGTCAAACTTCCGGCAGAGTGCCGAATGTCAGGTTCTGCCAATCGGACCCAATCATTCTGGGTAACAGGCCTCGGGAGAGAGCATCAGCATCTATGTGGTTCAGACCTGCTCGGTATTCGAGAGCATAGTCATATGTAGATAATGCAGAAAGCCACCTATGGCCAGTGGCATCCAACTTAGCTGAGGTCTGCACATAGGTCAAAGGATTATTGTCAGTTTTACTAGTATTTTAGCCCCATACAAGTACTCATGGAATTGGTCAACAATAGCCCACTTCAAAGCTAGGAACTCTAACTTATGTACAGGATAGTTCTTTTCGGATGGGGTCAGGCTTCTACTGGCAAGGCCACTGGTCTCAGGCCATTCTCGTGCTCTTGGTACAACACAGCCCCCAACCCTTGCAAGCTAGCATCAGTGTGCAGGGCGTAAGGTTTTCTTGGATTGGCATAGGCCAGCACTGGAGCATGGGTAGTTGATATATGATCTCATGAAAAGCAGTCTCACAATCAAGAGTCCAGCGGGCCCCAAATACTTCACTCGGATGAAAATACACTCTTTCAATCTTGAGGGCGCTGACTTTGGTATTTTTGTGGGTTGGGGATACCCTTGAGTAAGGTTAAGTAAAGGCGGATCACTCTTGAATAGTCCTTGATGAGCGCCCGATAATAACCACAGAATCCCAGGAATCTTTGCAGTTCTTTTTAGATTTTTGGCTGTGGCCAGGTGGTCAAGGCCTCAACTTTACTTGGGTGGGTCTCTATTCCTTAGTGGATACTATGTGTCCCACATACTTTACTGATGTTTGAAAGAATTGACACTTATCAATGGACAGTTTAAGGCCAAAGTCCTCCAGTCGGTCCAATACCTTAAATAATCTGCTCTCATGTTCCTCCAGTGAGCTGCCAAACACAATGACATCATCTAGGTATACCAGGCACTCTAGTAAGTTCATGTCCCCCACTGCACGCTCCATCAATCGTTGAAAAGTGGCTGGGGCACCTGAAATCCCTTGAGGCATCCTCATGAATTCATAGAAGCCAAGCGGACAGATAAAGGCCGTCTTCTCACGGTCCTCTGGGGCCATCGGGATCTGGTAGTACCCACTGCGGAGATCCAGCACAGAGAACCACTTGCTCCCGTTTAGGCAGTCCAAAGCATCCTGAATGCGGGGCATTGTGTACTGATCAGGGATAGTCCGCCGGTTTAAGGTGCGATAATCCACACACATCCTTACTGTTCCATTCTTTTCCTCACTACCACAATGGGGAAGCATAAGGCTTCTGGATTCTTGTATTACACCAGCAGCTAACATCTCTTGCAGATGCCGTCTCACATCATCTATGTCAGCAGGTGCCAGTCGAGACCTCTCACGAAATGGTCTTCGTCATGCAGCCGGATATTGTGCTCAGCTCCTTGCACGATCCTACATCCCATTCCTTTAAAGAAACACCTGGTCTCTCTGGGCAAGCTTCTCACTGATCCTCACTTTCCATTCAGCTGGCAGCGGGGAGTCGCGAAATCAAACAAGTCAGAGTTACTCTGTCATTCTTCCTTGAACTCTTGCTGCTGGGTAGCACTGCAGTGTCTGCACAATGCACATTAGCCAGGATGCAACCTCTGTTTACTCGAATGTCTCTTTCAGACACATTATGAACTTGGACCATTACCCTTCTGGCATAAGCATGGGCTCTAGCGGGCAAAATACTAGGCTTGACCAGCAGTCCCTCTGGCAATTTTCCATCGCCTGGTGCATCCAACATTAATATTTTATTCTTAACATCCTTTCTGATACGGACCTCTCCTGTAAGGTACACTGGGCATTTGGCGCCAGGATCAGAGACTCAGGATCCTTCTTCCATACAATTCCGACCGGTTCCTCTGGTTCTGTTTTTCAGCATCTCTCTGTGCCTCATAGGCCTTCTTAATTAAAGCCGGAACTCTTAAAGCTCTACTAGTCTTTGACCCCTGTTTTCATAACACAACTGTGCCAGCCTTCCGAACATATGAGCATTTGTTCCAATCAACAAAGGGACACCATCATACAGTCCAGTGGGGGGACACACTAAGGCTAGGGTCTCTACTTGTTCGCCACTCCAGCCACGGAGGTGGGGAAAGACAGCCAAATTCGGATATACCGGAATAGGGTAGGCCTTCTCACTAACCCCATACATGCAGTCCTTCTAATGGTTGTGAGGTACGCTCTGACAAATGCTTCTGATACCAATCCTGGAACATAATTGTCACTTGGGAGCCACTGTCTAATACAGCTCTTGTAGACACTCCATTCACCTTACAGTGGTCTCCATGGAGGGACCCACTATTCTGGACCAGTCTGGAGAGGCGGTAGTGGGGCCTGGGCAACTGACCTTGCCACAAAAGGACGTGAATTAGCATTTTTGGTGCCCTCACTGGGATCGTGTCGTGCACCTCTTAACCACTGATTTCTTCTCCAAGCTCTCCTTGTAGCTTATATGCAACTTTGTCAGTGTCTTTTGGGGACTGGCATTCCCTTTCATGTGCCCATCTTTCCCACAATTATAGCAAAACATACTTTCTGGAGTTTGAGCTGGCCGAGGCGCCACACTGGGAGCCAGGGCGGGGTATTACTAACTGGAAACCTTGGTGCCATCTCTGTCTGGCGTGATAAGCATTTGGAGACATCTCGTCAGTTTCTCCACTTCCATGGTCAAGGAATCGAGTTCGAGCTGTTATCAGCAGGAGATACATGGTGGGTACCTCACCCCATAGCAGATGCAGTCGGATATAGGTCAGGCCCGTACTTGCAGGCGTGGCCTTCATAAAGGGACTGTTTTTGAATTCGGATCTCTCTCAACAGTTAGCCCCATTGTGACATATCTTTTTCCTTGTCAGAGCACTCATTGACTGCCAACCTCTGCCCCTGAACTTCACTTGATGGGTCACCCTCAGTCACTCGGGTCGTAGCCGCAGCTATTGGTGCAGGTCCCTCCCGAGGTCGTCTTTTTCTCAACTCCTCGAATTTCTCTCATTAACTCATCATAGGAGGTGGGGATTCCAGTCGATCTGCCAGGCGTAACTGAAGCAACAGCAGTTCTGAGAAGGGGCAGACTTAAGGATCCTGTCCAGCCTGGTTCGGTCCAGTTCAATCGCTGGCAAACTACCTTTTCTGAGGCATTCTTGCAACAATTTTTCCAGCCGAGATACATACACAGACAACAACTCCCCTTGGTACTGTTGTGCATCTCTTACTCTCCACCATAGGTCCTCATCAGAATCTGGGCTCCCATACACATTCTCCAAGGCCTCAAGATAGGCCTGTGCAGTCGCTTCAGGGTTACTGGCCCGTTTAGCACGGATGGTAGCCAGGGCAGGACCTCGGAGGCTCTCACTAACCCTCTTTGCTTTCGCCTTCCGAGCATTGCCATTCTAGCACTTGGGGGCAACATAGTCTATCCAGGTCTCCCAGTCATCCTCCCTTGGGGTGGGGAGGGTGCCAGAGAAGATCTCAACCTTCGGTAAGAGTCGTGACTAATGGCAGGTGCAGAAATAGGAGTCTGCATTGGTTCAGCCACCATTACGGGCACTGGAGCAGGAGAGGGTGTTGGGGAGAACACCCCAGGTGGCAAGAATAGTTTCTTCAAGTCCTCCACAGTTTTCCCTCTCCAGCAACCATTCAGCAAATTTCTCCTCAAAAGTTTCAGATAGTGGTGGGGCTGATTCCCCAGGTCTTTACTGTCCTTAGTTATCACTCTCCAAGCAGTGAGGGCTCCTCTGGGGTAATGGTCTGTGGCACTTTGGAGCTATCTATGGGATCCTTAAACTCTACTAGGGCCAGGAAAGTGTGGGTGAGCAGATTAGCATGCCGACCCACCACCACAGGGTTTTGTAAACCTTCCACCTTGGAAAGTACTCCTGCACAGTGTCCGTATTGATACCAGGGGATGTCCAGGATAAGCATAGCATTTTGAGGTCGATCTCCTCCCAGTACACCACTCCACCAGCCGGTGCACAGCCACTTCTGTCGGGTACCCATTTTTTTCTTAACAGTGGTTCGTAAATATGGCCACTAGAGGACACACAATCCCAGCGGTGAGCCTCCAAGATGTAACCCCTAGATGGCTATCCCAGGGCTACTACCCCTGCCTGATTTGCCACTAACAGGTTGAGGGGCCTGGATCCAATGGCGGGTGCCTCCACCCAGAGGTCAGGGTTTGCAATAGTTAAACTAACTTGGTCACAGCCCTCTGGGACACTGCAACCCCTTTCTTCCCACTAGTGGCCCACACAATATATCAGAATTACCTTCACAGTATACACTTACCCCCAGGTCTGGTTCCGGCACTGGGACCTCCTGTGAAATGAGATACAGTGCAACAATCACAGTACAGTACTTTAACATAGACAAATACCTCAGGCAGTATAACTTTGCTGAAACAAGCAGCTCTGATTTATTTAGGGGATATAACAAGGACAGGGAAATCAGGTTAATTAGCTTATCACTCTAATAATCTACCTATGGCTCTGTGCACAGAGCCTATCCTATCAGTTACTGTCCCTGGGTACCCAAGCCCTAGTGGCTAGTCCAAACCGTGGCAGCTGGTAGGGGCCCTTTCACACAGAGAAAAGGAGAATTAAACAGTCAGCAGTACAGTAATTCCATTTGGATTTAATGTGGCAATTCAACAGGAGCGACCTGAATTAGTACTCACGACCTCCAAATAAGATAGGGTCCTTCAATGTCAGCAGGGCTCACTTGAGGTACACAAACCTCTTCACACATCCATATAAAAAAGCACTATACCAGGCAGGCTGCATCTGTATCCGATCGCAATTACTGCACAATACCGGGAGAACACACAGCAGATTCAGTTCCTGACAGACAGAGTGCAATTTTCAAGCAATTCCTCCAGTCTTCTACAGGGTGAGCCTGGTTTCTACTCTTCAGAGATCCTTTGATTCTTTTCACAGGACAGTTCAGTCCTAACAAGCTGTTACACAAGCTGCAGACCGGAACTCTGGGCCTTACACACGTTTTTTGACTAAAACTGCACACTGAAAAAGCACAGGGCTCCTTCCTTCTTCACTGCCAAAGCTCAACCGAAACTCCAACCGACAAAAACCGGGCACTTCCTTTGAGTTCCTCCCAGTTCTTGACTGGATTGGCTGTCACTCACAATAGACTGCTGCTGTTGGTCCAAAAAGGCACTGAAGTCTCCCAGAGTCACTGCCCATACAATCCTCTTGTGGCTGGCTCAGATTATGAGTCCAAGGCTCCATTTTAGAGCTAGCTTACCCCACACTGATTGGTCCAGTTCAGCAGTTCAAAACTAGAATGGGGAACTAGCAGACACAGTTCTGACTGCAAAGAAAGCAGGTTAGACAAACTGTAATTTCATTATTACTCTAAATAATTTCTGGCAAACAGTTACATCTTTCAGATAGGTTCCTTTGCACTCCTAGTGACTGCAAAAATGAAGTGAATTGGCAGCAGCTCGAGTGGTACTCAGAGAAGCACACAGTCCCCATACAACTAATTATGTCTGCAAGCAGACAGCTCTTAAAGAGACAGTACCAGAGGCTCTAAAAACACTCACTGATAAATGGCTTAAATGCCAAACACCATTCAGGCTTGGAGCATTCAAGCAAGCTCCTGGAAGTCTTTTGGGAACCCCCATTTGCAGGGGGGTTACATTAGTAAAAGAAAATCTTTCTCTTTCCCATCCCCCACTTACTTAATGGCAGCAATGCTCTCACCTCCCCCAATCCCCATAATAGCAGCAATGCTCCCCCCCCCCAATGGTATTTATTCTCTCTCTGCAACCTACCCCCCTCCCTGGAACTAATGGCAGCAAGATCTGTTCTCCTGTCCCTTACGTGATCCTGACCCCCCTCCAATCAACAGCATTGCCTGATCCCAGTTTTTAAAATCCATTAGAGTCCACCCCACCCATCTTAGTCCCACCACTCACCCCAGGAAGGAAAGGGATGGTATTCGCAACGCTCACCTAAGAATTTTATTACAGAATGTTGACACACTGGAGCTGGCCATCAGACTAGGGAAGTGTAAGAGATAGGGTAAAATGTGATTCATTCACTTAAGGAAGTACCATCCTCAAATAATGATTTGATTCCTTTAACTACTGTATTGAACGGCCAACCTTTCCTTTTAAAAAAAGTTGAAGCTGCCTTAGTGCTCTTTCAGTAAATCGACTTGTTCCTCAGTGACATTTGTAGTTGAGCTACAGTGACCACACATCCCTCATCCACCATTCCATTTTGTACCAATACCGATATAATATTGTCCCAAAGCAACAAATAAACATTAAAACATTTACAAATGTATCCTCTTCAGAGTCATTGTGGGTTTTTTTTCTGTTTCTCGGTTTCTCCCTTCCCTTATTTAGTTTCCACATTCTGCATAAATAACATTTAGCTTTGGTTTTTCACTTTTCTTACCTTGGCTTCTTGTTTTTAATTTCTTCAATCTATTCAGTATTCTCTTATTCTTTTCCTGCCCCCCAAATTTTGTTTTCTTAGCTGTACCTGTGCCTTCTTTTTTTTTTATAATTCACATTTTCCTCCTCCCGGCGCCAGAGCTGATCAGTCAGGTTGGCAACCTCCCAACCCCATCCACTGTCACCTCTTGTGCTTAACCGCATAAGGATTGCAAATTAACCTGTGCACATGGGTGCTGGAACATGGGGGAAAGTGGGCTGGGGGCTGTAGTAATTACAAAAGAGACAGTGATTACTTCCCTTCTTACCTTTCATGCATTAAAGTGACACTTTGAATGCCTGTGGGCAAAAATGTGTGTGTGTGGGGAGGATGTGTCCCCCCCCCACCATCCACAGGTTCCAGCACCTATGCCTCTGCACCAGCAAGCACTTTCCCTCTCATAGTTTTAAAACATATAAAACCCACCCCTACCCATCTCAGTCCCACCATCTTCCTAAATAGCCTTGAGGGTGCCATTGCATGGTCTTGTAGTTTTCAACTTGTAAAACTATCCAGTTCAACACTGTACAATGACTCCTGCCTCTTCCTCCCTCAAAAGTATTGTAAGATCTCCTCTTAGACATTACTCTGCCCCACCATAAAACAGTAAAAACCTACCCTGCATATCTTAGCCACAAAACTCACTCCACCTAGAAACTCAAGTCACTTTTTTTTTCTTTCAATACTGGCACACTTTTTTAGTCCAGCTCTGTAGGATGATCCTGTACTGTTTCCTATAACTTCTGGGCTGAAATACTGGATTTATGCCCCAGTATGACTTTGAGTGGGAACCCAGAAAGCACTACTGCAATGAGGAGCATGCATTCTGGCCCACTAGCAGTAACATGAAAAGGCAGTGGATCATCAAGCAGCTGGCAACAAGAACAGGATATCCTGATTAAAAATAGGATGACTCAAGGGGACTCTCAGGACTGGGTGGGGAGGGTTTGAGGGACTAAGATGGTTAGGGTGACTTTTAGCTCTTATAAACTTATACACAGGCAGAGTAATGGGCAGAAAAGAGTGGGGGAGTCTCCTTAACTCACTGATTTTGCAGCCAGCCCAAAATTCTGTGCCTGGTCTTGATTTCTGTGGCAATTGTTGTGTGCCCCAGAACCAAACAAAGCAGAGGGCCTTGTCCACCATTACCCAGGATCATATATTGGTGAGTGGCCTGCAGTGTTTATTGTGCAAGAGCCTGTGGGAGGGAGGTGCTGGCATGGGGTGGACCAGACTTTGTGTAAGAGAGATGCTGGCATGGCATGGACCAGATTTTTTCCTTCTTCCTCCAGTTTTCTCCCCAGGATGACCAGTGTACTAAGATGCCTGCACACATTATTGCAATGGCATGCATGCATACCGGGCATCTGGCAGCCCTTCCCCAGTGTTTCCAGCTGTTCTCTACCAGGTGGCAGTCATGCAGCTGGAGCAGTATCCTAACCTCCCTGAGGAAGGTGAGCAGTCCCTGGGATGCTAAATCCTTCCTCTCCTGGCCAGCTCCTGATGGCCCATGCTTGTTCCCAAATGTAGGTCATCTGCACTGCCAGCAGTAGTGCTATCACTGCACAGATGAGCCAGTCTTGTGTCCCTCCTCTTAACCTCCAAACTCCATTCCCTGAACCCTATCCACCAGGACACAGAGTGTTTGTGTCATATGATGCACTTCCATGCATGCTTCCTGCTCTCCCTACATATACACCCCGGTGGTGGCACTCAAAATAAATAGTGGTACCCATCCTTGTCTACCCTTTTGAAAAATAAGTCCCCCTGTTCCTTATTATTCCTTATTTATTCATTCATTGTTTTTGCTAATTTGAAATACCCCCTTTTCCTTGATTCGCCATATGACAAGGAGTACTTCTCATTAGCAAAAGTGCCATTACAGAGATATGCACACTCCTGACTGGACCTCCATCTGTGGTCACCCAGCTGGCACTAGAGCAGTGGAAATTATTGCACTTCTCTCTCTCTCTCTCTGGAGGAGTAAGAGGAGAGCATTTTCTGGGACGTGCAGTCCTACTGCTGCTGGCCTGCTGTGATGTTCTGGGCTCATAGCACGAACCCCAGTCACTAGCATGACATGTGGCTCCCCTAGCCACTGCACTATCAGGTGGGCCCAAGTCATTTCTTTTTTTTCAACCAGGTTATGCCAAAGACATGTCTCCTATATACTGTTGTATACATTCTTAGGGCCTCTGCTGTACATTAACCATATGCAAATTTGTTTTTTCTTTTACAATTTTAGTTAAACTTTGTTCGATATTATCTCCCTCTTTTGATCCATAAGCATGAGAAAGTGATATATCTGGATGATGATGTCATTGTGCAAGGTAAGTCCCCTTGAAGGCCATTATGTTTAAAAGAAAAAGACTGAAACTTGTAGGATACTATACTGACCTCGGTGCAATTTAGTTCTCTGTGTAGCAAATCCAATCTAAAAGACAGAGGCTGCACGTTGCTAGCTCTAGTATTATGCCTAAATTTAAAATTTACTTTAACTTAACAAATATATACTATGGTTGACCCGATGACCTGGCAGCAGCATGGCGTTCTGCCTTGCAGACAAGCACATTTGGAAGCATACGCTGGTCACTGCATCTGGACACAGGACAGGTAATTGCCTCAGCCAGGAAGAATAATTGATGGGTTCCGGTGAGTAGTGAAACCTGTGGGTGGTCCATGGAGCTTATTTCTCCCACAGGAGTATGCTGAGTCACCCAGGTTATAGGGCAAATCCTATGCCAAAGGTGAGGAGAGAGGATGAGTAGGGTATATTTCTGAATAAAAAGGTATATCCCTGGGGGACAGTGGTGGGGGTAAAAATGTATATGGACAAATAAAGTTATACTGCAACATAAATATATTACATGTAATGTGTATGTTTTTATATTTTATCTATTTGTGATTTTATTTTTGTCTTTTTTATTTACAGTTTCTGTGCCTGTCACCAACAGACTCTCAGCCCCCTCTCGGGAACCCGTTCTGTCCTAACCTTGTCACTCTGCCATCTCCTATGACTTACCTCCATCCCATTAGTTGCTTGTGGTATCCCCTCCCCACAAAGGATGTCAATATCTTTTTTTTTTTGTAATTATACTTTATTCAAGTTTTTCTTTTTTCATATCAAACCAATTACAGCGTCAGACATTCCATTTTCAGTCATACAAAACACAAATAATAATAACTTAAAATAGGTTAACTTATACATTTGCAATGATAACTACAAACAAAAAGATAAATTAATACAGACAAAACAAAATCCCCCCCCCCCCACAATAAATAATAATAATGCCCAGGAGTGTACGTCAGGCTAGAAAGTACCCCTTCTAGGCCTTAGATTTCATTGGGGGCCAGAACTGGGGACCAAGGGGTGGCCCACAACGCCTTCAAAACTTGTCTTAACCCATTGTCCCATTTTTAATTCCGTGCCCTGCAAAAATCTTACCTAATCTTGGTCTGCCAATACCTCAAGAACATCATTATTCTGGGCTGCTGCCAGGTAATGAAAAAAGGGCATCCAGCAACTAATATATTTATCTTTTTTCAGCCATACCTTAGCAGTCAGCCTTTCCATGTCTAAAATATGGTTACAGTTAGTAAGCCAAGGTTCTATGGTGGGGGGACAGGGGTTAACCACTTTTGAGTAATTGCTTTCAGGGCAGATGCCACTACGATATTATATAAGTTCTTTTTGCTTTTGTTTTTAAACTTGTAAGGGGTAGTCCCAGCATCCAATGTTGGAATTCCTTAGGCATTTCCATTTCAAAAATCTTTGACCCTTCTGAAATTATTAAATTCCAAAAGGTCTTTAAAATTGGACAGGTCCAAAAAATATGAGTATGTGTCCCCAATTCTGTGCACCCCCTTCAACACTTATCTGAAGGGTGAGCCCCGTAGCGCTTCGTTATAATTGGTGTATGAAAATACCTAAGATTCACCCTCCATCTAAAAACCCTCCAACTAGGGGAGGCTGTTGTGGTGAAAGTCCCTTTCCACACTTTTTCCCATTCCGAGTCAGCTAACTTAACTTGGGCTTCTGCTTCCCATTTTGCCTTCAAGGACTCCATTGGGTCTGAGACCAAGCCAGCTATCAGTTGTACCACCTGTGAAACCCTTCCTTTTATCTCTGGTGAGGCAGCGAGGGAAATTATTACATTTTTTTAAGGGATTCTGGGACATGTCTACTCTGAATCTCCCACTTGATTCCAATAAATAGTGTCTAATTTGCATAAATCTAAACAAATCTGTGGTTGGAAGGTGATATTCCTGTCTCACTTAAAGAAGGATTTAAATTCACTCCCATGAAAGAATTGACCTAATTTAGAAAGTCCCTGCCTTTCCCATTCTTGGAACCTTCCATCCAGCTTAATGGGCAAGAAACTGAGATGAGCTCGTAAAGGTGTGTCTCTCCCAAGGTGGTCAATGTCTTTTTTATTTGCAGTTTCTGTGCCTGTCACCAACAGATTCCCAGCCCCTTCTCGGGAACTCATTCTGTGCTAACCTTGTCAGCCCGCCATCTTCCGTGACTTCCTTCCTCCCATCAGTTGCTTGTGGTATGCCTTCCCCACGATAGATGTCAATGGCTGGGCCAAGTATCGTTGAATCTGACAGGTCGCTTTTCAATGGGAGGAAGCCTAGGACAGTGGTATGGACAGAGTTTGTCTGTCATGCTGCAGTGGTTAGCGTTTTTCTTGTTTTCTGCCCACCTACATTGAGACACTGGTTGAAGGTGGGGCACATGCACATCATGTGTTGGCACATGCCCCAGTCAATCGTCATGTCTCCCCCAACACAGCATGCTCCTGCCTGCACTGCTATCCGTGGTCACCCTTGTTGCAGTCATGCAGCAGAGCATTCCCCCCTTCCTCCCCAGAGGAGGAGAGTGTCCCATAGGATGCTCAATCCTTCTCCGCCTCTCCCTGGCTGACCCACCGATGATCCAGGCTCATTCCCGAACCCAGGTTGCCACTGTCATGAGCAGTAGCGCTACTGCTGCGCTGACAGGCCAGCTTTATTTTTGTCTTTTTGTAGGACTACGTCCTAAAGATGCAATCCTAAATAAAAAATAAGTGTTACCTACTGTATTTAACCTACTTTCAAATTTGAGAGACTCCGACCCTCAAAAGGCTTGAGCTGTGCAAGGCACACCCCAACGCTCATATTCTTTTAAAAGAATTTAGAAAATGCTAAAAATATGGCAAAAGCATCTCATGAAAATGTTGGTGGATGACAAGGTTTAGTTTTTGATGCTAAAAATAGGCACCCAAAGAAGGGGAGTCAACTTATCTGTCAGGTCGACCTATTTGCAAGGTTTACAATGGTTAACCATTTTTGCAACTGTTTAACCCACGTCTGTGTCCAGTTCTGGCCACAGTGACAAATTCTGTGCCTGATGCTGTTAACAAAACAGATGTTTCCATCTAACTGGGCAGCAACATAATATCTGTAATTTTTTAAAATTGCTGTTGTAAATGGGGGTTAAGTTTTACATGAGGTTGACTTACAGGTGAGTATATATGGTAGGTAAAAAATGATACTGAAACAGGTGAAGTTGTAATCAACAGTCATATTGGTGGGTACTATAAATGGATTGATATAATGATTGTTGTAAGGTTAGATGGATGGGCAGATGGTCTGAGTTCCCACTTTTATTTACTCTGTTCTTTTGACAACAGGTGACATTCAAGAATTGTACGACACCAACCTGTCTCCAGGGCATGCGGCTGCTTTCTCAGATGACTGTGATCTACCATCAACTCATGAGATGGTTAGAAGTGTAGGGATGCAGGTAAGGTATTTTATAATAAATATGTGTGTCTGTGTATATTATGGGGCACAGTCCCAACCCTGTAGTTAGGGTTGAGTAGGCACTTCAATGTTAAATTTCAGATGTTGCACTTTAATAACTTCGCAACCATTCAATGGATTTGCAAGAAAATTTGCATGGCTGTCACCTATGGTAGATCTCTGGATGTGCTGAGTTACATACCAGTTGGATGTGTGATTTCTGAATTCCGGAGAGGTGAAAAACTGACTTTTCACTCATTGACTTTGCTGGGGTTTTCTTTGAACTTGCCTATAGCCCAGACGATGTGGAATCTTGGTCTGACATTTTCAGGGCAGAAGGGGACTAGCCCACAGGTGTGCATTTTGCCAGTCTGGTGAAAAAATAATCTGTTTCAAAGTTATTTAATTTTGAAATTTTGAAATAAACGTTTCTGAACATGCTCAGTAAGCACTTCAGGATAGCTGTATGGACCGAAAAAGGAATCTTGTTTCGTATTGGAATATTACTTTTTCATGTGCCACCATCTTGTTTCTGTTTTTTCCAAAAAAAAATATTCAAAAGCTATAAAACTGACATCATTGAGAGATACCAACACATCTATCTGGGTGATCAGGACCCCGTTAGGTGTAATCTGCACTTCACAGTGGCAGACATGCCCTGGGAATGGTTTTTTTTTTTACTATTACAAATCTTTTTTCATGACAGCATGATACAAAAAAGAATTGTTTTTCATATCACGAGTCACGAAAAAGGATCCTTTTTCATGACGGGAGAATCTTTGCCTTTCATTCTGTTGCCATCGCCGGTACTATCATGTGTTTCCCTGGTGTCTAGTGGCACCCCCCCCCGCGAATCTGTCATTCCAGTTCTCTGGTGTCTAGTGGCACCCCCACTCTCTGATCTAGATCCCCTGTCTGCTTTTGTTTTCCTGGTGTCTAGTGGTACCCCCCCACCCTCTGATCCCCATATCCTGTCTGCTATTGTTTCCGTGGTGTCTGGTGGCACCCCACACCCACCAGTCTTCATCCCCTGTCTCCTTTTGTTTCCCTGTTGTCTAGTGGCACCTCCACCCACCTATGTTTTTCCCCCATTATAAAATACGTTTTTCCCTGGTGCCTAGTGGCATCCCCACCTGCTGATCTTCATCCCCCTTACAAAATAAATACTTCCCTGGTGTCCAGTAGCACCCCCACCCTCCAATCTAGATCCCCTGTCTACTTTTGTTTTCCTGGTGTCTAGAGGCACTCCCCACTCTTTGATCCTTATACCCTGTCTGCTTTTGTTTGCCTGGTGTCTAGTGGCATGCCCCCCAACCGCCAATCTTCATCCCCTGTTGTCTAGTGGCACCCTGACCTGCCGATGTTTGTCCCCATTATAAAATACATTTTCCCTGGTGCCTAGTGGCATCCCCACCTGCCAGTCTTCATCCCCCTTACAAAACAAATATTTCCCTGGTGTCTAGTGGCACTCCCCACCCACCAATCGCTATCCCCCTTGTAGAATGATATTCCCTGGTGTCTAGTGGTACCCCCCCACCCACCAATGCTGTCCCAGTACCTGAAATAAAGAAAACAGGTCTCAATGTTTTTTTTTTTTAAACATAAAATGGTCCCATGTCAATCTGACCCACCCATGCCTACCTCCCACTCGGCACCCATACCTCACCCTCCCCAGTTCACCCCCAAACACCCTCACTCACCTGAACAGGTCCCAGATTCAAGATCCAATATCTAATCAAAGGCACATCTTGCTGCTGGAACTGGGGACTGCAATATGAGTAACTATGGTAAATCCAGTCCAATGTATTTCAATGGGGTTTTCAACTCTGATGTATAACTTGGCCATTTTTGCATATTTTGACACCAAATTTTCAACATGGCCTTTTGGGGACCCCATCTCATGCCCAACGTCAATGGTATTTCCCAAATCCATCCCAAAAGGTGATTTTGCAGTCACTTGGCAAAATCACCTTTTGGACATGTTTGAAAATTTTCACTGCCTTTGTTCAAGAGGTGGGGTCATAAGAAGGCTATGTTGCAAATCTGGTGTTAAAATATGTTAAAATGGCAAAGTTATGCACGTGTTTAAATTTAACTATGCTTGCTTGTAACTTCAGGAATTTTAAATATTTTCTCTTTTTTTTTTTTGTTTAAATTGTAATTTCTGCATTTTCTCCCTGATCCTGGGACCCGGCAGACACGGATGTGCATGTACGTGGAGGCGCACACACATGCCGGATACCGGCTCAGCCCCTTTTGCCCTGCAACAGGCTCCCCATTGCCCAAACTGCCACCTGTTCTCCACCAGGTGGCAGCCAAGGGCCAGAGAAACTCCTCATCCCTCCTCAGGAGAGGAGAGCCACCTCGCGGCAGCTCAGTCCCACTCCTTGTCCTCCCCCCAGGCCGACCCCTGACAACCCAGGCTCATTCCCAAACCTGGGTCGCCAGCGTGATGTGAGGTGTGGCGTCCAGCACCTTAACCCTCAGTGCCATCAGGCCGGCCAGGAATTTTAAATATTTTCACCCAAAATTTTCAACATTGCCATTTTTTTTTCATCACCTCATGAACATGACAGCTGTCATTTCTCAGATCTTGGCCAAAATGTGTTTTCTCGCATGTGGCACAGAATTACATTGTGGTGGTGTGGAATGACCTTTCGGCTGGGATTTGAACATTCTCAGCATAGTCTTCGTGAGGTGGGGTAATAACAAGGCTATGCTGACAGTTTGGTTACTGTTTTGGCTGAAATGCCTCTATGCCAACATACATGTACGCATCTATGGAGGGATGTGAGCACAGGGCCCAAAGGGCCCTGAGGTCCCACAGGCAAATGAGGATATGATTATACTATCTCAAAAAATAAGGAAATTCTATGCAAAAAAAATCCTTTAATGCATCAGTTAGGGTTAAGGTGACAAAAGTAGGGAAATGTGGTGTTAGGGTTCCCAACCCTAACACCCCACCCCCACCCTGCAGGCAGCAAGCCAGGCGTGGGTGTGTCTTGGGGTTCTCCAGCCTAAGGCTCACCACCTTCCATCAGTAAATAAACTGAGATGTGTACAGTGTATGAGAATAGGGTGAGTGTTAGGCTGGAGAACCCCAAGGTACACCGCATACCTGACTTCCTGCCTGCAAGGTGGGGGTGGGGTGTTAGGATTGGGAACCCTAACACCACATTTCCCTACTGATGCATTAACATAGTTTGTTTTTTTTTTGCAAATAATATATATATATATATATTTGTTTGTTTATGGTAATAATTATTTGTTTATGGTAGGGAGAATGCTGCCATGTATCCCGGATAATCTCCTGAACCCAGTGAGTTCATTTTGGAGGGGGTTGACGTTTTCATGAACTGAAATAACCTGTCTCCCTTAACTGGTATAGACAGATGGAACCAGATGCCTTCCTAAATAACTGTCCTTGTTTTGCCAGTGTGAGGAACATCAACCCCAGAAGGATCTGCCTCACCTTCAGAAGACTGAGAACTTGAAGTGGGGGAACCCTCTAAAGGAAACAGAATAACTGAATTAAGATTTCAGAGGCATGGCCTTGGAAGCCACCCCTGTAGCCTGTTACCTTGAAAGATTTTTTTTTTTCAAATTGGTGACACATATGGTGGATAGAGGCCAGACAGTTAGCATCTTGTATCTGGACTTCAGCAAGGCAGTTGACTCGGTGCCATATAGGAGGCAAGTAAAAAAGGTAGGAAACCTAGGACTAGGAGAAGTGCTATCTACAGTAGCTGGATTGGGAACTGGTTGACTGATAGGATACAGGGAGAAGTTCTGAATAGAACATTCTCTGATGTTAAGAGGGTCACAAATGGGGTTCCACAGGGGTCTGTTCCATAGAGAAGACTGCGAACAACAGAACTAGGCTGGTGCAGAGTTAAACTGGTGACCAGCCTGAAGTTCAAAACTTGCATTCAGAAAAAAGCTCTGCTTTCACAGAAGACAACTTCACACTTCTTCACTGGATGCCAAAGTAAAGCTTTTATTAGCCAAAAAAACAAAAAATGTGGACACAGACAATGCTGTCAACCGCAGTGCTTCGGCGCACGGTTAGAGCTTACTCACATCACATATAAATAGTAGCAAAAATTAATGCAAATTGAAAACACATGTAAGTTCAGTACTTATACCAATCAATCCAACCCTTCATACAAATTACTTCAACAATCCATTTAACTTTTAAGGAGCCCCATTATTAAATGTGCTCACTGTAACATAACAATACTTATTTATTTATTTAGTGATTCGGAAAAGACCTTTGAGCGCAAGCTCTTTTACAAAGGTTCCACATCATAGATTGCAAAACAAAGTAAAATAGGAGAAAGCAAACGTACATTACAATGAACGATACAGCTTGAATTCAGAACTTACAGAATAACTCAAAACATAGGTACAAGTTAAAATAACAAGAAAAACACTTTATGAGGGTTGGGGGGATAATAGAAACATAGAAACATAGAATTTGATGGCAGATAAGGACCGCTTGGCCCGCCTAGTCTGCCCATTTCCCTACCTGATGGATAAGCTGCAGATTCTAGTTAATCAACAGCTTACTTCCTCCTACCCCCCACTAGAATTGCTTTATGCCTATCCCATGCATTATTGAATTCTCCCACTGTTACTAACTTCACAACCTCCTCAGGAAGGCTGTTCCATGCATCCACAACCCTCTCTGTGAAAAAATACTTTCTAACATTATCTCTGAGCCGTCCCCTCTCTCTCTTCAAATTGTGCCCCCCTGTTCTTGCACATCTCTTCTTCTGAAAGATACTACCCTCTTGTATTTTATTAAGTCCCTTGAGATACTTAAAAGTTACTATCATGTCCCCCCCCCCTTTCCTCAAGGGTATACATATTAAGCTGCTTTAGTCTCTCCTCGTATGTCTTCTGGTGCAGACCCTGAACCATTTTGGTTGCCTTCCTCTGAACAGCCTCCACTCTGTCTATGTCTTTGCGGAGATGGGGTCTCCAGAATTTCATGCAGTACTCTAGATGGGGTCTCACTAACTGTCTGTACACCAAGGTCCAACTTTGGTTCAACTCACACCAACTATTTCTAAATGCCAAAAAGACAGTCTCCATGTCCTTCGGCACAAGGCAGAGACTTGCTCGGCTAAGCAACCTCCCCTCCTTTCACACCCTTGACGGGACTGATCTTGATGACGTCTCCTCATTCAGGTATCTCGGTGTTTGGCTGGATAGATACCTCTTCTCTGTACACAGATACTGTTCTGAAAAAATGAAGACCTAAGCTCGGTGCCCTCTACAGAAACCACAGCTGCATCCCTCTTGTCATAAGGCGCAAGCTGGTACAGAAGATGATCTTGCCCATCTTTGACTATTGTGACATAGTCTATGGGGCTGCCCCACAGTCCCACCTATCCAGACTGAACTCTCTCTCTCTGCAATTCCTTCTGTCGTTTCGCTCTTGACGCCTCCCCCCTCCTAACCCATCATTGTGATCTGCACTGCTCCCTCAACTTCCTTCCCCTCCACAATTGGCGAGTTTTATACGGTGCCAAGTTCATCTCTAAATTCTGGCTTGGTTCACTCCCCTCATACATCTCCTCCTCTCTTTGTACCCCTTCCCGCTCCCTCTATTCCCTGAGATCCACTTGCTAACCTCGCACCTTTTCTATCCCTGGCAGAACCACATCCTCTGGACAGAAAGCCTTCTCGTATCACCTGCCTAAACTGTGGAATTCTCTGCCTCCTCAAATCCGCTTCTCCTCCTCCCTGTTTTCTCTTACCTCTGCACTACACAACTATCTCACTCTTTCCTGCACCTGCTTCTGACCCCCTCCTTACCTAACTCCTGTATCACCTTCTCTCCTGCCCCCTTACCTCATGCGTTTAGCCTACCCCCCATGGTCTAGCACTTAACCTCGAGACATGCTCACCTATGTGGAAGGCTACTGAGACTGCTGCAGTGTACCACCCACATAATACTGTTGCACTCCACTTAGGCTCATGGCTCAGCACTGCTTTTAACTATTCATATTTATAAAATGGGTAAGGAAAATGAGTGAAAATCCAGTATGCTCATTGGCTGAAACATGTCACATGACCGT
This sequence comes from Neoceratodus forsteri, assembly GCA_016271365.2. Taxonomy (NCBI): domain Eukaryota; kingdom Metazoa; phylum Chordata; order Ceratodontiformes; family Ceratodontidae; genus Neoceratodus; species Neoceratodus forsteri. The sequence goes on along the minus strand of CM028131.1, from coordinate 1,216,815,122 downwards.
GCATTATTCCACAACGACCGCACGCCTTCCAGTACGACCGTACGCCTAAACTACTTTCCAGCCCTCAAAACCTTCTCACCAGCAGTGAGATCACTCCACACCTAATGCAGTTAGACAGCCACATACACACACACACACACACACACACACAACTGGCACCCACAGGCATAACTAAATGTACCACTAGTAGTCCCACAGTGTAAAACCTGATGTGCTTGATTGCGCCATTCATTTTTAAATAAAATATCATCTAAAAATCAAATCCTGCCTGCCATTTTCACAGTCTTACTGTACAGCCACTAACTTTTATTACTGCACACTGTGTCACCAAGCAGTCTAAAATCTACAAAAAAATATGGTGGCAGGTGTTTAACAGAAACCTAACTGTGTAGAAAAAGGCAAGACAAACTACATTTCTCTTAGTTTCTACTCTTACTTTCTGTGAAAAAAATCTCCATATCTAGGGAGAGTTCTCCAATCGTGGAGCACTTTCACTTTTCCTTGATGAACTATAGCGTGACCGAGCGGTGCGCATTGCGGGAAGTGACAACCTGCTACGAGTTCAAAGTAAGTCCTTCTGCGCACCGCTCGGTCACGCTATAGTTCATCAAGGAAAAGTGAAAGTGCTCCACGATCATCTGCAGCTTCTCCTACTCAAACCTAACACAACCTAACAGGAGGGACACACTTTTCATCTTTTTTTAAACACAGAAGGACTTACTTTGAACTCTGCCAGCATATCATTTAGCAGAGAGAGAGAGGGATTATTTTTCCACCCACCCCCCAAAACATGTGTGGCCATTTTATAAGATAGATAAACCACTCTAGGGTGTGCGGTCACGCTCTGATATACGCACGCCTTAAAGCGCGACCGCACACCCTAGAGTGGTTTATCTATTACGCATTATACATTGTATACCTGTCATCCATGTATTATGCATTGTATACCTGTCATCTGTGTATTGTAAATGATGCCTCTCACATGGTTGTACTTTTTGCTATGTTACATACTCCTTGACCATGCTTGAATGTATGTATTGTATTGTATTGTATCTATTGTACCACTTTATTACTGCATTTAATCACACCTCTGTATTGCTGTACGATTTGTCATTGTTACTACTGTCATCTCACTACCCCTTCCCCCAGGATGTACCGTGAGACAAGCATTAAGTTGCTCAGTGGTATCTTTCCTGGTGAAACAATTCAATAAACATATAAATAAATAAAAGAGGGATAACAACTTCTTGTTTTCTACTGTTGTTGCCTCTCCCTGTGCATCCAGCCCTCCTTACTGCCTTCTCACATTGCTTGCCCACCTTTAGGTCATCTGATATAATTACTCCTAGGACTCTTTCGATTTTTGTTATTGTTATTAACTCACCCCCATTGTGTACTCTTCCCCTGGGTTTTTGTTTCCCAGATGCATTATCTTGCACTTCTTTGCATTGAATCTGAGCTGCCGCATATTTGACCATTCCTCCAACCTTGCCAAGTCCCTTTTCATTCTTTCCACACCACCTTGTATATCAACCCTGTTGCAGATCTTTGTGTCATCTGCAGAGAGACAAACCTTTCCTTCTAAGTGCTGTCCAATGTCATTTATAAAGACATTAAAGAGGACCGGTCCCAGTAGCGAACCCTGAGGTACCCGGCTAGTTACCATCCTTTCTTCACTGTGGACTCCGTTTACTATTACCCTTTGCGTCCTGTTGTCCAGCCAGTTTTTTATTCAGGCTACCACCATGGGACCCACTCCAAAGCTGGCTAACTTGTAGATTAATCTTTTGTGTCAAATGCCTTGCTAAAATCTAGGTAGGCCATATCCACAGCCCCTCCCTGGTCTACTACTTTGGCCACCCTGTCAAAGAAATCTATTAGGTTCGTCTGACATGACCTTCCTGCTGTGAAACCATGCTGCCTTGGGCCCTGTGCCCTACTGGCCTCTAGGTGCTCAACAATTCTTTCCTTCAGAAGTGATTCCATCATTTTCTCTACCACTGAAGTCAAACTAACTGGTCTGTAGTTTTCTGCCTCTGTCCTGCTCCCACTTTTGTGAAGTGGAATCACATTTGCCCTCCTCCAGTCCTCAGGTACCACCCCATCCTCCCATGATTTGTTAAAGAGAATAGTCAGTGGTGTTATTAGTTCTACCCTTAGTTCTCTTAGAATTCTTGAGTGAATCCCATCAGGCCCCATAGCTTTGTCCACCCTCAGTTTCAAGAGTTCTTTTAAAACCCTTTCTTCTGTGAATGGACTGGTATCGACCCTCCTATTCAGAGTTTCTCTCTTGTTTGGTTTAAGTACCTCCCCCTCCACTTCCATTGTGAATACTGAGCAGAAATATTCGTTCAGTATCCCTGCTTTTTCACTGTCATCCTCTGCCCACACTCCCTCCCCTTTATTAAGTCTCTGTATCCCTCCCTTGGTCTTTCTTCGCTCCCTAATGTACCTATAAAAGGTTTTATCACCCTTCTTAACGGAGTTGGCTATCTTTTCCTCAGTTTGTGCCTTTGCTATTCTGACTGCCTTCCCTGCCTCATTCTGCTTTAACTAATAAAGTTCTCTGCCCTGCTCCTTCTGTGTTTCCTTATATTTCCTGAATGCTATCCTTTTCTTCTTAACTGTCCCTGCCACCTCTTTTGAGAACCATAGTGTTTTTTTCCTTTGTTTTGTTTTGTTGATTTGCTTCACACAAAGACTTCTTGCCTCTGCGATGGCTGTTTTATTTCCCATTGTTCCTCCACCCCTCCTTCTTACCCATTTGCTAGTGCTTTTCTGAGGCACGCTCTTATTTTCCCAAAGTCAGCCTTCCTAAAGTCCAATACTCTTGTTTTTGTATGGCTTGACTCTATGGATGTGTTTATTGTGAACCACACTGTTTGGTGGTCACTTGTTCCCAGATGGCTACCCACTTCTAAATCTGAGATCTTTTCTCCTTCCCCATTTGAGAGTACCAGGTCTAAGATCGCTCCCTCCCAAGTGGGTTCCAACACTAGCTGTCTGAGGCATGCCCCCTGTAGGGCATCAGAAATAACCCTGCTCTTGGATGTGCCTTCAGCAAAGGTACTCCAGTTAACATCTGGCATATTCAGGTCCCCTATCAACAATATCTCTCCTTTTTCTGCCATTTTAAGGATGCCTTCTATCATTTCCTTGTCCATTTCCTCTCCCTGAGATGTGGGTCTGTACACAACCCCCATGCGGATTGTGATGCCATTTCCTTTCTCCAGGGTGACCCATAGTGACTCATCAACTTCCTGTTTACTCTTTAGTTCTGTTGCTTTAATCCCTTCCCTTATATATATAGAGCTACTCCTCCTACTACTCTTTTACCCACCCTGTCCCTCCTGTAGACTGTGTATCCTGGTATGTTGACATCCCAGTCATGGTTCTCTGTGTACCATGTTTCAGTGACTGCCACAATATCCAGGCATTCCTCTTCCATCAAGGCCACTGGTTCAGGGAGCTTGTTGCACAGACTGTGGGCATTGGTACTCATCACCTTCCATTTACTTTTTATGGCTTTACCCCGTTTTAGCCCCATCTCTGTCCTTACTGCATTTTTCTGCATTTATCCCTGTCCTGCTCCCTACTGACTTCTCTACATTGGTGTTTACCTCTCTAACTGCTGTGTTTTGTGGGGGGAGGCTGGGATTTCCCTGCTCCTTTTCAGTGCCTCCCCCCTTGGCTAGTCTAAATGCTTGCCAATGAAGCATTTAAACCTGTCACCTAGGATCCTGGTTCCCCCCCAGACAGATGCAGACCATCGCACCAGTATAGACCTGCATCCCTCCAGGTGGCTCCCCCAGTCCCCAATGAAGCCAAAACCCTGAGCTCCACACCAGTTTTTCAACCATTCATTGAATCCCATGGTGCGGAATACCTTAGCAACATCCTTGCCATAGACAGGCAGCACCTCCAAGAAGGTTACCGTACATGCTACTTGTCTAATGCCCCTCCCCAACTCCACAAACTCCTCTTTCACCACTCTGATCCCATTCACAGCCAGGTCATTTGTCCCTAGGTGGACAGTGACATCCAGCTCCCTCCATTGTGCAGCTGCTCCCGCAATCCTGAGGATTCACATCCTGTCCCTCTGAGCCGTGGTGCCAGGCAGGCACCTTACCTCCTTATTCCTTTCCTCCCCCACTTCTATCCCCCTAATGATTGAGTCCCCCACCAGGAGTTGTTTCCTTCCCCTGTGGGATCTCGTGCCACCCTCCTGTGGGTCTTCTTTGTGGAGGTTCCCAGCATCCTCCTTGGTCTCTACTGCAGGTGCCTCCATAGAGGAACCACTCTTTGCCAGAACAGCATATGAATTGTGGAGAGGTACAACTGGAGGGATGCACCTCTGTTCCACCACCCTCTCCTCTCTGAGCCCCACCTTGGTCCAACACTCCTCTTTCTTGGCAACCTCTGGATAGCGGTGGTGGCCCTGGTGGTCCCTGGGTGGGGGAAGAGGTTTCACTAATCCTAGTCAGGTCAGCCTGGAGATGGGCAACCTCCTCCCTCAGACCAGAGGTGCCTGCAAACAGGGCAGCATCGTAACCTCCAGAATGTCTCCCAGAACACTGCTGCCCGCAGCCATTGCACTACACCACTCCCATCTTGACTTATTTGTGTCCCCTCCTGTTGCTTTGTATGCTTACTGTCTCCTCCCCATGTATTTTACACTTACTTTCCTACTGCCTATGTACCCTTACAACTCTCGCCCTTCCAATTCTGGGACAGGAACTTCCTGTAGTCTTCAGTAGTCTCCTTCTTCCGTGCTTGGATTCAGACCTCCAGCAGCCAGGGGGGGAGAGAGAGAGTTATTTTTTAGGTTCCTCAAAGGTTGATGAAACTAATGTGTCTCAGTGATCCTTCCCTTCCCTTCCTACTGCCAAACAGGAAGTTCCTGTTGTCAGTCAAATCCAGTGGCTATAAAACTAGAACTGGCTTTGGGTGGGAAGGATGGCAATTAGTAAAAAATCTGTAGTTCTAGACTGCTGTTTCTCATTCTGAAACCAAAGTTCTCCTCTGTCAAAAACAGCAGGAAGCTGTAAATTGGAGACACCTGCTTTTGTACTCCTAAACTCCTAAGCCATGCCCCCAATTAGATTCACCCTCTGCTCTGACTCAGTAAATTAAGCTGATACAGCCCCTTTCCTCAGAGAAACACACAAACTTTCTTTTTTTTTTTACTTAAATGAGACCCCCTTCTTCTAATAAAGTAGCTGTTTGCTTAATCCAAACAGGTACTGACTCCTGCTGAGATAGAAGTGATTTATCAGTAAAAAATCTGTAGTTCTAGACTGCTGTTTCTTGCTCTGAAACCAAAGTTCTCCTCTGTCAAAAACAGCAGAAAGCTGTAATTGGAGACACCTGGTTTTGTACTCCTAAACTCCTAAGCCACACCCCCAGTTAGATTCGCCCTCTGCTCTGACTCATTAAATTAAGCTGATACAGCTCCCTTCCTCAGAGAAACACACAATGACTTTCTTTTTTTTTTTCACTTAAATGAGACCCCTACTTCTAATAAAGTATCTGTTTGCTAAATCCAAACAGGTACTGACTCCTGCTGAGACAGACGTGATTTATCAGTAAAAAATCTGTAGTTCTAGACTGATGTTTCTTGCTCTGAAACCAAAGTTCTCCTCTGTCAAAAACAGCAGCCACAAAGTGCCTTGTCAGTAGTTCAGAGGGATGGGCATAGCTGGCAGTGGGGTGAAGAAAGGAGGTTCGAGAGAGAGGTATGTACTGTGGTGGAGGTGAAGGGTGGGGAAAGAAGGGCGATAAGGTATAGGGAGAAATGATGGGATGAGGGGAAACGGAGCGGTGAAGACATGCTAGAGTAAATGGTGGGGTGTGAGAGGGCATGGTCAGGTAGCTGTATTAGTAGTGACTGTGAGGGAAACTCATGGGACTGTGAGTTGGGGGAGGGAGGAGGGTGGGGTTGCGGGCGCCAAAGGAGCATGATGCAAACTGATTGCTGAGGCAAGTCATGAGAAGGACAGAGGGAGGGGGTACCTTAGGCCTGCCTAGTGCTTGCTGGGGGGCAGAGAGAGCAGGTATGGCTGGACTCAGGGGCAGGTGCACTTATAGAGTGTTATTAGGTACTGTTTGAGGTCAGTTTTGAATTGTGCCTGACAATTGGTGGCCTAGAGGTGCCTAGGGAGTTCATTCATCCACAGGTGGGGCCCGGTAGGCAAATGCACATTGCTCAAGTGAGGTGCGACGGAAGGGGATAGCCAAGGCCCCTCTAGTCCTCCCTCTGGCGACCTGTAATGAGTTGGCTGCCTTGATCAAATTGCCTACACAAGGTGGTGTTTTACCCAAAAGAGCCTTCTTCCCTAGGATGCAAGTCTAGAATTTGACCCTGTTTCTTAATGACAGCCAATTTGCATGTTCGTACAGAGTACAGGTGTGAGTGTCATGCTCAGCATCCAGGGTGAGTCTGCAGGCTTTGTTGAGCGCAGTCTGAACCCTCTTGAGCACTTTATCCATTGCCGCCCCATAGACCACTAGTCAATAGTCAGTAGTAAATATAATTGAACTGTGGACTGAGAGGTGGAGGGCCCCCGGAGAGAGGTATTGCCTGTGCCTGTACAGGACACCAATCTTGGTATTGACTGTCTTGACCAGAGAGACAATATAGTGCACAAACGTGAGGGTATCATGTATTATGACACCCAGATACTTGAACAAGTAAACTGCATGAGTTGGAGATAATGAAGGGGTGGTGCTTATTTTTGCTGTGGGGGCTGGACATAAGCATGGCCTTGATCTTCTTGTAGTTTAGTAGCAACTTATGACTACAGAACCAGTCATCGAGTTTGGAGAAGGAGTTCTGCAGCTCAGATTGTAGGGCAGCCTGACACATGCTGCTGCTCAGGAGCACAGCATCATCTGCATATAGTATGAGTTTGGTGTCGCAGGCTGTGGGACGGTGATTTAAGAAGAGACTGAAGAGTAGGGGCCCCAGTATTGATCCCTGGGGTACCCCTAATGATACCTCTCTTGCACTGGATACTGTTTGTCCAATTTTGACACATTGATTTCTCCGTATCAGGTAGTCTTGGAACCAGCAAAGAGCATTGGGCACCACATCCATGTTTTGCAGTTGGGTCAGTAACAGGGGGTGGTCGACAGTATCGAAGGCTTTGGTGAGGTCAATAAAGACAGACCCCACCAGTTTGCCTTCATCCAGGGCCTTATGTGCATAGTTTGTGTAGTCCAGCAGGGCAGTGGTGGCGCTGTGATTTTGTCTGAAGCCATGCTGGTTGGGGCATAGTAGATTACACTTTTTGAGGTAGTTGATGAGTTGACCCACCACAATCTCTTCCAGTGCCTTGGACAGGGGAAAAGGATTGAGATGGGTCTGTAGTTGGCTACCAGAGACTTGTCACCTCCTTTATGCGCTGGGGTAACTAGGGCCTGCTTCCAAACCACCAGGAATTGGGCCAGGGACTTATTGTGCAGCATGGCAATGGGCACTATAAGAACGTCCAGGGTGAGGGATAGAGGTTTCATGTCTATCCCGTCATTGCCCAGTCTGGTCTTACCTAGTATTTTCTTGACCATAGTAAGGGCCTCCTTCACCATCACCCTTTTAAAGTAGAAGGTCGGGTGAGAATACTTGGTAGATATGTTGCTGGAGTGGTTCAAACCAGGTTGAAAATAGGCAGATGGTAGCACTTGGGTAAGATCGGTGAAGGTCTTATTGAAGGCTTCTGCAATAGCTAGAGGGTTTGTAGTGGGGGTGCTACTGATACTGAGCAGCTGAGGGTGCTTCTTGTCCTCCTTTACAAGGATGCTTTTGATGTTATCCCAGAATCTCTTCCCATCACCCCCAAGAATTGCAAAGCTGGGCCTTATGAAAGTTGGCTTTGGCGAGCTGGATTAGCTTGGTGCAGCGGTTCCTGGCTGTTCTATAGCACTGGTAGTCATGCATGCTACTTGTGTTTCTGGCCTTCTCCCAGAGTATGTCCTTTTCTTTCAGGTGGGAGAGGAGCTCCACATCAATCCAGCCATTTGTCTGCCCCCACATTTTTCTTTTCGTGAGCAGGACATAGATGTCACAGATGGAGCTAAAGCCCTTAATGAAGTAACTGAGGGCCTGATCAAGGGTAGGCGTCAGGTCAATAGGAGTCCAGTCATGCAGGGCAAGGGTTGATTTGAGGACTCCAAGTTTACCCTTCCTCAAGACCCTGCTTTCAATGAAGATGGGTGGGCTTTTGGTAAATTTATTAGACCACAGGAAGGTGATTGGGGAGTGGTTACTTAGCATGTCTGGGAGAACCATGATCTCAGAGATCCAGAATGGTGAGTTTGCTAGGACCCAGTCAAGGAGGGTACTGTTTTCTGTCTTATAGTTCTGCCTGGTGGAGCAAGTGACAAGTTGTGTCAGGTTGGAGGTGGCTATCAGATCCCGGAAAGGGGCAGCCTCCTTTCCATCCCTGTTTATGTTAAAGTTCCCGGTAATGACAAGCTCCATCCCCTTTGGAAGGGTGCTGATAACTTCCATAATTGTGGGAAAGCCTGCTGTGGCTTTCTTGGGGGGAGTAGGTAGATGTTTGCAAGGATAAGAGTTTTGCCATTCTGACTGACCTGTGCCTTTATCACTATTATCTCCCGGTCCTCAGCCACCCTGGTTCTAGGGAGGACGGTGCACTGCAGAGAGTCCCTGGCATAGATGAAGCATCTCCCACCCCTCTCTTGCCTATTCTATCAATCCTGTATGCTTGGAAGCCTTTGAGGGCAACTTCGCTTTCTTTAATCTTACTGGTCAACCAGGTATCCGTGAGGCAGAAGATGTCAGGGGTATAGAGGGCCATCCATGCCTGTAGTTGGTCAACTTTTGTGGCTAAACTGCAGATGTTCAGTGAGGCTACTTTTAGGCCTTTAACCTTATGAACACCAGAGCCCGTTGAAGTGAGTGAGCCTGGGTTCGAGTGAATGCTGCCAGAGAGGAGCATAAAGATGACATTTCTGGAAGAAAGGTTTATGCTAAATTTGGCTTGTACCTTCCACCGTCGAGGCTTCAGATGATTCAGGTGGTTGGACACTGGTTTAATTATTAGGGTATAGCTAAGCATTACTACCCGTATGCGAGGGGAGGGCATATGGCCACCCGTGTTTGTAGGGTAAGGCCGAGTGAGTCGTTGCCCACTGCCAAGTGAGGCCGTTTCTGAAGGTGCATTTGACAGCCATGCACTTCCCAGTAGTGGTTCAGAAGGGGGTAGCAGTGGCCCAGCTAGGCATCTGGTGCCAGCTGTACCAAGCCAGGTAGCAAGGAGCAGAAGTAGATAGCACCCTTTGATAGGGGACATGGCAGCTTGAGTCAGTCATCAAGCCTGACACACTGGTGCCAAAGAGAGGCTGTACAGTTAACTACTGTACCTGGTGGTTTTTAGAGAGAGCTAGAAGGAAGAGTTACACTAGATAGGGAAAGTGCTTCACGTGAGACAGTGATGCTATCACTCAAAGCTTGAGCAGCTGTCTGGCAGATCCTGTGGGAGCGAGCTAGTAAACTGGGGCAGGGTTTAAGTGTATTTAAACAGGACTGGGGGTGGGTGGGGGGCCCGAAAAATCAGGCAGCTAGGGCTCCCTCCCTGCAGGTAATCAGTCCCCGAGGGCGAGTCCGTACCTGAGCTTCTGTGAGGGGCCGGTAGCTTCAGACCTAGATGGCAGTCTGGCAGGTCGGGTTCATCAGAGAACCACGGCTGTGGCTCTCAGACTAACTGAAAAGAGAATGACAGAGGGAAATTAAATAAGAGAGGCAGGGGGGTTGGCTGCTCGTGGAGCTAAAAAGAAATGCAAAATGGCTTAAACAGGGTGTGTGTTGCAGACCAAAATGTTAGGCAAGGTGCCAGAAGGTCCAAGAAAGCAAGAACAGGGCTATTTAAAACACAATACCAGAGTAAAAAGGTGAAAAGGGGAAGGAGTTCAAGACCTGAGCTGAGATCACTACTGGGTCTTATGAGGGAACACGCTACAGACACTTAGATTAAATCAGCAAACTTGAACTCTAAAATGCTAGCAAGACAGTATTAAAAGAAATCAAAATCCAGTAAATATAATTCAAGCATTAACAGTTCAGAGCTATATGGGGCCAATCGGAGTGCTCCTGGGGCAAACTGCAGCCAATGGGTCACAGCAGTAACAGACGTCGGATTTAAACCCAGAAACAACTGTCCTCACGTAAAAAAGGAAAATCAGGCAGCTAGGGCTCCCTTCCTGGAGGTAATTAGTCCCCGAGGGTGAGTCCATACCTGAACTTCTGTGAGGGGCTGGTGGCTTCAGACCTGGATTGCGGATGGCAGTCTGGCAGGTTGGGTTCATCAGAGAACCACAGCTGTGGCTCTCAGGCTACCTGAGCTTCTGTGAGGGGCTGGTGGCTTCAGACCTGGACTGCGGATGGCAGTCTGGCAGGTCGGGTTCGTCAGAGAACCACGGCTGTGGCTCTCAGACTACCTGAGCTTCTATGAGGGGCTGGTGGTTTCAGACCTGGACTGCAGATGGCAGTCTGGCAGGTCGGGTTCATCAGAGAACCACGGCTGTGGCTCTCAGACTACCATACTACTGAGTGTAATGGTGGATAAAGATAGAAAATGTGATTAGGCAAATAGCAATCAGAAATACAGCTCCAAAATGTTCAATTAACTAAACCAGGTCTGCTTTAATTTGGTGCTACAAATTAAAAAAAATATATTTTGTAAACATATTTCATATGGGAGATATATGTTGCACTAATACAAGTATTTCCACCGCTGTGAGACCAGCATTCAATTTGCATTAGCAATTTTAGTACTTCATAAAGGTAGAACTCACCAGGAGTTAAAGATATTTCTTTAGAAAAATACCAAGTGAATTCATGCTATGTGTTGACTGACTGCTAGTAACTGAACCAAAATGTCCAGTCACAACCTCCCATCACCTGTGAATGGGGCTGAGTGCAACAACATTTCATATTTATCAGCATGAGTGCACTTGGCATCTATGGTGGACGTCATGCACATACACAGCATGTGATGTCATGACGCCGTAACATTGGCAGTTTCAGAAAGGCATGGGGAAGGGAAGACTGCATGCCACGGCACAGGGTGATGGCGTTCTGCCTGGTTACAAGCTGCACAGTGCGTCCCCACTGAAGTTAAAAGGTTTCCTTAAGAAATGTCTAACTCCTGGTGAGTTCTACCTTTATGAAATGCTAAAAGTGCTAGTACAAACTGAATGTTGGTTTAACAGCAGTGGGGATACTTGTATTAGTGCAACATAACAGCAGTGGGGATACTTGTATTAGTGCAACATATATCTCCCATATGACATATGTTTATAACATAACATTTTTTTAATTTGTAGGACCACCTTCCTTAACATTTTACCGGTCTCATGTCCCAAACAAATCATACTTTATGCTGATGATGCAGTAATTCTTCCCTCCCACTGTGACCAGAACCTGCTGCAAGATCTCCTCCAGCAGGGTTTCTCCTCGGTGGAGAACTGGTTCTTAAAGCATAAACTGATCCTCAACCAGAAAAAAAAACAAGACTATGATTTTCAGTAGCTCACACAGTAAACATAAGCAACACCACCTCTCCATTAACACCAGCCAAGGTGACCCACTGGAACAGGTCTTAACTTTCAAATACCCCGGGATCACCCTTGACTCTCACCTCTCCTACTCAGCCCATATAAATAAAGTTGCCAAAGCTGCCAACTCCAGACTGGGCTTGCTTTTCCGCTACAGGAGACACCTAAGTCCCGAAGCCCTGGCAGCAGCTGTCCAATGCTCCATTGTTGCCACCATTGACTATGGACTTATCATCTACAGCTTCGCAACTGCTTTCGCACTCAAACGTGTAACTACCTCCCTCAACAAGGCTTGTCGGCTCATCACTGGTGCTCAACATCTTACACACACCTGCGACCTATACACCCAAACCAGCTGGTTGCAACTTGCCAATCGAATAAAATACCAAACCTGCATGGTAGCAAAGAAAATTCCAATGGGTCTTGCCCCACCTGGAGTCTGTGCTCTCCCACAACCCAGAAACAGCAGCCGCCACACCAGGGGATCAAAGCCAAAGCAGTTCCAAATTCCCCACTGTCAGACAACTCAAGGTCAGAGATCTTTTGCCTATAGGGCCAACAGCTGGCTGAATGGACTGTCTAGTGGTATTACCTCCACCACCCCTCTCGGCGCCTTCAAAACCAGGCTCCGCCACTCACTCACTCGCTCACTGCCTCCAGCACCTGTGACTGCCATGTCTGGTAATCAGACCTCACACCTCCTGGGACTTACCGGTCTAACTATTGACCATCCACCCTGAGGCTCCTTTTGACCTGTTGCAGGTGAAAGAGGACCACCACCCCTTTTAGTACTCTGCCTCTCACCATACACCACCTTAGCACTTACACTTTCTGACAAAACCATCTGGCCGCAGCCTCTGCCTTGTTTTTTTTTTCTCTTTCTCTTTCTTCTTGTCATTCCCCTTTTCGTTTTTCACTATCTCTTTCTCTCCCTCCATCCTGGCTACTAGTTCACACTAAAGCACTGTATCATTAAGTCTCTGTTTATGTACCAATCTTTAATGTTCATACTGTCACTTATGTGTGTGTCCTGTTGTAACCTACGACGTGTAACCTTTGTAAAAGAGCCTCGGCTCAAAGGTATTGTAATCCTAGACTGAAATAAATAAATAAAAATAAAATAAATAAAAAGCTGGCAGGGTAGCCAGTGAAATGTTAGGATTGTGATGGTGGCTACAGCCTGAAAATAAAAAGAACTAGTGATACTTTGCTGCAAATCATTTGTTGTTCATGGCTGAATTATTCACCTTGCTTGCTCTGAGATATTCCTGTCCTTTTGGATGGTTCTTGGCGGACATGTTTACCTGATAACAGGGAGACTGCTTTTGGATCTCGTTGAGTTGAAATTCAATGCCACAAAATGAAAAATGATTCACCTTGGTAACAAAAATCCGCAGACAGAATATTGCATCAACACGATCAGGGTGGAGCACTTGAGGGAGGAAAGGGACCTGGTGGGGGGTTAGAAACTGTCCAGCGGAGAACTACAAAAATTATCCAAGAGCAGCAGGATGGGTCCGACGAGGAGAAACTGGACATCCTCAATATTTACTCACTGAAAGACAGGAGGGAAAGGACCCCTTCCCTTTTTGGGTTAAATCCCAGATGTGGTGCACAACCCAAATTTTAAATTTCTAATCCCATTTAGCCTTTGTATTAGACATTTGATTACAAAATTAAGATAGTTTCTAGGTTGATCCCTTAAGAAAACAAAGAAAATGCAAGAAAGAGTGAGTCAAGCAGTCCAGCTTGTTAGGGATAAATGCTGAGATTGTGTTTTGCTGAACTACGGCAGTATAATTAAACTTTGTTTTGCAGAACACATATATGGGATTTTTGGACTACCGAAAACTAGCAATTCGAGACCTTGGTATCAGTCCCAGCACCTGCTCCTTTAATCCAGGAGTCTTTGTCGCAAATATGACAGAATGGAAAAACCAGCGCATCACAAAGCAGTTAGAAAAGTGGATGCAGCAAAATGTGGAGTATGTACTGTCTTTTTGTTTTATAAATTGTCTTTATAATCACAAAAACATATGAATATTTATTCAGTATTAGATGGGAGCATTGTAGAAATAAAATATCTTGCCACCTTTTTCCATACAGGTTTTTATTCCCCTGAGTTGTCACCTTCCTTGGTCATACAAGCAAGCTCCCAGCCCTGACACTGCGGCATAGAAAGATTTGTGTGGTGCAGGGCCAAAGAGTACTGGTGGTAGTCAACCAGGTATCTGGGGTTCAGTGATCAGAGTGGAGGGGGACCACTCATGCATACTGACAACCTGGGTTCATACCCTTAGCTTTGGACATCAAGAGTGGAGGCCGACAGCTAGAATTTAGAGCATCCATGCAGATACACCTCTCCCAGGGGGTGGGTTCAGTTTTGCACTGCTCGTACGGCAACAGCTGGTGGGGCTTAGCAGAAACCCCATTGGTGACATGGGTGGCCACATGTTGCCTGGCATCTACCCTTCCAGAGCGTTATGGATGTGCACATTTTTTTTTTTACACTAATCTGTTTCTCTCTTTGGTCCCCAGTCAGCTCCATCTGCAGCTACCCACCCAGCCCCGCCCCCAACATCAGGCAGAATCCCCATCTTCCCCACAACTTCCCTTCTGTGGCGGGGCAGTGAGGAGCCCCCAACTCAACTCACTTCTAATAGGATCCAGCATCTGGGGAAGCACCATTCAGGGTCAGGGCCTGCGGTGGGTAGTTGTTCACTCTGCTGCAACCTGGGTACCATTTTCCTGGCATTTCGATTGGACCCCCTGGATACGTGGTGTGCAATGATGCCGATGGGGGAGCATGCATGTGTCCACATGTGCTCCCTCCAGGCATCTGCCCATCTCCACCCCTTTCCTGCAGCATCGGAGCACTGCCCCCCCATCTCCGCTAGGGGCCAGTCTAGGACTGACCACTGGCACTCCCCCTTCCCAGAGAAGGAGAGCAGTCCCTTGGGCGCTCAATCCTTCTCCTCCCCTGCCAACCCCCGGCAGCCTGTGCTCATTCCCAAATACATGGGTAGGGCATCCAGCGCCTCAGCCCTCAGCGCCACCGGGCCAATGGATGTGCACATTTATGTTGGGGGAGGAGGGTGGGAGAAAAATAGGAAGAAAAGCTTCTATTGGTTGCACTGTGATGTCGTGCCTGGCACCCCCCCCCCCGCATCCTCTGGACACAATGAAAGGATGGCTTCCACTTGATGATAAAGGCACAGTGATCCTGTACATCTCTTGGAGTATGTTGTCAAAACAGACAGCTGAAAACAGGGCCCTCACCCCGGGGTGGGGCAAGCCAGTGGGCAAGAGCCATGGCCATCAGGGAAACCTCAGTGATTAGGATGGAGACCCTGGATGGGAGATGAAGGAAAGCACTAACAGAAACAGTGACCACTATAGAGTAAGCAAGTCAAAAAAATATTCCACTGATTTCCTCCTTTGTCCTTCCAATTCCCTGTTGGCGCTGGGAGGTACACCTACTTGGCTTGCCACAGGGGGTTGCTGTCACCATAAAATGTGGTGCTGCCCTCCCTCAGTGTAGATAAACCCAGTAAACAGATAATTTCACCAGGAAGCCCTGGATAATTTATCAGGTTGATGGTCAGATATCTCCTTATCTGCTCTGGACAATAAAATCTGGCCCTTACATTGCTATAATCTGAGCCACTTCGTTAGTCTACCGGTTAACATGCATAACTTTCACTTGAGGGACCACAGGTTCAGTTTCTTCACCCGGGTCCAACCAGCTGTGGCAGGGGAAGGAGAAGTAGTCTCCAGAACAAGCTGTACTCCCATGGAGGATATCTTGTTCTCCTCACAAAATGTCTGCCCCTTGTGACTCGAGGTGAAGGCAGCCATTTTGCAAGAAATCTCTTAGTCCTGCTTTGGAGCAAACTGCTGGAAGGGCATGGAGATGCTGACATCAGGCCCCATCCATACAATTGCTGGAGGCAACATGTTGTAGGTGGACATTGTGAGGCCCCTAGTGAAGGGCCCTCCCCAGATCTGCATGCCGATGGCTACTGACCAGCTGCCTTGAAAAGATGTGCAGTAGAGTGGGAGACAAGCTCAGCGATGCACACTGGGGTTGGGGAACCAGCGCCCTCTGCCAGTCCATCCCAACACAGACTGTTTCTCATGGGGTGCATCAGCCTTTGGTCATGGCAGGATCCGACCTTGGCATATGGCAGGAAAAGGAAGTAAAAGGTGGGTATGCAATGAAAGAAAAAAATCAGAAAGTCTGAAAACAGAGTGAAAAAAATATCTGGAGTATTCAAAACATGCAGCGAATTATCAGAGCAGCTCTATTCCCGATCTACTGAAGCAATCTGCCACCAATGTTAGAGTTGAATAAACAGTATCTAACTGGTGCTATGATTCTAAAATGGTCCTCAACATTAATAGCGCCAGCGCCTCCCATTCTCACCCGATAGAGATGTGAGGCAGCAGCGATCAACATTGGAATAACAGGGGTGCTTGCCAGGGCTCAGCCCTGCTAGCACTGAAGTGAGCCCTGGTAACTTAGGCATCAGTGCACTGACTTATAATGGGAAGGGGGGCTCTATCTAAAGAATGGACCTTCAAAGGCCCCCCTAGCTCCTAAGGCTCAAAACGTGTAATTCCAATACAGGCAAGGATGGAGGCGCACTAAAGGCAAAGAGATTTAAGCGGAAAGTAAGTGGGGGGGGGCTGGAGGCTTTTTGACTGGGTGGAATGCTTAGTGTAATGAGTGAACATACTTTTCAACTGTACTGCATTATTAGGAAATGAAAATGATGCACTCAACGTAATTCCTGATCTTCTAGGAATGTCTTCACCATTGATTCATACTAGTGGGAATTAGACAGAGGCGCTAGGATGCTGCAGGAGCCAGAACTTTCAGAACAGCTGGTGCCAAGGCAAGCGGCACACATGCACGGTGCCACAAGACTGGCTCGCACCATATGGCTTACCACTGCACCAGCTCTCAACTGCCTCAGTACCTTTTTTACCAAGAAGGTGCAGCACAACTTAACAGGTACTTATGCATGTAACCTAAGGGCATAAGCTAGCCCAGGTGACTTGTGTAAGAACGGTCAACAAACTAGTAATACAGTGTCTTCACAGCCCAAACTAAGAACAAGGGGTGAAGACCAATAAAACATACTGGAGTTAGCCCAGGGGATGGTGGGTGGATGTGTGAATCAACGGTGAAGATATTCCTAGAAGATCAGGAATTATGGTGGATACTTAATTTTCGTATTTTCCAGAATCAGTCTTCACCATTGAGTCACACTACTGGGTCAGAGTACCAAGCTGAAACAAAACACCCCAGAATAGGGTGGCAGGAGCCAAGGGCTCACTCAGGACAGAAGTCTATTCAGGATTTTACTGGCCAAAGGTGGCATACTGCCTGGCATGAACATCTAGGGCATAATGCTTAACGAAAATGTGCACTGTGCTCCAAGTTGCAGCTCTGCAAATGTCATGGATAGGTACAAATCAAATCTCTGCCAGGGACATGGCAACTGCTCTAGTGGAGTGGGCACATACCGGGCCTTCAAGCTGTCCTGAGCCATGGCATAGCAGTGATGTAGGCAGCTCACAATCCAGGCAGAAATGCACTTGTTTGTAGCAGGTAGTCCCTTGTAATTAAGACTGAAAGAGACAAAGAGCTGTTTGGATTGCCTGAAGTCTTTAGTTCATAGAATCGTAGAATCATAGAAATGTGTTAGTAGAAAAGGACCCTTTTGGCCCATCAAGTCTGCCCTTTACCCCCCTCCCTACTTATCCCCCTCGTCCAGAGATCCCTCCCTTTGTCCCCTGTTCCAACCCTTGTGTCTATCCCATGAGCTCCTGAATCCCTCCACTGGTTCGACCCCCACCACCTCCTCCGGCAGACTGTTCCAGGCCTCCACCACCCTCTCAGTGAAGTAACACCCCCTCACACTGCCCCTAAACCTTCCTCCTTCTAACCTTAGACTATGACCCCTAGTTCTAGCATCTACTTTTCCTGTGAATAAGCTCCCTCCCTACCTTATAAATCCCCTTCACATATTTAAATGTTTCTATCATGTCCCCCCACTCTCTTCTGGTCTCCAGTGGATACAGATCCAACACCCTCAGCCTCTCCTTGTAGGACTTCCCCTTCAACCCATGCACGATTTTAGTGGCCCTTCTCTGAACCCTTTCAATCCTATCTATGTCCTTGCATAGGTGAGGTCTCCAGAATTGGACACCGTACTCCAGGTGAGGCCTCACAATGGATTTGTAAGATCCCTCCTTCTGCTTGTTATACCTCTCCCTATGCATGCCAGCATTCTATTTTCTTTGTCCACTGCCTTGCTACATTGGATCCCCACCTTAAGGTTATCTGAAATTATAATTCCCAGATCCCTCTCCTGCTCAGTTGCCTTAATTACACCCCCCCCAGTATGTAATTTGCTTGTGGGTTATTCCACCCCATATGCTTTACTGTGCCCCTGGGGTGACCACCCTATTGCAGATCTTCGTATCATCTACAAATAGTCAGACCTCACCCTGCAGCCCCTCCGCTATGTCGCTGATATAAATGCTAAACAGGATGGGCCACTGGGAACCCTGCTTATCACCCCTACCTCCCTGGAATGTACCCCATTTGTAACCCCTAGATGGCGCTATCCCAGGGGCTACTACCCCTGCCTGATTTGCCACTAACAGGTTGAGGGGCCTGGATCCGATGGCGGGTGCCTCCACCCAGAGGTCAGGGTTTGCAATAGTTAAACTAACTTGGTCACAGCCCTCTGGGACACTGCAACCCCCTTTCTTCCCACTAGTGGCCCACACAATATATCAGAATTACCTTCACAGTATACACTTACCCCAGGGCTGGTTCAGGCACTGGGACCTCCTGTAAAATAAGATACAGTGCAACAATCACAGTACAATACTTTAACATAGAAAAATACTTCAGGCAGTATAACTTTGCTGAAACAAGCAGCTCCTGATTTATTTAGGGGAATATAACAAGGACAGGGGGAAATCAGGTTAATTAGCTTATCACTTTACTCATCTACCTATGGCTCTGTGCACAGGCCTATCCCTACCAGTTACTGTCCCTGGGTACCCAAGCCCTAGTGGCTAGTCCAAACCGTGGCGGCTGGTAGGGCCCTTTCTACCGAAAAAGAAAAATTAGTTTAAACAGTCAGCTGTACAGTGATTCCATTTGGATTTAATGTGGCAATTCAACAGGGAGCGACCCTGAATTAGTACTCATGACCTCCAAACAAGATAGGGTCCTTCAATGTCAGCAGGGCTACTCTTGAGCTCCACAAGACTCCTCACACATTTATATGGCAAACAGGCAGGCTGCTTCTCTATCCGATGCGCAATTACTGCACAATACCGGGAGAACACACAGCAGATTCAAGTCCTGACAGACCGAGTGCAATTCACCATTCTCCAGTCTTCTACAGGGTGAGCCTGATTTCTACCTTCAGATATCCTTTGATTCTTTTCACAGGATGGATTCAGTCCTAACAAGCAGTTACACAAGCTGCAGACGGAACTCAGGGGCCTTACACACGTTTCCCGACTAAAACTGCACACGAAAAGCACAGGGCTCCTTCCCTCTTCACTGCCAGAGCTCAACTGAAACTCCAACAGACAAAACCGGCACTTCCTTTGAGTTCCTCCAGTTCTTGACTGGATTGGCTGTCACTCACAATAGACTGCTGCTGTTGGTCCAAAAGGCGCCAAGTCTAAACTACATCTCCCAGAGTCACTGCCCATACAATCCACTTGTGGCTGGCTCAGATTATGAGTCCAAGTTCTGATTCGTCCAAGGCACCATTTTAGAGCTAGCTCACCCACACTGATTGGTCCAGTCAGCAGTTCAAAACCAGAATGGGAACTAGGCAGACACAGTTCTGACTGCAAAGAAAGCAGGTTAGACAAACTGTCATTTCATTATTACTCTAAATGATTTCTGGCAAACAGTTACATCTTTCAGATAGGTTCCCTTTGCACTCCTAGTGACTGCAAAAATGGAGTGAATTGGCAGCAGTTCGAATGGTACTCAAGCAGAGAAGCACACAGTCCCCCCATACAAACTAATTATGTCTGCAAGCAGACAGCTCTTAAAGAGACAGTACCAGAGGCTCTAAAAACACTCACTGATAAATGGCAAGCCAGAAACACCATTCAGGCTTGGAGCATTCAAGCAAGCTCCTAGAAGTCTTTTGGGAACCCCCATTTGCAGGGGGGTTACACATTTACTACCACCTTTTGGCTTCTGCCCATTAGCCGGTTCTCCACCCACCTTGTTATTTTCTGTCCCACCCCCAAGCTTTCCAGCTTACTTACCAGCCTTCTGTGGGTGACCATGTTGAATGCCTTCCCAAAATCTAGATAGGCCACGTCCACTGCCCCTTTCTGATCTACCACTCTTGTCACCCAATCGAAAAACTTGATCACGTTTGTCTGTCATGACCTCCCTTGAATGAAGCCATGCTGACGGATGTCCTGCAGCCCACTTTCCACCAAGTAGCTGACCACCCTTTCTTTTAAAATTGCCTCCATCACCTTGCCCACCACTGAGATGAGGCTGTCTGGGTGATAATTGCCCACCTCCTCCCTGCTGCCACTCTTGTGACGTCGCAACATATTTTTCCTCTTCCAGTCTTTTGGCACCCTTCCTGTATCCAGGGACAAGTTAAACAACTGCGCTAGAGATGCCGCCAGCTCCTCCCTTAGTTCTCTGAGTACCCTAGGATGCACGGCATCTGGACCCATAGCCTTGTCCACCCTCAACCTATCTAATTGCTCTCTAACCCTGTCCTCACTGATCAGGCTAGGATCCACCTTTATGTCATCCCTTCCCCTCTCCCTTAATACTGGTCCCCTTCCTTCCCCTTCCACCATGAAGATTGAAGCAGAAGTACCTATTTAGCACCTCTGCCTTCTCAAAGTGCCTTTCCACTTGTACTCCCCCCTTCCCCTTCACCTTTACTATCCCCTACCTTGCTTTCCTCTTCTCTCCTATACACCGGAAAAAGTTTTATCACCCCTTTTGGCCTGCTTAGCAATTCTCTCCTCCATTTCTGCTTTTGCCTTCCTAATCTTCTGCCCTGCCACCCTTAGCTCCTCCCTGTAAATCTCCCTGTCTTCTGTCCCCTGTGTCCTCTTACATGCTCCGAACACCTATTTTCTTTCCCCAGTTGCCCCCTCACTTCCCTGGTGAACCAGAGTGGCCTTTTTCTTTTTCTGTTCTTCCTCACCTACCTTACGCAGATTTCTATGGCTTTTAGTACCCCCTTAATTGAATTCCATAGTTCCTCCATTTCCCCTATTTTCTCTTTCCCCTCCATTTCATTCCTGAATATCTCCCCCATTCTGGCAAAATCCACCCACCTGAAGTCCAGGACCTCTGTGATGGTCCGACTCTCCTCATTCCCCATCCTAACTTTGAAGCTCATTGTATTATGGTCGCTTCCACTTAGGTTGACCCCCACCTCAACTCTTTCCACACTATTCCCCATTGGTGAGGACCATGTCGAGTATGCTGCCGCCCCTAGTGGGCTGCCTAACCAGCTGTTGCAGGAAAGCTCCCTGGAGGGACTTGAAGATCTCTCTGCTCCTGGCTGACCTAGCTGATGGGATATCCCAGTCAACATCGGGGAGGTTAAGGTCACCCACCAGCAGAATCTCCTCCTTGAGTGCCATTCGTTGAACTGTCTGCAACATCTGCCTATCCACTTCCTCCCCCTGCACTGGAGGTCTGTAAGTCACCCCCAGCCCTATTGGTGCCCCAGACCACTTTTCTGGCGTGGCCCACAAGATTTCAGCCTCCTCTTGCTCCTCCTGCCTTTTGTCACTTTAATGTCATCCCTGATGTACAATGTAACCCCCCCTTTTCTACCAGCCCTGTTCTTCCTGAAAAGCCTATACCCCGGGATACTAACTTCCCAAATCTGATGCTCAGACCACCAGGTCTCCATTACGGCTACAATATCCAGGCCCTCCTCCACCATTATGGCCTTTAGGACCACCATTTTATTCCCCAAATTCCTGACATTTGTGGAAAGAACCTTTCCACCATATACCCCCTCTTCTCTGCCCACCCTTCCTTCCATGCCTGCTCCCTTTTACTGATCCTTTGAGCAAGGGAGTGCTAGCTAGTTCATTCTCTCGTCCTGTCAAACGCTCCCCCTTCCTAGCCTTGTATGCCCCCCTACCAGTTTAAATCCCCCTTAATCAATCTATCTTATCAATATCACCTTGTATACCCCCCTCAGCACTCTTGCCCCCTCTCACTTAGATGTAGCTTATCCCTCCAATATAAGTCCTCATCCTCCCATGTATCCTCCCACCCTCCTATACAGGTGAACCCTTTCTTCCCGCACCATTCCCTGAGCCATTCATTGAATTCTCTAATGTTTTTCTGCCTAGCAGTTCTGGCACAGGGAACTGTCAAGACTTCTGAGAATACCAAGGATCTTGCCTCTTCCATGCATCCCATTGCCAGCACCTTAAACCTCCTCTGGACCTCCTCCACTTCATTGCTCTCCAGATCATTTGTCCCCAAATGAATGATTAGGTGTGGTTCTGTCCAGATAAAACCTAAGGAATCTCTTTAAATCCAGATAATGGAGAGTGCACTCTCTTTATTCTGGAAGTTGGCAAAGTAGGTGGGCAGCACTAGTGGCTGATTCAGATGAAACTCTGACACCATCTTTGGTAGGAACTTAGGATGCATGCAGAGAATTACCTTGTCCTTGTGGAAAACAGTATATGGAGGATCTGTGAGTAAGGCATGGATTTCAGACATTCTGTGAACAGAAGTGATGGCCATTAGAAATGCTGCTTTCTAAGTTAAAAACTTAAGCTGACATGTCATAAGAGGCTCCAAAGGTTTGTGAGTGAGCATATCCAGTGCAGTGCTGCTATCCCAGGCAGCTATTGGCTTCCTGATGGGAGGCCGTGTGTAAAATGCCTTTAAGGAATCTCTTGAACAGTGGCAACTGTGCCAGACAGAGGGTACCAATGTTCTCGTGGTATGTAGAAATAGCACACAAGTGGACCTCACCTGTGGAATACCATAGGTCAGCATCAGAAAGGTCCAGCAAGTACTTTGGAATCTTATAAGGAGGGCACAAAAAGGGGTCCATGTGGGTTTTGGAGCACTAGATGGAAAACCTTTTCCATTTGGCTGTTTAAGTCTTCCTAGTGGAGGGTTTACGGGCAGCCAAAAGTATTTCAGAGACCCTCTGAGGTACCTTATATCTTTCACTTCTGTCTCTTCAGAAGCCAGACCTTACGGTAAAGGGTGTTCAGGTTGGGATAGACCAGATGATCCTGAGTCAGTAAGTCCATCTTGGGTGGAAGAATCCTCGGTTTGCTGACTGACAGTCTGTTCAACAGAAGAAACCATACCTACTGAGGCCAGCAGAGGGTGATCAGTATCATCTTGCCCCCGTGCACCTCCAGTTCGAGCAATACTCTCTGCACTAGGGGGAACTGGAGGGAATGTATACACAAATGGATTTTGCCACAGCAGTCTGAATGCATCCTGACAGAAAACACCATGTCCTGAATTTCTGGAGCAGAATCGTGGCAGTTTGTTGTTGAGTGGGGGTGCAAAAAGGTCCACATCTGGGGTGCCTCACTCATTGAACAGTGATCTCACGATGTCTGGAGCTAATGACCACACGTGTGGATCAGCCTTTGTTTGGCTGAGCTTGTGTGCCAGTGTTCTGGACTTCTGACAGATAAATGGGTTGGAGCAGGATCTTCTGCTCCAGGCACCATTCCCACACTCTCATCGCCTCTCTGGAGAAAGGGTAAGAGCATGCTCCTCCTTGTTTGTTGATTTAATGCATAACAAACTTGTTGTCTGTCTGGAGGAGGACTGTTTTGTGGCTGACAAGATCCACTAGGGCTCACAGGCTATACAAAACAGCTTGCATCTCCAATACACTGATGATGAGATGAGTCTCTGATGGATCCCTGACATCTTTTGTTTGGAGACCCTCACAGTGGGCCCCCTCCAATAGGGAGGCATCTGTGGCGAGAGTCACCTGAGGCTCCAGTTGGGAGAAGGGAAAGCCCTGGATGAGATTCTCCTCCACTGTCCACCAGGTGAGTGACTGAACCAGGAGCTTGGTCACCTGAATGGGGTAGGTCTGAGGGTGTGATGCTTATGACCACCGTGCACTGAGCATTCATTGAGTCATTCTCACATTCAACTGTGCCAGAGTCACTGTGAACACTGAGAAAGGCTATCAGACCCAGCATGCGTTGCATGAGTTGGGCTTGAACAGATTTGTACTCCATTATGTAGCATGCTATCTGCAGGATCAGCTGCATTCTGCTCTCTGGAAGGAAGGCCCGGGCCTTGATTGTATCCATAACAACTCCTACGAACAGCAGTTGCTGTGAGGGTTGAAGCATAGATTTTTCTAAATTCAGCGGAACCGCCATGAAGGTAAGGAACTGAGAGGCCGTGGCCACTGCCTGTTCCATCGCTTGCCTGGATGGATTGGCTATCAGCCAGTCATCCAGGTACGGGTGAATCTGGAGCTCCAGTTTTCTCACATGCAAGGCAAGTGCTGTAAAGCACTTTGAAAAGACCTGAGGCACCGACAAGTGCCCAGAAGGCAGGACTCTGAACTGGTAATGCTGCCCCAGCATATCAAACTGAAGGTATCAGTACGTGCTAGTATGCATCCTGCATATCTAGGGAAGCTAACCAATCCTGAGATTTCATGAAGGGGAAGTAGAGACCCTAGAGAAACTGTTTTGAATTTTTCTCGATCCATTAACTTGT
This sequence comes from Neoceratodus forsteri, assembly GCA_016271365.2. Classification (NCBI taxonomy): domain Eukaryota; kingdom Metazoa; phylum Chordata; order Ceratodontiformes; family Ceratodontidae; genus Neoceratodus; species Neoceratodus forsteri. Next base: position 1,216,790,761 of record CM028131.1, on the reverse strand, counting down.
TCAGGTTTCTGAGGTCGAGAATGGGGCATATGTCCCCTGATTTCTTTAATACTAGAAATTAGTGGAAGTAGAAGCCTTTGTTTCATTCTGACTCTGGCACTACTTCCGCTGTCCTGTTGCTCAGAAGGTCCGCAATCTCCTGCACCAAAAGCTCTGACATATGGGCTGATAAAAGGAGTTGCCTTCTGGGTGGATAGTCCAGAGGAATTTCTGTGAAATCATGGGTGTATTCTTCCCAGATGATCCTGAGGACCCACTTGTCTGTTGTAATGGATTCCCATGGCTAAAGTCCAGATAGACCACATGCACTGCCCTTCCCTGATCTAGTTCCCTGGTCACGCAGTCACAAAAGTCTATCAGATTAATTTGGCATGACCCCCACCCTGTGAATCCATGCTGCCTGTGGTCTTGCAGCCCACTAAATTCAAGATACTGTACCAGTCTTTCCTTTGGTGGAGTTTCCATTAATTTCCCTACCACTGAAGTAAGACTGGCAGGCCTATAGTTGGTGGCCTTCTCCCTGCTGTTGATGCTCTTATGTAAAGAGACCACGTCGGCTCTTCCTCCTAAGGAACCATGCCTGTTTCCAGTGAGCCATTGAATAAGGCTGTTAGTGGGGCAGCTAGCATTCTCCTGAGTTCTTTTGGAACTCTTGGGTGCATCCCATTTGGTCACATAGCTTTGTCCACCTTCAGAGATGCAAGTCCCTTCTGGACTCATTCCTCTAAAAATGGACTTATGTCCACCCTTCTCCAATCCTGCCATTCCATAGTGGTCCATACCACCTCCCTTCACTGTGAAGACTGAGCAAATGTACCTGTTTAGGATGTCAGCTTCTTCTTGACCCTCTTCTGTTCAGTCTCCCCCCTCCGACTTTCTAATTCTCTCTGTCCCTCCGATTGCTTTCCTCTTCTCACTTATGTATCTGAAGAAAGTCTCAACCCCCTTTGTGATGCCTTTGGTGATCTTTTCCTCTGTCTTCCAATGTAGCCAAAGACCTCATTCATGTACCATGCCTTCAACCAGACGTTAAATGCACTGGTGCAGAGTACTCTTGCATCTCCCCAGCCGTACACAGGTAACACCTCGGAAAAAACAATTATGTGTGCCACCTGCTTAAGGCCCCTCCCCAACTCCCTGAAGTTATTCTGCACTTCTAATTTATACCTTTCCAAGTCATTCATCTCCAGATGGATTATGAGGTCTAGCTCCCTCCCAGCTCCTGCTCCCTTAGCAATCCTCTGGACATACTCTCCATCCTTCCAAGCTGAAGCACCACTGAGGCATGCCACCTCCCTAAACCTCCCTTTGCTCCCAGATCTAGCCCCCTGACAATAGAGCCCCCCAGCAGCAGCTGCTTCCTCCTGTGCTGGGGCCTCCCTCTTTGGGGTCTTCACCTCTGAGGACCCCCACCTCCTTCCCTTCCCATTGCGATACTCCTTTTGGCTGCCCTGTCCCATCAGTATGGTGAAGGAATTCCGCAGTGATATAGGCGGAGGAGTGTGCACCCTTCCTGCCACCCCCACCCTCTTGGAACCAACCAAGGTCCATGCATTCTGATTCTGCATAAGCATCCTCTTAAGGAGAGGTGACAATCTTGGTAGCTCATGGGTGGGCAGAAGGTCCAATGTACCCTTGCTAGTTCAACCTACAGTCCAGCAATCTCTGCTCACAACCCAGAGATGTGAATACATATGGGGCAGCACATCAGTCTCCAGAAGGTGTCCCGAAAGATTGCAGTCCCACAAGAATTGTACTGCACCACTCCCATGATCTCTCCTTCCTTTGCCTAGTGTCTACTCAAGTTCAGTTGTACCCCTCTACCTCCTTCCTACTCCCTTTGTACTCCTACCTCTCCCGTTTGCCTCCCTGCAACTGGTTTATTATCCTTCTCTGAAACTGATTTGTTACCCCACCTGAAATAGGATGTCTCCTGCTTTCCCTTTTTTATCCTCCTACTTGTTCCTACTTTTTTCCCCTGAGTGTCTACTACCTTTTTCCCTGGGTGTCTACTACCATTTACATGCTTGTAGTATGTCTACAAGTTGTAGGTACCTGCCCCCTAGCTAGGTTTCACAGTATATAAGAGCAGTTATGTGGTACCTCCTACCTTATCCTGGTGTCTAACCTGCAGAGTCTCCAGTGGCCTGCGATCACTCTGCGGACTCTCTACAGATGCTATTAAGGCAGATGCAACACTCCTGCTCTGTGCCACTCACATGCTGGGACACAAGTGTGATGGGATGCACTAGGACACAAGTGTGATGTAGCACACTGGGTGTTACTCCTTAGATCTCCCCTTCTGCTTCCTGGTGTCCCCCAATTGCCTGTCCCTACTAAGCCTCTTGCAGCTCCATCCCTCAATCACAAACCTGATTCACAGGGTTTTCTTAATCTACCCACTCCTAAGATCAATTTCCCGAGCTAGGTTCCCCACACTACCTGTTACAAATTTAAAGAAAAGTCTCAAAGTGTCCCAAAAACTGACAAAAAATCTCTTTCCTTCACCTATCCACTTGCATTATGTAATTCATTATGCCATTTCTGTTTCAAAATAACTTCAAAATAATCTTACTTGAATTTGGCCGATGTCACTAGTTTTCTCATATGATGACTCATTGGTTACCCTACATGAAATTGGTTATGGAGGTCTTAGCCCAGTTCTAGGTGCCACAAATTCACCATCAAAACTGGCATCTTCACATGAGAGGCCAAAGACCATATAGATACGGAGTCTGAGCTACATTCTGCCTCACTGTAAGAATAGTCCCATCATGAGAGTGTTGAAGCACATTCATGACCAGATTAAACTGTACGCAGATTACGCTATGGCATAGGGCCCCGCAGTTCAGCAGGACCACCACACTGTTTAATTTAACTTATTTCCTTTTTCTCTACCTGGCAGACCGCAGCCACCGACCTCTTGGACTGTACATACTTGCTGTACTGTCATGCAACCTGGGATCATCACATTCACAGCATTGCAAAAAGCACCCCAAGTAGGTCAACCCCCCGCTTCAAGCCGAGCCTCTCAGTTTCTCTGGCTCCACCTGTGTGGGGGCAGGGCGAGCTACTGCTGACAAGTGTCCACAGTCGGGTCCTCCACCCTGATCCACCACAACTAACCATGTCTCTGATGTCCTCCTGGAAGTGTGGCTACTGGGAGTGGGAATCTGTGCTTGTGCATGGCATCAGGGCGAGTGGCCCCAGACAGTGAAGTCGAGGATGGTGGAGGGCGAGTGAATGTGTGATCAGTTGGTGATTGTCTCACCCTCCATCGCAGAAGACTACAGACTACTAGTAGAGAGAGTGGGCCGGGCTGAGGGGTCACCTGCCCCCAGTCATTGGACTCGCGACCGTCTAGCGCTTCTTTTCATTGGATGTCGATGACGCCACCGACTCCAAGAGTCGGACAGATGGCACACTGCCATGCTGCTCGTCACATGCTGATGACTGTAGTCAGTCAGTGCTGCTGAGGGGCCTCTGGTCCCGTGAGGAGTCCCAGGCCGAGTCCGATGATCGATCGATCTGTCAGGGCAGGCCACACCACCAGGTATGTTGTTACTACTGCGTGCTAAGTGCTAACACTGTCACTGTTGACTTTCTTATTTTGTCTCTTGACTTCAGTGATTTTTGGATTTGGTTGGATTGAAAATGGTGGGAAGGGAACACGTAACAGCAATTAATTGAATTGAAGCAAAAAAATGACAAAAAAAAACAGAAAAAAGAAAATAATTGCATCTACATGGGGGCGAGGCTTCCTGCTACTGCTACTAGCCTGGGCTCAGGAGGCTGCAAGATTCTATAGCCATGGCGGAGCTACCTACTATATTCACTGCTTGAATTATTTGATGCACCATTTATCAGAAATCTGGGAGCAAAACCACATTGCTCTGAAAGGATTCTACTTAGCTTCACTACTAAGTTAGAGGTTAATTGTTAAATTGATGAATTGCTGGAGTTTACAAGGTTTCTGCGTGCCCGGTGCCGAAGAAGAGTGGAATGCTGGCATTTAGGGGCCCCGGACCCCAAAATATGACTTGGAGTAGAGTCCCCACATCCATTAATCTGGCCCTAAGCACATTCATAGGACAGTGCAGGGAAAGCTTCCAGTCTGGCTGCCAGTACACCTGTCATAGTGAGGGAACTTCAGTCTCCAGTGCTGTCAGTGTGGTGTCTCTCAAAATCATTAAAAATAAATTGAAAGTATTATGACAAGTTTTCCATTTTTCTAAAAGTAAAGTACCTACCACATCTCATTAATCTCATTATTTATGTGTGGTTTTGTTTTTACAGGGATAACTTGTACAGCAGTGCCTTGGGTGGCGGTGTGGCCACTCCTCCTATGCTTATAGTGTTCCACAAAAAACATTCAACTCTTAATCCTTTATGGCATATAAGACACCTAGGTAAGCCTACTGAATCTACTCTATTTTTTCTATACTCTGGGAGAACCTTTTATATTCCAGGAGCATGGATGATGGTAGTGGAAACTAGATCTCCTGCAGATCCACAGGCCTAGGAGAACAGGAACCACCTATCCAGTTACAATAGGTGTCTTTACACTGCTTGGCTGCACTGTTGCCAGTAGTGCAGATTTGTTACATCAGTGCAGCAGTCTTTTGTGGACAGGCTTGGCCCATGGGAGCACTATAGAGAGCTCCAGTGCAGTGTAGATGAAATGCTGTTTTGTGTCAGAGCTGTTCCATGTTAGGCATTTTTCCCAGTGTATAAAAGCAGTATACCACTTGTAGCACTAGAGTGTCTCCTGTTTTGCCTGTAGGACCAGGAATGGGGAAGTTACATCAGCACTCATCACTCTACGAGACAGTAGTGAGCAGTAGAAGCATTCTAATTCATTTATGTTTGATTGTAGAACATGGCCACACTGGGAGCACATTTCTATAAAATAATAATTTATACTGTACTGTATATAGCATGAGCAGGGTACCCCCCCTCCCCCGGTGTTAGGGTTGATGCAGGACCAAATCACAGAGATCAAATGCCCATTCATTTGCGGATCTGCACCACTGGATCTGTGGATGTGGATGTGGAACAGAAATGGGCCATAATAAAGAAGGGATTGATGGAAGCCACTTTCGAGTGTGCCCGAATCAAAAGTAAGAAAGCTAAGGCCAAAAAGCAGAGGTGGTTCAGCAAGAAGGTGGCAAAAGCAGTGAGAGACAAGAAGGCAGCCTTTAGAAAGTAAAATTATACTCAGAAGGAGGAGGAGGATAGGTGGACTACGCTGCTAAATCAAGAGAGACAAGCAGGGCGGCAAGGGAGGCAAAGGCCACGAAAGAGGTACAGCTACTGTAGCCCTGGTGGTAAAAGCAGGTTTCTGGTATATGAGGGAGAAAAGAAACATAAAGGATGAGATTATCAGGCTCAAAAAGGAGGGGGGTTGGGCAGAGGGTAATGAAGAAAAGATGGAGATACTTAATGGGTACTTCTGTTCAGTCTTCACTTAGGAGTAGGACAGACCAGTACCACAAGGAGTAGAGGGTTGGGAACTGGGGGGGGGGGGGTCACAGATGGCACAATTCAAGTCAACAGGGTACTCAAGGGCCTAAAGGCCCTAAAGGTGGACAAATCACCACGGCCAGATGGCATGTACCAGAGGGTCCTTAAAGAACTGGAGGAAGTTCTGGCAGGTCTCCTTGCAGACCTGTTTAACACCTCTCTGGAGTCTGGAAATGTGCTCCAGGACTCAACAACGCAAGTGCTGCCTCTCCATAAAAGTGGGCCGCAGGGAACTACTGACCAGTCAACCTAACCTTATTAGTGGGTAAGCTGATGGGGTCCATCCCGAAAGAGATACTGATCAGCTTTCTGGAGGAAAACTGACTCCAGAAAGAGAGACAGCGTGGGTTTGTCAGGGAAGTCCTGCCAAACTAACCTATTTGACTTCTTTGACTAGGTCACTAGGACAGTGAACAAGGGCCAGGTGGCTGATGTCCTGTATCTGGGCTTCAGCAAGGTCTTCGACTCAGTGCCTCATAGGAGACTGGTCAAGAAGCTGGAGGACCTGGTGGTGGAGGTCAAGCTCACAGGATGGGCCAGAATCTGGTTGCAGGATAGAAGCCAAAGGGTGGTAGTTGGGGGGAGAAATCTCGAAAGCAAGGTCTGTGACCAGTGGGGTCCCACAGAGTTCAGTGCTCTGTCCGTCATTGCTTAATATCTTAATAGAATTCCCAGAAGTGTGGTCTGTGACCGGTGGGGTCCCACAGGGCTTGGTGCTCAGTCTGGTGTTGTTTGACATCTTCATAAGTGACATCATGAATGGGATTAAGGGTAAAAATCTGCCTGTTTGCAGATGACACCAAGCCGTGTGGGAGGGTGGATACAGAGGGGGAAGACAGGAACTCAGGGAGGACCTGGCTAGGGTAGAAAATGATCTCACATTTGGCAGCTGGGGTTCAACACTAAAAAAGTGTAAAGTATACACTTGGGGGCGAAGAATCCAGGGAACAATACTGGTTGTGCGGTGTGCTGGTAACTAGGTCAGAGGAAAAAAAGGACCTGGGAGTAATAATTACAAGTGACCTGAAACACTGCACACTACAAGAGAGTAGCAGCCAAAGCAAATTGGATGCTGGGCTGCATAACCAGAGAAATTACCACTAGGAAGGCAGAGGTCATTCTGACACAGTACAGATCACTGATAAGACCACACAGCTGGAGTACAGTGTGCAGTTTTGGAGCCCAGGACAACCGAGATGATCCAGAGCCAGCAGGGCAACACCATGACAGGCTCTGGGAGTTCAATATGTACTCTCTTGCGGAAAGAAGGGAGAGGAGAAACATGACTGAGACCTTCAAGTGCCTTAAGGATATTAACAGGCTGAGCACTGAGGGCCTCTTCAGCCTATGGTGCATAGCAGGGGGCAATCAACTGTAAGAAGGCAGAATTCCTGTCCAGGGAGATTGCTGCTGGGTGGAACTGACCAACTGTGCTCTTTTGGATTGTGGACAGGCTTCTTCATCCTTCCTGTCTACAGCCGAAGGTAGCTTTTTCTAATGCATTGTGCAAGGAGTTTGCTCAGTTCTTCTTGGACAGGGTGTTTGCCATCAGGCAGGGGATTCCGCCAGTGGGCCAGAGTTTGGCCGACAGTGGTCACCATGGATGACCACAGAGCACTCCGCCTGGTTGGGGTGAGTTTAGACTGGTGGAGGTGGCTGAGGTCATTGAGATTGCTTCCAAGCTTTGGCACACCTTTTGTGAACTGGACCTGGTGCCAACTCGTTTCATAATGAGATGTGTTGACTCGGTGTTTGCCTTGATTTGTCCAGTGTTCCTTGTTGGAGGGGGTCTTTCTCGATGTCTTGAAGGAGGCATTGGTGAGACCACTTCTGAAAAAAACATCGTTGGACCCTGAGATCAAGGCAAATTACCGTCCCATCTCCAATCTTCCATTTTTGGGTAAGATTGTGGAGAAAGTGGTGGCGCTTCAGCTTGACAAGCATCTCATGATCCATGATTTATACAATCTACTCCAGTCTGGGTTTCATGCAAGGCATAGCACAGAAACTGCATTAGTTCAGGTGCATAATAACCTCCTCAGGGCTAGAGATCGAGGGGAGGGGACAATTCTTGTTCTCCTCGCTCTCTCTTCAGCGTTTGACATGGTGGACCATCGAGTGTTACTTGACCACCTAAGGAAATTCTGCGGACTCGCCGGCACTGTCATTTGCTGGTTTGAGTCTTTTCTATCTAACAGGAGGCAGAGGGTAGTGATGGGGAATTTTTCCTCCTCCCCTGGCCACCTGTCATGCGCAGTTCCCCAGGGTTTGTTCTTGTCGCCGATGCTGTTTGCTGTGTATATGCTGCCCCTGGGAGAGCTCACTAGGAAGTACAGTTTGGGTTTTCATTGTTATGCTGATGATACCCAGCTGTATCTTTCCTTTGCCCTGGAACATCTTGTGCAGTGGAAGTGCTGAACAGCTGCCTTGCTGAGATCAATGACTGGATGGCCTCCAGCTCATTGCGACTGAACCCCGATAAGACGTAGGTACTGGGTGGTGGAGTCGAACATAGGGTGTGATATGTTGGCCTCTGGTGCAGAGACAGGGCTTTTTCTTTGCACTGTACCATTGAAGGCCTCCTCCAGGGTGCGGGATCTGGGTGCCATTCTTGACAGTGGACTGACACTTGAGTCTCAGATGGTGTCCGTTGTTTGTACTAGTTTTTATCATCTGAGGAATGTCGCCAGGATAAAGCTCCTAGTTCTGCCGCAGGACCTCCCCACCTTGGTACATGCCTTCATGATGTCCAGGCTTGACTACTGTAATGCGTTCTATCTTGGGGTCTCTGGGGGTACCCTGTGCCAACTGCAGCTGGTGCAGAACGCGGCAGCGAGGCTGTGGACAGGACAGCCTAAGCATTGTCACATCACTCTGGTGCTGCGTCAACTGCACTGGCTGCCAGTTAGGTGGAGGGTCCTCTTTAAGGTGGGCTTGCACACCTTTAAGGCTCTACATGGCCTGGGCCCTGGCTACCTGACAGACCTCCTTATATCTGCTGTCTCGGTCTGCTCCCTCTGCTCCACCTCTATGGGCCTCCTTGTGATTCCCAGGATGAGGTTGAAAACAACTGGCGACAGAGCATTTAGTGTCGCCGCCCCCATCCTGTGGAATTCGCTCTCTCCAGCTGTTAGGGAGGCCCCTTCTGTGGAGGTATTTAAAGCCCACCTCAGGGCCTTCTTGTATAATCAAGCCTTCCAAGACTGTATCTTATAGTTCTTGCTTATTTTTTAGAACCATATGTTTAAGTTATACTTAGCCTTTTAAGTAGTAGCTGTTGCTGTTTAGGGTATTATTTAAATGTTGCTTAATTGATGAAATATTGTATGTTTATGTTTAATTATATGCTGTTATGTATTTATTATGATGTTTAGTATGCATTTTTAAAATGTTCGGCACCCAGAGCCTCTGGGATGGGCGTCTCAAATAAAATTTGCCTTGCCTTTTGAGGGTGGTGGCCAAGTGGCATGAGCTGCTAGAGGAGAAGATAAAAAAATGGTGGACAGCTTCAAGAGCGGGTGAGACAGAGTGAGGGGAAAAGTTGTGGGTAGAAGTGGGGTGTAGAGGGGGAAGTTGAGGGAGGTCAACAGGGAACCGGGGGAGGTGGAGCAGTTCTTTTTGTAAATACATAGGGGGCAGCACAACCACGCAGACTAGACAGACTGTAAGGCTGTTATCTGCTGGCATGTTTATTTGTCAGTGTCAGTGGCTCAGCAGGTAGCACACTTGCCTCTGAGACCGGGAGATCAGCAGGCTGTGGGTTCTATCCCTACACCAAGCACTTGGGTTAATATCCCAATACTAACACTGTAGTGCAGCATGAGAGGGGTGCTGCACTCCTGAGGTGCCATCTTTCAGATGAGACATTAAACTGAGATCCCATCTGCCTGTTCTGGTGGTAGTTCAGGTGGATATTAAAGATCCCATGGCACTTTTCGAAAAGAGCAGGGGAATTTCCCCGGTGCCCTGGCCAAATTTCACCACATTATAGTCTCTCTCCAAACCTTGTCTCTCTCCAAACTGGACATTCTACTCAACTCTTTCTGCCACTTTGCCACTGACTCCCCCCACGCACTCACCGCTGCACCCTCTACGCAACTCTTTCCCTTGGCCAGCTCTCCCACAGAAGAATCATCCACTGCGTCTCCCTCATAGGAAAATTCTGGTTCGGTTCCCTTCCTCCCACCTCACTTTCCGCCTGACCCCAGCAAACTGCCTTGATTACCCTCTCTGACACAGGGACTTGCACACTTTTCACATCCCTTGCCCACAAAATGTTACTGGCCAAGCTGCCTTTTCACATCGTCTCCCCCTTCTCTGGAACAGCCTTCCCTCCGACCTGCTCCAGGCCTCCTCTCTCTCTCTCATCCATAAAAAAACTCCTCAGGTTCCTCTTAACCCCCCTCTGCCCCAGTTGCCTCAACATTTCCCAGAACGCCCCCCTGAGCCCTACCACCTGAAAACAGAAAGCTTGCAGCAGTCCAGTACATTTTTCCGTGTACTGGCGTACCTTGTAGTGAATGTAATTGGGTTCTGTAAGAAAAATGGTTGTTTACTGTGTCTTTTTGGAACTACTTTGTGTAACTCTTCTCATTTCTGTGTATGCTTCTGAATCCGGGTCGCACCTGGAAACGAGCCTTGGCTCAGTGTACCCTTCCTGGTTATTAATTTTTAATAAATAAAAAAAAAAAAAATTGCCCTCCTCTGCTCCCCCTCGAGTAGCTTTATATCACGCTTTGGGTATGGCCTCCAAAACTGCACACAGTACTCCAAGTGCGCCCTTACCAGCGACCTGTAGAGGGGCAAGATCACCTCTCTTCACCTGGACGAAACCCCCCTCACTAGGCACCCCAGCATTTTGTTCATTTTTGCAGCTGCTCTCCTGTACTGACCAGTATTGTTAATGGTCCCTGTTACCATTACCCCTAGGTACTTCTTTTTATTTATTTATTGAAATATTTCACCAGGAAGGCATGCTGAGCAATAAGTTGCTCGTCTCCCGGTGTGACCTGGGATGTAGGGGAACATAAGGATAGTATACAGAGATTTGGTACACAATATAGACATACAATTTGATTACATTCAATAAAGTGAGCAGACTATACAGAAGTACTGAAAAGGAGGAATGCTAACAGGTATGAACTAGATGGATACAATGCTAACAGTCTTGAACTAGATAGATACGATAGCACAAATATCTTTTGCAAACACTTGGTGGGACATAGCTTTGTAATTAGAAAATGGCTGGCTAGAATACAAGGAGGTTAATCTAGGGCAAGACTGCGAGGAGAGACACAGACAGAACTGAATTTGCAAGGTGTAACAAAAGTGCAAGGTTGACTCTAAGTGCATTAGAGATATGGGGTTAGCTAATAACTATGGCTAGGAAGGGGGATAGGTGGGTGGGTGGAGGGCATATAGGCAGAGAGTGGAGGTGGCGGAAAGGGGGGGATTTGGCGGGGGGGGGAAGGCAAGGGGTGGAGGAGAAGGGTCTGCCAGGGCCTGACCCCTCCAGAATGCTGGGGACCCTGCCTGCACCAGGCGGAGGTCAAGCATGAACAGGAGGGAAGCAGGTTGTAGGCAGTGGGAGTTAGAGCATGTCAGAAAGGAAGAGAGGGGGGAAGAGTAGGGTGTGCCAGGGCCTGGCCCCTCCAATATGCTGTGGACTCTGCCTGCAGAAGGCAGAGGTAGAATACGGCAGGAAGGAAGGAAGCAGGTTGTAGGCAGCAGAGGTAGAGCACAACAGGAGGGAAGTAGGCAGCAATGGGGAGTAGGCTTCAGAAGGACCAAGGGAGAGGGAGGGGGGAGAGAAGAGGTGCCAAGACCCAGCTCTTTCAGGAAAGAGTGGGGAGGGAGTAGGAGGTGAGGAAGGTGTTTGCCTAAGTTCTGGACCCCTCCAGGATGCAGAAAACTCTGCCAGGAGCTTGGGCCAAGCAACAGCGAATGGGTAGTGAGGGTAAGCTGGTGTACAGAGCAGGGAATGGGGGTGGGAGTAAGGTGGTGCTGGGGGGAGGATGTAGGGGGAGGATTTTGCAGGAAAGAGGTGGGCGTGAAGCTGAAGCAGGCTCATTGGGGAACAAGTTAAGGAGGTTTGTAGCAAGATCAACTAACAGAGAGAAAGTTATGTAAGGCAGAGGCAAGGGAGTGAGAGGAGGAGGAGGAGGAGAGTCATATTTAAGGTGAGAGGGAGTTCCAGATTTTGGGGAAGCGATGGGAGAAGCTTGATTGGCCGATGAGGGAGGTGCGATGGGGGACTAGCAGACTGCGAGTGTCGGAGGATCTGAGGGAGTGGGAAGAAGGCAAGGGGGGAGGGAGGGAGCATGAGAGGTAGGAAGTACACCAAGCCAAAGTTTGAAAGCAAGCTTAGCACAGTGAGCCAGACATTTGTTAGCAAGCAGGGGGGAAGGACAGGGTATGGTAAAGGTCACAATGATGGGTTTGAGATGGGGTGTCAAGAACGAATCAACAGAAGGAGATGAAAAGAAAGTCCAATCTGGTAAGGGAAGATATGGGAACGGCACCATAGACTACATCACAGTAGTCAAAAATGGGGAGGATCATCTTCTGGACAAGTTCACACCAGGCTGTAGGAGGGATGCAACTATGGTTCCTGTAAAGGGCTCCAAGCTTGGGGTGCAGTTTTTTCAGAATGGCATCAATGTGGCCAGAGAGCCTGAGGTGTTGGTCCAGCCAAACCCCAAGGTATCTGAAAGAGGGTGTGTCCTCAAGGATAGTCCCATCAAGGGTGTGGAAAGAGGGTAAGGGGTGGAGCCTAGAGAATATCTGCCTAGTGCCAAAGGTCATGGAGACTATCTTTTTGGCATTTAGGAATAGTTGATGTGAGGCAAACCAGAGCTGAACCTGGTGGAAGTCATGCTGTAGAGTGACTGCTACATCAATGGTGGTTTTGCCAGAGGTGAACAAGATGGTGTCATTGGCATACGTATAGATAGAAGAGGAGGGGGTGCAGACTGAGAGAAGGTCATTTAGGAAGATGGAGAAAAGGATGGAGCCAAGCACAGAGCCCTGTGGGACTCCTGTGACAATTGGGAGGGGTGGAGAGATTGCATTCTGAATCCTGACTGATTGTGTTCTGCCTGCGAGGTAAGCTCTAAACCAGGTAAGAGCAGGAGTAGACAAACCAGCAGCAATAAGGGAGTCGAGAAGGAGGGTATGGGAGATTGTGACGAAAGCCTTGGTGAGGTCTACAAAGATGGCAGAGGTGATGAGGCATATGTCCATCCTAGTAAGGATGGAGTCAGTGAGCCTAAGGAGGGAGGTGGTAGTGGAGTGGTTCTTCCAAAAACCAGATTGGAACGGGGTGAAGAAGGAGGAGTCAGCAAGAAAAGAGGTCAGTTGAGAGAAGACCAGGTGTTCTTGGAGCTTAGCAAAGGTAGGGAGGAGGGAGACTGGGTGATAGTTGGCAGGGAAGGAAAGATCGCCATCCTTAGGGAGAGGGAGGACCACCGCATGTGTCCAGGGCATAGGGATGGAGGAGGACGTAAAAGAGAGATTTAGAATTAGAGAGAGAGGGTAGACAATAGCTGGGGTTGAGAGGTACAGAGGTTTAGGGTCAAGGTCATCCGGAGAGGAGCTTTTGGAGGGACTGAGAGAGAGGAGGGCCGTTTGTGTCTCCTCAGGGAGATAGGACAAAATGAGAAAAGTGGGTGGAGTGCAGAGGGTTGAATGGTAGGAGAGGGAGAAAGAGTGGAGGGAGAGGCTGGAGGAGGGATTTTAGAAGGGTTGAGGCACAGGAGGTGTAGTAGGAGTTGAACTCCTAAGCCACTATACAAGGTTCAGACTCTAGTGTGTTGTTTATATGAAGCACGGGGGATGTGGGGGAATAGTATCTGGACTACTTTCCAAAATTTGGAGGGAGTTTATGTTATTGAGGAAGAGGATTTAAAATATTCAGACTTGGCAAGTGTGATTGCTTTAGTACAAGCGTTTCTTAGCCTGTGATAGTAAGGGCTGATGGGAGCTGAGAGGCCTTGTGTTTCCTCCACGCTTTATCACGCTCCCTGAGGCAGGTCATTAATTCAGGGGTGATCCAGGGATGATGGATACCTCGGACTCCAGTGTTTTTCAATGGGGCATGGAAGCCCCAGGTAGCTATAAATCTGTCTTTGAAGTAAGTGAGGGCTTGGTCGATGGAAGTGGTGGATGCAAATGGGGACCAATTAGAATTGGGTATATTGGCCATCCCAGTGGCACTGAGGGTTGTGGCACTGGACACCACACCTCACACCATGCTGGTGACCCAGGTTCGGGAATGAGCCCCGGGCCATCGGGGGTCGGCGGGGAGGGAAAGGATTGAGTGTCCAGAGGACAACTCTCCTCTTCTGGGAGGGAGGAGGGATTCAAGCTTGGTGCTTGACTGGCCTCTGGTAGAAGCCAGAGGCACAGCAAGCATTGATGTATACAGAGAGGGTTGGGGATGGTGACGTCGGTGGGGATGCCATGACTTCAGGGTGTGTGCCATTCCTGTAGAACAGGAGAAAACACACCAGAGTACCGAGAGGAAGGAGCGCCTAAGCAGACCCTAATGGCTCCTGCCTGCCTGACCACCGGAGGGACCTGACGAAAGTTGAATTCTCAGGGTGTACGGGCCCCACCTCGTACCCGCCTGGGGATACAGCCACGGCTCCCCGGGTTACAGGTAAGGCAGCAAAGTGGAGTTGTGTGTGCATCTCCTGATGGAGTGGGGCTCCAGCGAGGGTGGGAGAATAAAGAGTAATTTCAAAAAAAAAAAGAATTGGATATATCATTGAGGAGAGGGTTTAAGTCAAGGGAACTGAAAGAGCGGAGTTGCAGGATTTTATGTGGCAGTTTAGGTCTATGGACCTTCTTGATCACAAAGATAGGTGGTGATCGCCGAGGGCACCTGGTAGGACGCCGGACTTGATGACTCAGTGAGGGTGGGAGGTGAGAGCCCAGTCTAACAGCAAGTGCTTTTGGGTTTTGTGATTTAGTCGGGTAGGCTCTTGGATGAGTTGGGAGAGATTTAGAGCAGAGATATCACTTCGTGTCTTAGAAGTGGTTGATGACAGCCAGTTTAGATTTACATGACCTAATACATAAAGCTCACCTTTGTGTGAGATGGAAGCTATAGAGGTGATGAGGTCAATAGATTCAGAGGGCTTGATACCTGGGTGACAGTAGATACCAGCAATAAAGATAGGGGAGGAGAAAGGCAGGGCAATATTTACTACTAGGGCTTCGTAAGTGGAGGATAAAGCAGAGGAGAGAACGGTAGTGTATTGGAGAGAGGACTGGAATATACATGGCCACTCCACCTCCCCTACCTGCCCTATCCTGCCTGACTAAGGGAATAGCCTGGGATGGTAATCAAGGGATCAGAAATTTTAGTATTCAGCTAAGTTTCAGTTAAGATGAGAATGTCTGGAGTGAGGGAGATTATCATCGGCTATAACAGACCAATTTTTGGGACAAGGCTGCAGATATTTAAGTGAAGGATCTTTAGGCCTTTTGGGAGGGCAGAGGTGGTGTTGGAAGGTTGTACTTTAAAGGAAAACTACACCCAAAACTTGAAAAATTATACGTTGTGCAGAGTGTTTTAATTTGTATGTGAAGTTCTAGTGTTTCCTTCCCTCTGACTGATATTAGGAGTTTTTCCCAAATTAGCCTGCTAGCTTTATGCTAGTTTTACGACCCCTGGGGATCTTCATACCTGATAGCGTAATTGTATTTCTTGTTCCCACAGTGCATCTTGTCTCATGTGAGTGTGATGTAAGAGAGACCCAACATTCAGCACACACATGCCAAACAAACTAAATATCTTGGAAGCTTTACAAGCTGCACAAAAATTACCAGCAGCAAAGTTTTTCAGGACAGTAAAACCTTTAGGATGACGGTGGTCACCATGCTGAATTCTACAGATTTTAAAATATAGCCATCTCTATTGTTGTGAACTAATTGTAATGCAGTGCTTTCTGCTGGATTTATGGGCTCTGCTACATCACCTTTACATGAAACAAGGTGCATTGTAGGAAAAAGAAATGCAATAAAGCTATTTGATATGGAGATCTCCAGGGGTTGTAAAACTACACTAAAGCTAGCAGGCTAATTTAGGAAAAACTCCTAATACCAGTCAGAGGGAAGGAAACACTAGAACTTCACATACAAATTAAAACACTCTGCACAGCATATATTTTTCAAGTTTTGGGTGTAGTTTTCCTTCAATGGGAGGAAAGCAGCTGGGGGGAGGGGGAAAGGGGACCAGGATTGGGATGTACATTTCCTGAGGCAAGTAATAGGAGTGCGAGTATAAGGAAGTGTAGTTTAGGATATTTGTGGTGGGTAGAGTATTCATGGGGTGTTTGGGGGGCTGGGTGAGTGGATAATCAGGAGATGAAGGAAAGCAAGGTGGCTAGAAGCTGTGAATAATGCTGCAAGGGTATGTGGGGAAAGTGAGTCCAGAGTATTTGAGGGAAGCGGGGTATGCAAGAATGAAGGAGGGGCTAGGAGATCGTGGGGGAGGGAGAGGGGGCAGGGTTTCTAAATTGAGAAGTTTATGGAGTTGTGTTAGAGATGATGGAGAGGAGAATTAGAAGGAGGGGAAGTGGGGAAAGTGAGGTGGGCATGCTGTAGTTAGATGGGGGCACTTACCGGTCAGGGTAGATTGGATAGTAGGGGGGAGTGCAGGACAGTGAAACTGGGAGGGGTGTCAGCAAAAAAGTAGCCACTGCCTGAGGGAACTGACAGCCACTGGCAAATTGTGCAAACCTGGTGAAAAGTAAGTACCTAAAGATAGGCCTTGACAGAAGTAGAAGAGGGAGGGGCACAGACTGATGAATAGGGATAGATTGACCACACAATAAGTGAAATGAGACAGGAATTGGATTGGGTGAGTGCACTTATAACTGACCCTCTAGTGGCTAGAAAATATAATCTGCTAATGGAAAAGTCATCACAAAAAAAAAAAAAAGGTTAATTTGGCTGATGGTAGTGATATAGTCCAGTCAGGAGGAATTGAAAATGCTGGGTAGGATGAGGAGCCAAACAAGGAGCTTGTGGACCACAGGCAACCAATAAGAGCTGTCCCAAGAGAAAGGTAATTGTCCTTTGAAAATTTACAGAGACAGACATGCAGCCTTGAGTTCCCAGAGAGCTGTCCGGGCCGTACCTGCAAACAAGGGCTCGGGGAGTGTGGCAGCAGGCTCTTCTCACCATGGAGGCATGTAGATCCCTGTCAGAGGCAACCAAGGAGGCATTGTTAGCCCAAAGGGCTACGAGAGGACACCTGCAAGCAATCCCCAGCTTAACTCCCCCACAGCCAGTATTCTCTCCTTGGGTTCTTCACCCCGAAGTGTATAACCTTACACTTTTTTGCATTGACCCCAGAAGCCACCTCTCTGACCACTCCTCTAGCTTGCTTAGGTCCCCCTGCAGCTGCTTCCATCCTTCCTCTCCATCCACCACTGCTCCCAATTTGGTGTCGTCTGTGAACAGACTTACCTTACTCACCACCCCATGCACAGTGTCTGATGTGAAGGCTCCAGAACTGGGCACAGTACTCCAGGTGTGACCTAACTAAAGAGCTATAAAGGGGTAGTATTACCTCCTTCCTCCTGCAATCAACACCCTCCCTATATGCCCCAGCATCCTATTTGCCTTACCATAGGACTTGTTGCACTGGCTCAAGTGTTTAAGGGTGTCACTGATAATAACTCCAAGGTCACGTTCCTCAGCCATAATGCTAAGCTTCACCCCACCCATTCAGTACTCTGTCTTAGGGTTCTTATTCCCAAGTGCATCGCTTTGCACTTTTTGGCATTGAATTTCAACTGCTAAACCTTAAACCACCCCTCTAGCTTTTGTAAGTCACTCAGCTTTTCTCTTATTCTCTCGTCAATATCCACCCTCCCACAGAGCTTAGTGTCATCTGCAAAGAAATACAGTCTTCAATGTCGCTGATAAACATATTGAAGAGGACCCATCCCAGGACAGATCCCTGTGGCACTCCGTTCATGACCTCCCTCTCTTCTGATTTACTCCGTTGACCACAACTCTCTATCGCCTACCCTTTAGCCAGTTTCCTACCCAGTCAGCTATGTCCTTAGCCAGGCCCAGATCCTCCATCTTCATCAGTAAGCATCTGTGGGGAACTGAATCAAAAGCTTTGCTGAAGTCCAAATAGAGCAAATCCATGGTGTGGCCCATATCCAATTCCTTCATTGCCCACCATGTCTTATTCATGTCTATTTGCCGGTCAAATTATGTTATGATTTTGAATTGAGCGCTTAAAACTCATTTGCGTCCTTAATCAGTTTTTTTTTATATATTGTTATGTGTATGTATTAATTTTATCATTATATTTTTGGTTTTGTATATGCTTCTTTTGTACAGCACTCTGATACTCTCAAGTATGCTTAATTATAATAATAATAATGATTACAACAGGCTATTCTATAGGTTTGCCACCTTGTGGAAGATGTGTTTCCTTATATCACCCCTGAAACTGACCACCTCAGAACTTCAGAGCATGTCTCCATGTCTGTTGAAGGACACCAGATCAAACATCTCCATGTGCTTGATCCTACTGATACCCTTGAGCATGTGGAAGACTCAAAACATGTCACCTCTCAGCCTCCTTTTCTCCAACTTGAATTGGTTAAGGACCACCAGCCCCTTCTCATATTTTTTGTCTTCCATACCCTGATCATTTTGGTGGCTCTGCACTGCATCCCCTCCAGAAAGCCTTAATGTTTTTGTTTTTTTTTGCATTGGGGAGCACAGACCTGCTTGCAGTACTCTAGGTGGGACCTGACTGGGGCCTTGTAAATAAGTAGGATAATGTCCTCTGCCCTGTTAATCAACCCCTCTTTGATGCACCCATCATTCTACTGACCCTTTTGACAGCAGTTGCCACTGCTTGTCATACATTATCCCCTTTTTTATTATGATCTTCAGGTCCTATTCCTTCTCCACTGAAATAAGAGGTGCACCACACAGTCCTTCGGAAGCACCACTTGTGCTTGACACAAAATTCCACGACTTCCCGCTCAGCGATGGCACAATATCAACATTGGTATTGTGCCATGCCAAAAGATAGTGCCCTGCCCCCCAATTTAATTATAATCAACTCCAGGCTGGAGTTGTTCCGGAGAGGGGGCAGAGCACCGGGAGAAGCCACATCGGTGAAAACAGACCATTACGGGGACTGTCACTGTAATGGTCAGTTTTCAGGTTTCCCTGTTGGGGTGTTGCACTAGAGTGGGCCACCACAGTCCGTCTGTAGTCAGATTCTATGTTTCTGTGGGGTGGGAAGCAGAAGGGAGGAAGGGCATGAAAACCCACTGTTGCACTAGGCCGGGGGGTAAGATAGTACCTACTATAGGCAGATTTGATGGGCCATTGGTCTCCTTCTGCCATCAGATTCTATATTTCAATTTCTGTACATCCTACCTCTGTTTTTCCTCCCCAAGTTCAGCACCTTACATGTGCTGCACTGAATATGAGACTTCAGGGGTCTGATCAATTAATCATCCAGCTCACTCAGGTCCTCTTACAATGTGTTCCCATCCTTAAGGGAGTCCTCCACCCTGACCAACTCAGTGTCATCAGCAAACTTCAAGCAGCAGTGCAGCCAGCCCTCCGGCACAGCAGTAGTGCTATTGCATGCGACAGAAATGATCTGGGTTCAGGAGCGAACCAGGGCTGTCAGAGGGCTGACCATGGGGAGAAGGCTGAGTATCCATCGGACTGCTCGACTTCTCCATTGAGAGAGGTGATCTGGTGCCCAGCAACACACCAACCCCTAGCAATGGCTTGGGGTAGGTGAGCCAGGGACCAGTACTGAGGCCAGATTGGCGGAGGTGGTAGATGAAACTGGATTGGCAGAGGTGGCAGATGCCTGCAGATCGAGGGTGGGAGCCAAGAAGCATGAAGCCCAGGAACCTTGTGGAGACCCAGCAGACCAATGTGGGGTATATTCCTGAGACGAAGAAAAGGAGAATAAACAGATGCCACACACACACATACACACAAAAAAAAACAGCAGTGCATGTTGGTGAAATTTTTGACATACAGTTTTTTATTATATTCTAAATTACCTCTTCTCTCCTCTCCTCTCCTCTCCTGTCTTGTATGATACAATTTCTCACCATTTTGAGTCTTCTTTATGACTTTTTCTTTTACATCAAAAATAATAAAAGGAGAATTTTTAGTATGGCTCAGCCCAAGTTTTCATCTGTATTCTGTGTTGCTTTTGAACACACATTGGTCAATATTTTTTTTTCTTGTGACTATCATGAACTAGCTAGCAGCTGACACTGCTTTCTGACTTTATAGCTGAGACTACTGATAAAAACCTGGTCCAAGCCATATTAAAAAGAGTGCTCCCCTTTTTATTTCAACTGCAAAAAAAAAAAACATAAAGTAAACTCAAAATGAGAAAATAAGGATATCATACAAGACATAAGGGGCAATCGAAAATAAAATAAATAAACAAGTATTTGTCAATGCCGAACATTCAATTGCAGGTATTTGCAGTGGTGTTTGGTACTGGTACTGGCTTCAAAGGAGCAAGGAGGCAGCTGTGAGAGCGGCGGGTGCCGCATGGTGGAAGCTGCACTGTAAATGCAGCAAGGAGCTGATAGTTAGAGAAGACGTCCCTGCTGGCCTTAGTGGACTGGGGAGAGAGAGTGCACTGGGCATCAGCAGCCGCCAATAAGTAAAGCCGCACCACGGCTAATGTAGAAGCCTGGGGGGGGGCAGAGGAGCAAGACCAGAGAGAGAGAGTGTGCGCCGGGCAGCATGAGCCACCAATAAATGAAGCCACACCAAGGCTAATGTAGAAGCCTGGAGAGGTGGGGGGTTCAGAGGAGCAAGGACTGGAAAGAGAGAGAGAGTGTACCAGGTAGCATGAGCCACCAATAAGTGAAGCCACACTGCGGTTAATGTAGAAGCCGGGGGGGGGCAGAGGAGCAAAGGCCGGAGAGAAAGAGAGTGAGGTGGGTGGCAGGAGCCAACAATAACCATAACTCTGGACACACGCATTAGTGTGATCTGTAATGTGCATGCTCGGAGTTAAATTATCAGCATAGCCATCTTATTACTCCAGCACATGTAGGCAGAAGACAACATTTTCAAATCCGCGCCAAAACATAATTCTGCGCAAGTAGAATGCCATTCCGTGCCACAGGTGGAAACACATATTTTGGACAGGATTTGAAAAATGACAGCTGTGACATACATAAGCTCAGATAATAAGAAGGCTAAGTTGAAAATCTTGGGTGAAAATATGTAAAATTTCCGCAGTTACAAGGGTGAGTACTGAAACTGCAACAAATGGGCATAAGTTTGTCATATTTTTAATATTTTGTCCCCAAGTTTTGAACATAGTCTTCTTATTACCCCACCTCATGAACCACGTAGGTGAAAATGTTTTAATCTGTGGGAAAACACCATTCCGTGCCACAGGTGCAAAAACATGTTCCGGGCGGGATGTGAAAAAATGACAGCTGTACTGTTCATGAGGTAGTGTGATAAAATGGTTATATAAAAAATTTGAAGTGGAAATATTGAAAATGACCAAAGTTACGCGTGTGCATAGAAAATTTTCAACAGCCACACGTAACTCTGCCATTTTTAAGAGTTTTTTCACCAAAGTTTCAAAATGGCCTTTTTAGGAACCCACCTCATGAACACTGCCACTGTCATTTCGTTCATTGGTCCCAAAAGCTGATTTTGCATGGCAACCAAGTCATTCTGTGCCACAGGTGCGAAAACACATTTCAGGTAGGATATGAAGAATGACAGCTATACTGTTCCTTAGGTGGTGTGAAAAAAATGGCAATGTTGAAAATTTGGAGTGAAAGTATTAAAAACTGCCAAAGTTACGAGTGTGCGTAGAAAAATGTCAACAACTGCATGTAACTCAGGCGTTTTTTTGTAATTTTGCACCAAATTTTCAACATCGGCTTTTTGGGACCCCACCTGATGAACAGTGCTGCTGTTGTTTCACTACTCAGTTCCAAAAGGTGATTCCACACAGCGACCGTGAAATCATCTTTTGAGACTGTGTTACGAAATGACAGTGCCAGTGTTCATGAGGTGGGGGTCCCAAAAAGCCCATGTTGAAAATTTGCTGCAAAAATACCTAAAATGGCTGAGATGTCAACATAAGTTAAAAAACGTCGTTGACAGCCATTATGCTGTACTTACCTTGATTCTTCAGTTCACGGTTCGGCTTTGAAGAGTGCAGACATGTCCCACTACACAGATGACAGCCACCAACCTCCAATGGTAAGTATAGAGCAAGGGGAAGGAGGTTCTGGGTTGCTCAGTGAGTGAGAGGGTAGGGATTGGGGAGGGGGACAGGGAGACGACAAGGGATCGTTTTTTTTTTCAGGAATAAAAAAAGGAAAAACCTTGGAGACTGTTTTCTTTTTTCAGGTTTTTCACTAAAGATGTCAGGACACTGGGAGTGGGCTCCCCAGTGTCCTAGTGTTTTGGGGGTATGCATCAGTGGACACTGGGAGTGGGCTCCCCAGTGTCCAACAGGGAAAGGCGGTGCAGCGTTAATTGATGTTTTGAGACACTGGAAGTGGGCTCCCCAGTGTCCCACACTGACGGCTGCGGGGAATATGGCTGGGGACACTGGGAGTGGACTCCCCATTGTCCCACACTGAAAGGTGGGGATACATGATGAGGGACACTGGGAGTAGATTCCCAAGTGTCCGACACTGCTGGGGGGGAAGAAATGCATCATCCGGGACACTGGGAGTGGGCTCCCCAGTGTTGTCTGCAGCGGGGTATACATGAATAGGGACACTGGGAGTGGGCTCCCCAGTGTCCCACTGTAATGGGGAAGGGGCAAGATAAATGGGAGGGGTGCCACCACTAGGGCCACCACACACCAAGGTAAAGGGGTGCTGCAATCCTGACTCCGTAGCTGGCAGCATGAAACCTGGGAGGGTCAGAGGAGTGAGGACCAGGGAGAGAGAGTGTGGCAGGTGGCAAGAGCCGGCAATGACCATAGCTCCAGCCTTGTGCATTATTGTCAACTGTAATGCTCATGCCCGGAGTTACAGCTACAGAAAGAAATGAAGCGATCTCTCATTGGAGCAATTCATTTCTTTCAACTACAGAACATGCCACGTCAGCAAGCAGAACTTCTGTCGTGACAAAAGTGCCTAGTCATTAGTCTACACTGCCAAGCCCAATGCAGTTTCAGCTGTAATTGGCTCGGCAGTGACACACCTCTAAAATGCCATGAGTAGCAAGATGTCCCTTGCGCAAGTGAATGTAAAAAGTATGGGTCAAAATCTTTACTGTTAACAGGCACTGCTGCTTACGCTGTTGCAATAATCTATGACCATTTAGCAACAGTGGCAATTTTGTGCCATTCTTCTGTGTACAATGGGAGGCAGTAGCCTTTCTAGGCAGTCACTAGCCACACTGTGACTATGCAGAGAAAGGGGATGAGGAGTCATCATGCAAATGGTCCACGGAGCCATTCACGATGCATGTAAATCCTTGCAAGCTCCATTGCAACATTTTGTGACACCCCCTGCCTGTAAAACTATTTGCAGGGAGGAAGTGGTGGTCTCATGACTCTGTGATCAAATGTGGAGGAGCTGGCGGGGAATGGATATTATTATGAGACATACACTGAAGCAGTATGGCCTGGGGGAGTGTGGCTAGGGGGGTCCACTAGATCACAGGTAAAGACTTGGGACCAGAAAATAGAACATCCATGAAGCCAGAAGTGGGCTGTAAGATACAGAGGAGGGGTGGGTTGGTCAGTAACATTTGGTGGCAGTAGGCCATGACATGACTCCAGCATGTCACCTACTTACTATCTTGCACCCACTAACACTGCACTGCGACAGTCACGGGGTGACTCCTAACCCCTGTAACAATGTCTGGTTCCAAAGGGTGGTGAACCAGTGGGTGACTGTCTCCCCCCAACCCTGTGCAACTGTGTATCGGGCCCCATGCTTCATAATTTATACCTTGTTTTGACACGTACCCTATGGCTAGTATTCTGTACTGAGACCAGGTAATTATAGTTTAGGGGACACAGCCTCATTTCTTGAGAACTTTATTTTGCCACTTGGTCAGCACAAAAAGACACTCTTTAGAGGCAAAATTCTCTGTCTTCCATCCTCGTCCTCTCCAGGTCCGAGATATCACTGAAAAAAATTCCCAGCATACTTCACAATGTCCCCTACTGTTCTGCTACTGTATGTTAATACTGCCACCGAGATCACTCTTACAGTTGTAACAGTGGTCTCTCGTGCATTCTTAGGGTAAGAAAACCATGAACCAAAAGTGAGCGGTTTTGATACTCTAGGAATGGAAGAGAGACCAATCTTATGATGATAAGAGTAATCTTGGTGGCAGGATTAACAGATATATTTTTTTTACTTTAATTTTTATCAAAAGATTTTATAATACAAAGTGATTCACTAAAACAGGAGACAAATACATGTACTGTCACCATATACAGTACCAATAGTGTCCATACAGTGAATCTGTTGGCCAGGATAACAAAAGATGCCTAGAGTAGAAATGAATTAAATAAAAAAGCTAGTGTGTCATGCCACAGATGAAACACAGAATTACAACGAGACTTTACGGAACAAAAGTCAGGCTTTGAGCCATTATATATACAACCCATCTGCACCAGCGAATTTCAAAAGCAGAGTATGAATTGTTGAGAGTGGCCGTAATCTTCTCTGTATGGTAAATGTTACTTACTAGATCATGCCAGGTGTCAGAAGGGGGGATCTGTGGGGGTTAGTCAAAGCTTAATTAATTTCTTAGCAGCTGCCAAAAGAATGAGCAACATCTTTCTAGTGTAAGGTATTCAGTATTCAGGTTGGAAGTCAAAAAATAAAAATAAGAGGGGACTGAGCTGAAGAGATGAGCTCCAAATCTCTCCCAATGCCAGTTGGAGCTGCTGGAAAAAAGGTCCCAACACCAGACAGGACCAGAGTGTGTTCTAGGGAGGCTAGGGAAGTTCCACACTGTCTCCAACAGAGTGACCCTCAGTGAGACAAATATTTCACCTGTCGAGCTGGCGTAAAAAAAAAACTGGATTACCGTCTTCCAGGTGAACTCGTGCCACAAGTGTGAGGAAGTGACTTTGTGAATACTGTATATTGTAATGTTGAAAACCATTGTTGGTCTGTAAGGGAGATATGCAGGTCACTGTCCTATGCTAATTTAACATTGTTCACTGAATGGTCAGAAAGTGTCTGTGAGCGCCTGATAAAGCTAAGAGATAAGATGTTCAGTGAGATCATCACCCAGCAAGGTTTGAACCACCAAGGTTACTGCAAGAGGAATATCCTGAGAAAGTGGTTCTGCTTCTTTGTGTTGAATTAAATAATCCCGGGCTTGCAGTTATTGGAAAAAATGTGTAGAAGGTAGGTAATAAGCAGGTCTTAAATCCTCAGAGGTGCGAACAGCAGAGTCTTGTAGCAACTGCGACCAACATTTTAAACCCAGTCGTGACCAAACCCGGAAGCCAACATCTAAGTGAGAGTGATGATAATCTGGGTCCCAGTCAGGGACAGAAGTCGGTAAATATAAGGATGCAGTTCCCCTCTGCGGAAAAGGTGAAACCATGTGTGTAATGAGTTCAAAGTATACAGATTATCTGTATAATCTGAAAGTGGAGGCATCGTCATTGTCAACAAGGATTTAGCCAAAGGCTAAAGATTCCCCTCTATAAGGTTCCAGTGAGCTATGTAATTATTGATCAGCCAATAAAATACAGTGTGAAGCTGGACTGCATCATGGTATGGTCCTAATTTAGGAAGAACCAGACCTCCTTTTTGTTTTGAGAGCTGCAAGATGGTAAAACAGGCATGAGGTTTTTACTTTGCCACAAATATCGAACTATAAGCTTATTCCAGGTTTGGAAGTAAGTAATAAATGGGAGGGTTTGGGCCATTTAAAGCATCCTGGGGAGGGTGACCATTCTAATGCTGTCAGTTCGTTGAAAGAGGGGGAAGGGAAGTTGAGCCCAGAGATCAAGGTCTCTTCACTAGGACTGCATAAATAAGGCATAACTGAGATTACAAACTTCATTTGCATCTTTAGGGAGAAGAACGCTTAGATATTTAAAGTAGGAGAAATTCCATTTGAACAGGAACTGGCATTGAATTTCATGAGAGGGAGCATAATGTATAGGAAGGACCTCAGTTTTCGTCATATTGAGGCTGTAGCCTGCTAGATTCCCAAACTGTAAGAAGGTAGACCAAAGAGTAAGGGAGGGACTGTTCTGGGTCAGTTAAATAAATTAGGAGATTGTCGGCATATAACGCCAATTTATGTTCTTTATGTCATATTTGTGCAACAGTTATAGGCAAGCTCTGATGTATAGTCTGGGCAAATGGCTCCAAATAAAGAGCGAATGGGAGGGGCAGCGGAAACCCCTGCCATGGCCCTGGGATTAATGTACTATTCATTCAACTTGCTCAGTAATATTTTCATTTTTTTAAAACCTTAGGGCAGCTGCATGTGAGGCAGTCTTCACAGAATGAAAGTGTCTCTCATTACGAGGAATGGAATGCCCTGATTGTTTGGGAGCACTCCCTCAATCTATAATGTGGCAAATACAGCCTACATAGTGAAAAGTGCTACTTAGTCATTTTTATTTTTGCAACCCCCCTCATCAGTGCATCGATTTACCAGTGACAGTATGTGACAGGGAGCTCCTGCCACTCTTGAGGACCAACCTTTTCTTAAATCTGCTGCAACAGTTCTTCTATTTCTTAGGCTGATCTATTCTTTACAATTTCTAGTCCATAAGGTTGGCCACCTGTGGGCACCCCCTTCCATTTTTTGACTACGCTATAGTGTCCTTTTTAATTTTCCTTTTCCCTCTCAGGTCCTTGTACAGGGAGATTATTGTTGTGACCTCCAAGCTGATATAAAACAACAGGATGTGTTCCTCGTTGTTATATACCTTATGTGTATAAAACCTGTAAATGTTGAAAATACCATGGCACTAGATGTTTTTGATAAAGGTAAAAAGTTACTAGGGGACTGTATGATAAAAATTAGGTTAGTTGTGCTATTTAAAACGCATGTAAATTGCTATTAACTGAACAAGTCTGAAATGCCATGGTGATCTGCATATATCATATATATCCATGCATATATATAGCCTCAGCAACCCAGCTAGCACTTTACCCCCCTTTCCCTTGGTCTTTCTCCTCCCTTCCCTTTCTTCCCCCCATCCCTCCCCACCTCCTAACCCAGCTTCCTACATTTCTCTATGTTTTGCGACAATGCCCCTGGCAGCTCATATCCCTCCCAGTGTCTTACCCATGTCTTGTAATGCTGTTGCACACCCTCATTTGCCCTTGACCTGTTTTTCCAAAAATGTATGCATCTTCCTCTGGTAACTGATTGCAAACTTGTTAAACCTATTTATCCTGCCTTTAATTTCTGTATATTGCTGTATTACCATGCATTATTGTCGATTTGTCATAGTGTCTTCAAACTGACGTGGAACCTTTGTAAAAGAGCCTTGGCTCAAAGCTACTTGTAGTCCTAGACTTAAATAAAAAAAAAATATATCCCATGATGCTCTGCATTATGGAAGTAGATGTGATGTTGTTTTTCTTTGAAACTTGGCTTATTGTCAATGCCCTTTGGGATAATCCTTGTGTCAGTGCTTCAGCACTAAGGTTCTTTGTCTTTAGTGTTTTTTTTTTAATTTGAGCCCCCACCACCCAAGCAAACAAGGCCCACATAGGGGAGACTAAATCTCAACAGATAAGTTAGATCAGTAGATCAGTGAGTCAGTAGGTGCTGACAAGTGCAGAGGAAGAACATACATAGTCTGTTGCTGCAGACTGATGTACTGAAGAAGGAATATGCCATCGATGAATGCTATCTCCTGTATTTTGAATAAACATCACACAGAGATTGTGTGCTGGAATTGAAGTTTGGTGTCTGGTCCATGTGTTATCCCACAACCCCTCCACACAGTACCAAAGTGTGGGGGGGGGTGGGTATGGCTAAGGGTGCTCCAATATCTTAGGATAAAGATGCTACACTCGCTGAGAGCCCCTTGCAAGCAATCGGGGCAACTGGATCACCTCCTCCCTCAGGAGATGCTGGGACAGGGGTAGTTTTTGTTGGTGTAAAATAACTCTGCTACAGGGATTCCAAATCACTTGACTTCTTTACTAAGCCAGATGGAAATTTATGGCAGTACGATTAATTCATTTCTGTATTTAGTACTGATGCTTTGTCCTTAAAACCCAGCTTTCCCAGTGAGTTACATTTCTGGAAAATCCTTTTTGCCCAATTCTGTATCATAGCAAGAATGCCACAAGCCCTGGGTGCACCGAACATATGGCGCATGGGACTTGCGGCATTCCCCGGCCAACGAACGACATTCTTGAGCCTGTGCACCAATTGCCAAAAGTTAGACCAGCTTTTTCTGGTCTAGCTTGCAGCAGTCTGGGGTACCCATTTTACAGGGCTTGTGTCAAAGATTTAGGGCAAGCTGCCATAAATCAGGAAAGTGTTGAAAATACGCCTGACCTTCTTGAATCAAATGCATTCAGCAGTGAGCTTTTTGGTGCGGCTGTGCCGACCACCGGATGTGACTCAGGGCTCGGTGCAAGCCCTGTGTCAACCTTTGTGAATTTAGGCCCTTTCAATATTTTGTATGATTTGCTTCAGAAATGTGGGCCGATATGGATGGCATCAGCTGACCATGCATGGGATCAAGGTGTTTGTCCCAAGTCGCAGATCTCAGTCCAGACCGACAAGAGGCTGAGTGTCTCCCAAGCGGTGCTTCATGACTCTAGGGAGGGCTAACAGCAACTGCATGACTGACCTTGTGGCACAGGGAGAGGGGCACCAATTCTGTATTTGTAAGCATAATGTTATTGCTGTATCACAAGATGATCCTGAAAACTGACTTGCCTAATGACCATTTCTTGTTAAAATATAGTATATTGGGCCGGTTGGATAGCGTAGTGGTAAAGTTGCTGCTTGCCAAATAGATGACCCAGGTTCGCACCCTGAGCCTGGAATGTCTGGTGCCTGCTGGCGAGGTGGGGTTTGAGTGTCCATTGGAAACCTCCCACCTCAGGAAGGGAGGGAAGGAGGGCACCTCCTTTCATTGCATGACTGCCCCCTGGTGACCCAGATGGAGGGGGTTGTCATGCGAGAAGGAACAAGTTGTCCCTCTGAGGTGGCCTTACATCGGCACATACCCACTCACCTGGCAGGTGTCGTGGAGGTGTCACATGCCCAGAGTGGGGCTGGCAGGGGAGCACCAAAGGTAAGGTGGGGCTCACCCACCCTTCCGACTGCACTGATAGGCATTTCATCAAAGCCATCTCTCAGGACTACACCCTGGGGTGGGATAAGGGGAGGGTCTAGTAGGGGAATAAACACCCAGCAGCACTGGGCAGATGAAGCCACCATGCCCCCCTACGCCACAGCTGGGTCTCCTCGATTACCCCCACACTTCACCGGCTCCACCCTGTGGGCCCCTTCTGTCGAGTGAAGTATGTTCCTCCCTGCTTGAGGGGAACTGACGGGTCTCGCCTATGGGGGGATAAGCCATGGGTTACAGTCGGGGTACCCAGAAGGTTGTTGAGCAAAGGCTGATGTTGGGTTGGATCATCGAGGGGGACGTCATATGGCGGGTAGAGGGCTTGGGCAGGTGGAAAGAGGTCCCAGCAGTTGGCAAGGTGAAAATAGGGGACAAAAACAGAAAGTAAGAAAAAAAAAAAACAGTATATTAAAATTCAGTTCCATTCAGTCTCCCTGACTGTAGCCCTGCTCGGGAAAGGGGGTGGTGGATTGGTTATATGTGCAGCAGAGGTATCCAGGGATCTGCAATGGGAGTGGATAAGGGGTAGGAGAAGGAATAATCCAGCAAGTAAACAGCTCAAAAAAGGAAAAAATGTTTTTGGCTAACCATTTTTTTATATAGAACACATCTATTATATCTGTTTTGTGCATGCAGTTTCATACATGACACAACTATAAATATTAATTGTGTTTTTTCAGGCTGGAGCCCAGATAACAGATATTCTGAGCATTTCCTTCAGGAAGCAAAACTCCTTCACTGGAATGGGAGATTCAAACCCTGGGATTACCCGGCTTCTCACATTGAATTGTGGGAGAAATGGTACTTGCCTGATCCTTTGGAGAAGTTCAAACTAGTTCGACCAAACAGCTGAGCTCTGTTAAGAGGACATGTTTTTTTGTGATTACACCTGAACTGTGTACACAGAATTGGAAACTAAAACTCAAAGTGAACTTTTTTTTATATGAAATAAAAAGAAAAGATGCTGCTTTTGACTGCTGAATACAAGACGAGCAATATGTAATTTATAACATATGTATATTACGGGCCCTCACGTTTATGGAGAACTGATTCATTATGCAATCCTTCAGTTTGCTTTAATGGTTTTGAAAGGCCCCCTTTACTAACAATGTCTCAGTTGAAACACAAGTGAAATGTAGCTTGAACTGAACTCGGGGGGGGGTCACCCTGTAACAATTGAGTGTTTAGATGCATCAGTTGAGAGTTAGCTAACACAGTACTGTACATGCATTTCCCCCCAAAGAAGCAGAGCATTAAATTGCAGCAGAGTGCAAGAATAAACTATCCGCCTGTACATGTAATGTGGTAATTTCATAATGCATGTTATTTGTCTAAACTATTTATAAAAATCAACAATGTGTGTTGATATCATCTTGAAAGGTGAGGGAGTGACTAGCTGCGATCTGGCTTTTATAAATGGCAAAACATGTCTGCACTGACAGAAATTCAATCAGCTCTCTGCATAGCAATTTTCATATTAAATATTGCAAAGCACTTTACTATAAACAAAGCTACAACCAATAAAAACTAACCATGGCACAAACTGTTTATGCCCCCACCATAAAGAGTTTTTCAACCTATCATGTCAAAATACATTTTTTTTACATTTGCCACTGCTGCATGCAACGCAGATTCTGAAATGACCTTTGGTTGTGAGGGGGGTCAATGAGGCTTGAACATCCCAGCAGATGCTTGCTTCGTCTGATGTGAGTTAGTGTCTGCAGTCTGCTGTGCAGGCATCACCTGGGGATACATGGGGAGGTTGCCCTGGAGGACCTAGTAGAAGAGATGGAAAGCTGCACAGACAGCCCCTTTGCAAGTCCACTTTGTGCACTGAGAGGGCGTATTATGCTGCCGACTTGTGGGAGGATCTACAAAAACAGGAACATCCGATCTTTAGGCAGGGTGAAGCCCGCACCTCACAGGCCCCACACTGTCAATCCGGTTCATACCTTTGCACTGGATTCAGACACTAGAGGGTGAATATACCAGCCCCAGTGGCTTCACCATAGAGGTTGCTGGAGGTAAGAATAAGACCTTGGTAAGATAGGTGATGAGCCTTGGGGTTGAAGGCGGCAGTTGCCCAATGTTGGAGATGAACAGTAAATCAGAAAGAAAAAGTGTGTATTTTTTTATCAAGTTGTTTAGCCACTGGCACATCACTCGCCTCAAGCATTGTGGTAGGAAGGCGAGCAACTACAAGGCTGTGAAGCTAGGGGAACATTTTATAAGTACGGAAAATAAGAGACACACAGTATTTAAGAAAATTATATCAATAAGACCCAGGATTCATAATCACATGTGGCATTTACAATATTACTGCAAATTAAGAAATATGAATTTGGCCTTTTTTAAATGTTCTGTTTATGTTCCTGTTTCTCGGCCCTGTCCCTATCCGTCCTTCATTGACCTCCCAGCCTTGTCACTGCCCCTTATTTGGCATCTCCTCTGGAATCCTGCACTTGTTGAGATTGCAAAGGTGGTGGCGGGGGCCCAAGAGAACTGGGCCTCATCCTGACAGAGCTGGGGCTTTTCCTCATGTTTCCTCCCAAAGGTGTTGCCATCAAGAGCTCAAGTGCGCATATGTATGACATGCAGGGGTGAACTCAGCCAGGCAATCCTTCTCACTGCAGTGAGCTCACAACTGTACTGCCACCTGTGGGTGCTTGGGTAACAGCAGTGCAGCAAGGCTTGGAACAGCCCAACCCTGCAGGAGAGCATTCTTTGGGATGCACAATCCTCCTCCCTCTTATACTCCACGTTCAGGGCACAAACCCGGGTCATTAGTACTGCAAGCAGGAGCACTGCCCCATCACCAGCAGGCTGCACTGGCCTTGCATTCGTAATACAAGTGATGCAGAGTTCCTGAAGAAGTATACATGTAATGAAGTTAAACAAACATTTGTCAATGCCGAACGTTTGCTTGCTGGTATTGGCATTGGTAGTGCATGAGTTAAGAGAGATGCATAGTAGGAATGGCAGTGAAGTAGTGAACTAACGGCAACCCCCACCCCTACCCTGCAGAGACTGACAGGCATTGGGGTGTGCCTTTGGGTTGGCCATAACGCTTCCGCCATTGCACCTCACCCCACCCTGCAGATAGTGACAGGTGTCACGGTGTGCCTTGGGGTCTTCGACTCTTACGCTCACCCCATTCCATAAGGAAATAAGGTGAGATGGGTGCAGTATAGGAGAATGGGATGAACGTTCGGGCCAAAGACCCCAAGGCACACCTCAATGCCAGTCAGCGGCTGCAGGGTGGGGGTGGAATGGCGTGAGCATTACGGCTGAGAATCCCAAGCCACACCCTCGATGCCTGTCAGTCTGTACAGGGTGGGGCGTTAACAGTTGGAAACCATAATGCCCCAGGCATTTGTTGGTATTTTTGTACAAAATTTTCAACATAGGTTTTTTGGGACCTCCCCTCATGAACAGTGGCACTGAGATTTCATTAATCAGTTCCAAGTCTTGAATTCACACAGCGACTGCACCATTCTGTGCCACAGTTGCAAAAACACTTTTTGGGCAGGATGCAAAAAATGACAGCTGTACTGTTCGTAAGGAGGTGTGCAAAATGGGCAATGTTGAAAATTTTAAATGGGAATATTATAAATTTGTAAAGTTACGAGTGTGTGTGGAAACTGCGCAACGCATGCTCATAACATAGTCATTTTATGGACTTTTGTCACCAGATTTTCAACATAGGCATTTTAGGACCTCTGCTCATGAACAGTGTCACTGGGATTTTCTTAATCTGTCCCAAACACTGATTTCCCACAGCGACTGTGCTATTCTGTGCCGGAAGTGTGAAAACACATTTCAGCTAGGATGTGAAAAATGATAGCTTTACTCTTCATAAGGAGGTGTGGAAAAATGCCAATGTTGAAAATCTGAAGTGAAATTATTACAAATTTGTGAAGTTACGAGGGTGCGTGGAAACTGCACAATGCACACTTGTAACACAGTCATTTTATGGACTTTTGTCACCAAATTTTCAACATAGGCATTTTAGGACCTCTGCTCATGAACAGTATCACTGTGATTTTCTTAATCTGTCCCGATCACTGATTTTCCCACAGCGACCACGCTATACTGCGCCGGAAGTGCGAAAACACATTTCAGCCAGGATGTGAAAAATAACAGCTGTACTGTTCATAAGGAGGTGTGAAAAAATGCCAGTGCTGAAAATCTGGAATGAAAATATTACAAATTCGCGAAGTTACGAGTGCATGGAAACTGCACAATGCACGTTCGTAACTCAGTCATTTTTTGGAATTTTTTCACCAGATTTGCAACATAGGCTTTTTGAGAGCCCACCTCATGAACAGTGACACAGTTGTTTTGTTACTCAGTCCCAAAAGGTGATTCCACGTAATGACTTCGAAGTCACCTTTCGAGACCGAATAATGCCATGACAGTGACTGAACTCATGAGGAGGAGTCCCAAGAACACCATATTGAAAATTTGGTGCCAATAGTCAAAAAAATGGCCACGATATCCACATACATTGAAAAAAAAAAACATTATGCCATTATACAGCTTACCGGCATTTCTTCAGTTTGCGGTCAGCTTTGAAGAGTGCAGACGTGTTCCCCGTCCACCGGAGACGGTCGCGCTGAGCTCCGGAGGTAAGTATAGGGTGAGGGGGTGTGGGGGAGGTGGGGTGCACAGAGGGTGTGTGCGGGTTGGGGAGGGGCAAGGACTCAACGAGGACTGTTTTCTTTTAACAGGAATTTAAAAAAAAAAGGCGGCTGTGGGGCGCTTTTGGCTTGCTGGGGTGGGCTCCCAGCATGCCACCTGGACGTTGTTGTGGGGAGTGGAGCCGATGGGGATTAGGCACTCCTGTTGGCCATACAGTGTGCTGGGGAGGAGAGCATGAGCACACTGGGGTGGGCTCCCAGCATGCTACCTGGGTGTTTTTTGGGGGGGGGACTGGAGCCGATGGGGACTGGGCACCTCCGTCAGCCATACAGTGTGCTTGGGGGGGGAGTGTGCATGAGCCAAGGGGGATTGGGCACCCCCTGAACACACAACAAATGTGAGGGTGCATCATGCCGACAAGGATTGGGCTGCCCCGTTAGCAAGTGAACTGGGGAGGGGGCATGCCGACAGGGAGACTGGGCATCCCCGTCGGCTTTAACATGGACTGGGAGAGGCGGCGGCTGTCCGTCGGCTTCGTGGGGACTATGAGAGGCCGATGGAGAAGCCGCCGCCATGTTTCTGTGAAATGGGACACCAGACAATGCAGCTGTAATTGGCTGCTGCAGTCAGGGACCGCCCCACAAACACAGCTGATTGTTTAACGATGGGGCACTCCCTGATTGCAGCAGCCAGTTTCTTTCAAGGTTGTGGCAAGCTACAGTACTGCTGTCATGGATAGCATGATTTTCTATTGATGCCACACAGACCAGCCCAAAAAAGGGCTGCTGACATTGGCAACAACACTGTCGTGCCTCCACATCTCGCTACTGAAGCAAGCTGCCGCAATATGTTTCTTGCACATGCACGCAAGCAAACATAAAAAGGAACAAGGCAGAGGACGTTTCCCCTAATATAGGAAAATGTACATCTGTCCTTTGACCTTGGTTTTGTAACGTGCATAAAAGATTGCCAGATAAGGGCCTACAGCTTGAAGAGGACAGGACATTATTTCTGAATGGTAGCTGTTTGTATAGTCCCTTTTTTTTTTTTTTAGAAATTATAATCATACCCTCAAATAGTCCATATTTAACTGAATTAAAAGTTTGTAGAAAAAAATTGTATATTATTTTTTGGGCAAGATTCCACTGAGTTCTGTTCATGGAACCAGAACCGGAGTTTTGACTGTCACGGTTTCATGGTCTGGGTTCAGAAATCTGAACACTGCTGTGATAGATCAACAGTCCACACTGACCATTCTGCACAGTTCTCGGCATGGAATCAGTACTTGAAAACCATATCATGGTCCCTGTACAGAACTCTGAGCACTGCTCAAACAGGTCAACAGGCAGGGATCGACAAATTTCAAAATGGCATGCTAGTCCAGGACAACTGCCCTCATCAAAAATGGCAATCCCCGAGTTCCAAGTGGTAGTCCGGTACATATCAATGAAAATTTTACTTTCTCCCAGATAGGCCAAAAATAACCCTCAAAACAAACAAGAAACAACCCTGGCTGTCCCTCCTTTACCTTAGTTCTGGCTGGGTGGTATCAGTACTAGTTTATTTTATTAATTTATTTTAGGCACTAGGGCCCAGATATTCAGACAGCGCCGGGCCGTGGCACAAGAGAGGGCGCGGCGCAACTGAGATGCGCCAGGGCCAGGACAGGGTGATATTCAAAGGGGATGTGCCAAGGCGCATCTCCATTGAATATGACACAGAATGCGCCTAGCACATGTACAATCCACCAGCAC
This sequence comes from Neoceratodus forsteri, assembly GCA_016271365.2. Classification (NCBI taxonomy): domain Eukaryota; kingdom Metazoa; phylum Chordata; order Ceratodontiformes; family Ceratodontidae; genus Neoceratodus; species Neoceratodus forsteri. Next base: position 1,216,755,499 of record CM028131.1, on the reverse strand, counting down.
ATTCCCTGACAGGGAGGACCAGGAATGCTCCAGCGCAAATGTAGTTGCACTGTGTGCATCACCCACGATATTCAGAAGTGGGCATGCAAATGGGGTCATAATGTATGCATGGTGCAAATGGGGCCATTTGCATGTCATTATGGCCCAATTTGCATGCCTTGCGCAGGGCAGCCTGGTGAAATGCACCCGGTGGCCTGCGTAGCCACCGTGAGTCCCTGGTAGTCTAGTGCCCCCCTCCCGTATGCGCAATCGCAGGCATTTGTATAGAACATCAAATCCTGGTGGTCTAGTGGTCCCCTCCCTCCCTCCCATATGCCCGATCACTGGCATTGGTCATGGAAACCAGTACCTGGTGGTCCAGTGGTTCCCCCTAGTAAGCCAGATAGCAGGCATCTGTGTCAAACACATACACCTGGTGGTCTAGTGGTAACCCCCTCCCGGACACCCACAGAGGACCCTGGCCACCCAGCCCCCCATCATCGTGGGCGGCTGCACCCGCCTGCACACTTCAAGCCACCACGAGATGACAGCTTACAGTATGATCTGTAAACCTATTGGTGCACAGTGTGGATCAATGGGCTTGCAGACCATGCTGTACTACCTGACACAGATATGTCATTTTGTGACTGTGTAGTACACAATATGGTCTGCAAAACAGTCATTCACTAATACTAAAACTGGATGTACAGATCAACTTGACCATTCGGCAGGCGGGCGGTATCGTGGAGGGGTGCAGCCCCCATTGATAGAGGCAGGGGAGCTGGGTGGCCAGGGTCCTCTATGGGTGGGAGGGGAGGAGGGTACCACTGGACCACCTGGTGTATGTGTTTGACACAGATGCCCACGATCAGGCTTACAGGGGGTGGGAACCACTGGACCACCAGATATTGGTTTTCACAACCAATGCCCACGATCGGGCATATGGGAGGGAGGGAGAGAGACCACTAGACCACCAGGATATTGTACAAATGCCCACGATCGGGCATACAGGAGGGGAGCCTACTGGACCACCGGGGCGGGTGTGGGTGCTTGAGGACGGTGTCCCTGCTGGGCAGGTGGCCACCCATGGCTGGCAGGTGCTGTGTTGCACCCTGCAATACAGCAGCTCACCTGTGGGTGGCCTGGCTTTGAGCCTCTTTTTTCGGGCTCAACTTTGAGCCCCCGTATGTGACGCAACTCAGGGTTGTGCCAGCATATGCGCTGCACATCCTGGGCTGAATATCAGGATGTGCTGCATATGCATGGGCATGCCCCCTGCATTTGCGCTGCATAAATTAACTTTGCACCCCGGCGCATCGGGACTTTTCCTGTTCAATATCGCACCAGGGCGCATTGCTGGGGTTGCGCAGACGCAACCCCTTTGAATATCCTGCCCTAAATGTACTTTGCCTCTCTTTATTTTGTTCACTTGTTCTTTCCTTACCTCCTTCTTTTACTCTTTTCCCCAGAGAAGCCCCCAAAAAACAAAACCTTCTCTTCTTCCTCCCTTGTACAAACTGGTCTGTACTGTAGAGAGAAAGACTGGTACTTTATTTTTTCCCTTAGGCTTTTAGTGATCAGACTAAGAATGCAAGTTGGTTTGGTTGCTGTTTTATTTTGCTCACTTCTGTTCTTTTTTTCCTTTTTTGTACCACAGAGAGGCCCGAAAAAAAAAAAAAACCCGTCCCTCTCCCTTCTCACTCAGTACTGGTCTGGCGGATTGGCATGTGGTCTGGTCTTTGCTACCTTTTTTCCCTTAGGCACAGTGGACCCTATGCACTAATGGGGCGGAGTGGCTACACGCGTGTATCTAGGGTGCGCAACCATGCTGCACCCATGGTGCCCCCCTGTGTGGCCAGCTGCGGGATTCACCTATGGGGCATGCAGCCCCACTACCAGATCATCGAGGAGGAGCAGCGGTCGGGTGGGCAGGGGTATGCCTGCACTCTGTGACATGCACAGAGTTGTGGGCGCTGGGAGCGAGGGCGACACAGTATGCAGGGGAACCCTTGCCATAAGGTCTGTGTGCCCCTGGCTACCCCCGGTCACCAAAGTCAGGTGGGGACTGCTGTCCCTCACCACATCATGACCCCAGACCACGGACAATGAATGGTGGTCTGGGGATGGCTTAAACGAGCACCAACTTCGGCTTCTTGGTTTGCCCGCGTGGCACATTGGCAGCCATTTCTCCATGCCCGCTGGTGCAAGGGATCCACTGGCAGACTGGGTCGGGCATCCCATTGGATGCCTGACCCGGTCCGCATATCTGTCCTCCATGTGCCAGGGGGTGGGGCCGCGGAAAGGTGCACTCCAGTAATGCATACCCCTAGTACACACAGGTGTTACCCTTCATGGGCAGGATACGTGCCTCTGGCACGTACTTCCTCCCCGTATGTGCATAGGGCCCAGTGAATGCACTTCTCGCTTCTGTTTTCTCTTTTTTGTACGTTTTTTTTTACTGATGGACCAAAAAAAAAAACCCTCAGTACTGGATGGTCTGGTGGTCTCACCGGTCTGGTCTTTCTTGTGTGGTAGTTTTTTCCCCTTAGGCACAAAATGCACTAAGTTCAGTTTGCCTTTTTGCAAACTTTACCTTTCTCAGGCAGAACTTAAGGGCAGGTGCCACAACAAAACCCTAACACCAACCCTTGCTTGCTCTGTCCCTCCTAACCTTCCCCTCTGTACTAGTATAGTAGTAGTCAGCTAGAAACATAGAAGTTGACAGCAGATAAGGACCGCGAGGCCCATCCAGTCTGCCCATTTCTTTTTCTACCTTATGGATGTACCATTGGCCTTTGCTCTGTCAATGGTCTATCTATTCATACCCATCTGTATTGCTCCCTTATGCCTATCCCATGCCTGTTTGAAGCCCTGCACTGTATTCATATCCACCACTTCCTGAGGTAGGCCGCTCCATGCATCCGACACCCTGACTGTGAAAAAGAACTTCCTCACATTACCCCTTAATCGGCCTCCCTCTAATTTCATGCTGTGTCCTTTTGTCCTGCTATTTTTCTTATATTGAAACGTTAGACTCTTTCACCTTGTTAATGCCCTTAAGGTGTTTGAATGTTTCAATCATATCACTTCTCTCCCTCCTTTGCTCTAGGGTATACATATTGAGCTCAGTTAATCTGTCCTCATATGTTTTCCAATGCAGTCCCTGCACCATTTTGGTTGCCCTTCTCTGGACTGCCTCAATTTGGTTAATGTCCTTGTGAAGGTGTGGCCTCCAGTACTGCACGCAGTACTCCAGATGGGGCCTAACAAGTGTCTTGTAAAGAGGGATTATTACCTCCCTCTTCTGACTTGTGATACCCCTACTAATACACCCCAACATCCCTCTAGCCTTACCTACTGCTTTAGTGGTCTGATTGGATGATTTCAGGTCATCGGTGATGATGACACCCAAGTCTCTTTCTTCCCTTGTGACTGCCAGCAACTCCCCTCCCAGCCTATAGGTGGCTTCAGGGTTTCTCTTCCCTATATGCATGATCTTGCACTTCTTTGTGTTAAACCCCAGTTGTCACTCTTCCGACCATTTTGCCAGTTTATCCAGATCTCTTTTCATTCTGCCCACCCCATCTGGATCATCTACTCTGTTGCAGATCTTGGTGTCATCTGCAAACAGACAAACCTTACCCTCCAGTACATCTGCAATATCTCTGATGAAGATATTGAAGAGGATTGGCCCCAGGACTGATCCCTGAGGTACCCCACTTGTGACTTGCATCTCTTCTGACTGTATACCATTTACCACCACTCTCTGTTTCCTGCCCATCAACCAGTTTGCCACCCAGTTGACCGTCTGACCCATCCCGAGCCTACCCAGCTTATTAAAGTCAAGGTAGGCGACATCAACTGTTCCCCCTCCACCACTCTGGTTACCCAGTCAAAGAAATCTATGAGATTAGATTGAAAGGACCTTCCTTTTGTAAACCCATGCTGTCTTGGATCCTGTGCTCCTATGGATTCCAGGTGTTGCACTATCCTTTCCTTAAGGAGTGCCTCCATACTCTTGCCCACTACTGAGGTAAGACTGACTGGTCTGTAGTTCCCTGCCTCCTCCCTGCTACCACTCTTGTGGAGCAGGATTGCATGAGCCCTTCTCCAGTCTTCTGGGACCTCTCCTGTGCTCAGAGACTCACTAAACAGTTCTGATAATGGCTCTGCTAGTTCCACCCTTAGCTCCTTTAGTATCCTGGGATGTATACCATCAGGTCCTATTGCCTTGTCCACCCTGAGCTTATCGAGCTCTTGTAGCACCCTTTATTTTGTGAAGGGACTAGTGCACACCTCCAACCCCCCTGTGTCCATGGTGCTGAGCTGTGGGCCCTGCCCTACCTTCTCTTCAGTAAATACTGAGCAGAAGTATCTATTTAGGATAGATGCTTTTACATGGTCCTCCTCCTCACATGCCCCCTTATCCACTTTGATCTTAGCAATACCCCCTCTGGACTCTCTCCTTTCACTAATGTATCTATAGACAGTCTTGTCACCTTCTTTTACTGTTCATGCTAGTGTTTCCTCAGTTTGGGCCTTTGCCTGCCTTACTGCCTTACCTGCTTCCCTTAGGGAAGTTTAGTATGCCTCCCTATCTTCATCCTGCTGTGTTTCCTTAGATTTCCTGAAGACCAGCCTTTTGGCTCTGACCTTTTCTGCTACTGTGTTTGAGAATCAAAGTGGTTTCCTTCTTCTTTTGCACTTCCTTTTCTCACTAATACAATGGGTTGTTACTTCAAGTATTGCATCTTTAATGCTTGCCGACTTTGCCTGTATCCCCTCACCTGTATTTCTTTTTGCCAGGCCTAGCTTAACTCTGTTGGCCATCTTATCAAAGTCAGCTCCTCTGAAGTCCCATATTTTTGCCTTGGAATGGGATGATTTTGTTCTAGTGGCCAAATTGAACCATACCATGTGATGGTCACTGGCACCCAGGTGACCTTCTACCTGGAGATCTGTGATCATTTCCCTGTTAGTCAGTACTAGATCCAGGATAGCCCTGTCTCTTGTGGGTTATTGTACCAGTTGTTTGAGGCCCTCCCCCTGCAGGGAATCCACCATGTGTCTAGTTCTGGCAGATGTTCCTGCTGGTATCGACCAATCTGTATCTGGCATGTTGAAGTCTCCCATTATCAGAACCTCCCCTTTAGCTGTCATGTTTTATATATCTTCTAACACTAACGTGTCTATGTTCTCCCCCTGGTCTGGAGGCCTGTACACAACCCCAGTTCGTATGGCTGTCCCATTTCCTGTTTCCAGGGTGATCCACAGTTCTTCTGGCTCCTTATGTGTATTCTGAATATCTGTAGCTTTGATATTTTCATCGACATAAAGGGCCACTCCACCCCCCCTTTTTGCACCTTGGTCTCTTCTGAACATTACATAGCCAAGTACTGAAGTCTCCCAAGTGTGGTTACTGGTAAACCATGTCTCGCTAATGGCTACTATGTCCAGTTTAGCCTCTGTCATTATTGCCTGCAGGTCTGGGATCTTGTTTCTAGGTTTCTTTCTTGGCACAGGCACAAAAAATACTGGTTTGCCAACTTGCTTTCCTCTACTCTGTTTGCTCGGTGGCCACTGCAGTGCTGTCTGTTGCTTGTAGCCTGCAGCAAACTGTGCCCAACCAACAATCTGAATTAGTGCTGCTCACTAGTTTCAGTTCAAGTCACACACTGATTCCTTTCCTTCACTGGCCTCGATTCTGCCTGGCTGCCTCAGCGCTTTGTTTTAGTATTTTTATTTTCCCCCTTTATCTCTTTATCCTGTTTATTTTTTGAGGGAGTACAGCATTATCTCAATCAGACAGCAGGTCTTCTGCCTGCAGTGCCCATACTTGATCTCTCTGAGTGATCGCCGTCCAGTGCTGCCTGCCTCAGGTTGCCTAAAACAACACTTTTTTATCCCTTAAGTTCTTTTGTCCATTTTGTTTCCCTTTTTTTATTTGCTTACCACAGGTCTCAATTTGCATGAACTGTGGCAGGTTACTAGTAGATGAGATGACCTTGCTGAGCATCATCAAGGTCTCCCAAAGTCAGCTCCCAAGTCCCGGCTCCCCACCCTTCCCTCCCCAGCTCAGCACCACACAGTCACCCTCCTCCTCCCCATTACTCTCTCAACCCAGACTGGCCCACTTCGAGTTTTTCCCCAATATTTGCTACCAAATGTGATTAGGGAAGAGTCTGTCACAACTCCACTGCCTTTCAGTTACAATTCTATTTCCCTTTCCCCAGTGATTAGTGTTCTCTCCAATCGCCATCCGCTCCTACCCCCCTACTTCACTGCCTCAGTCAATAGGTTCCTCCCTTGCGCTGTCAGATTATATCTTTGGTGGTATGACCTGACAATCATTCTGTTCTGCCAATCTTCTCCTCCTGTACCTCCTAGGATTCCTCTCTCTCCAGCTGCTGTCTCCGCTCGCTCCTGACCACCATACCTGGCCCGTCCACCCACTCGCCCTGTCCCAGCACATTGGTGATGCACCCGCTGCCTGTAAACGCCTGCCACAGTGCCACCTACTGATTCAGCAGCTGCCAGTGTTGAATGACTCACACAGAGGGACTCGGGACTGTCTCAGTGCACTATTCCCCCTGCTGGCAAAACCGCAAAACTGCAGCCAGGTACTTTTTTTTTTTTTTTTCCCTCCTCAGGCAGCACTTGTCCAGGACTACTGGGACCATGAAAAATACTTGTCCCTGCATAAAATCTGATAGTCCGGGACGTCAGGCTATCGGATTTGGCAAACCCTGTCAACAGGCCAAGATTAGCATTTTATACATATACCATGTAGAGGTATTTCCAGATTAATGGTTCCATGAAGTGAACTATAAAAATACTCACCTGTAGTGGTAGTTGTAGGAGTGGTGTATTTTTCACATTCACACATTGGTAGTTTCACTGAAAGTGCTGATTCATCAAAACATCTTTAAACTAAGTTCCTCCCACCACCGGGGTGGTATATCTTGTGACTCCGACCCGTGATGTCAGATCTTACATGCTGGAAGCAGGGATCTGTATGACACTTACCAGGGGAGGCTCGGTGAGTGGTGTGGATTAGAGTTATATACCACTCCTAGAACTATGGCTACACGTGAGTAACCTGTTTTTCTAGGGGCGTGGGTATAGTTCACTATGCACAGATTGGCAGACTTCCAGCTGTTCTTCTGGAGGAGGAAGAGGCAAAGTGTCCACCCCTACTTGATGAACAGAAATTGGAGAACCAACGTCCCAAGTGCAGCATCACAATGGGACTCTATGTTGATGCCTTAATGGGAGATGAAGGTGTGTGCCGACTTCCAGGTGGCAGACCTGCAGATTTCCTGGATAGGAATATCCCTGGAAGCAGTCACTGAGGCAGCAGTATGTCTGGTGGAATGAGCCCTAAGCCTTATGGGAGGCTCCCTACCAGCCAACCTATAGCAGAGGTCACTGCAGGATGTTATCCACCCACCAGTCATTCACTCTGCTGCCAGTCTACCAGGCATGGCTCCTCTGCAGGTCCAGAGTATGGAGCCTATAGTCAACATCCAAGGATGGGTGGGTAAGTATACTGTTAAGTTAATCACCTGGTTAAGGTGGAACTCCGATACTACCTTTGGGAGGAACTTTGGGTGGGGATGAAGGACAGCCTTGTCTCTGTGGAAGACCATATATGGAGACTCCTTCGACAGCACCTGGAACTCACTTTTCCTTCTGGCTGACATGATGGCCACCAAGAAGGCTGTCTTCCACGGCAGGTGTGACATCTCACATCTGTGCCTAAGCTCAAATGGCTGCCCATGAACACAGTCAGCACCAGCAGTAAGTCCCATGGTGGTGGTTCATGCACTGGAAGGGACAGGTGGTCCAGGCCCTAGAAAAAGCACCTGACTACCTTCTTCTGAGTCACTGTTGGCACACCAACCCACACCTGGTATGCAGAGATGGCAGCCAAATGCACCTTGAGGTTCATTGCTCACAGCTCCAGCTGGGAGAGGGACCATAGGTACTCACGGATACTAGCCAAAGGGCAGCAAGGGGATCAAGCTCCTTCCCCTGACACAAAATGGAAAATCTTTTCTACTGAAAGTTATAGCACAGGTGAGTCGACTCTTTCCAGAGAGGCCTCCACAACATGGAGCACATATTCTAAAAGATCCAAAGCCTGGAATTCTAGCTGCTTAGGAAGCAGGCTGTGAGGTGCAGGGAATGAAGGTCTGGGTGCAGAACCTTCCCCTGCTGTCTCATCTGCAAGTCCAGGCAGAGAGGCAACCGCCACAGAGGCCTGCTGCTGAGGCTGAGGAGATCCAGGTACCAGAACTGCCATGGACAGTTCAGAGCTATCAGGGAATTCTGTGCCTTGTCCTTCAGGGCCTTGACCACCACTTTGTTCATCCAGGGAAAGGGAGGGAAGTTGTACATGAGGCCTGGGGTCCAGGGCCTTACAAAAGCATCCCTCATCAGTGTCCCAGATTGTGGTGGAAGGCACAAAATAGCCTCAGATTTGCATTCTCCCAGGAGGCAAAGAGGTCCACCAGAGGTGGCCTAGTGGATAGGGCACTGGCCTCATAAAAGAGGCAGTGGGGGTTCAAGCCCAATCGAAGGGGAAGGATTTTGTAAGTGGAGACTATGACTTGGGTTAGGAACTGGTTAACAAACAGGAGACAGAGGGTGCTGGTAAATGGGGTACAGTCTGGGGGAGTGACCAGCGGGGTACTGCAGGGATCAGTACTGGGCCAGACCTGTTCAATGTCTTCATTAGGAACATTGCAGAGGGGCTGGAAGGAAAGGCATGCTTGTTTGCAGATGACACCAAGATCTGCAACAGGGTGGATACTCCAGAAGGGGTGCAGAAAATGAAAAGGGACCTGGAGACGCTTGAAAGATTGTTGGAGATGTGGCAACTGAGGTTCAATGCAAAAAAGTGTAACATAATGCACCTGGGTAGAGGGAACCCTGGGGAGAGCTACAGTTTGGGGGGGGGGAGCTGACTGTCACCAAGGAGGAAAGAGACCTAAGGGTTATCATCTCTGATAACCTTAAAGTATCAAAGCAGTGTGCAAAGGTGGCGGAGAGGGCCAAAGACATGCTGGGGTGCATAGGCAGGGGTATCACTACCAGAAGGCAGCAGGTGGTGATGCCATTGTATAAAACATTGGTAAGGCCTCACCTGCAGTACTGCGTGCAGTTCTGGAGGCTACACCTGCGCAAGGACATAAACAAGGTGGAGACTATCCAGAGAAGGGTGACAAGGGTGGTGCAGGGCTTGCACCACAAAACGTATGAGGAGAGACTAAGGGACCTCAATATGTACTCATTGGAGAAGAGAGCAGGGGACATGATTGAAACTTTCAGGTACCTCAAGGGCATAAACAAGGTGCAGGTGGGGGACCTTTTCCAATGTAGAAAAAGTACTAGAACAAGGGGGCACGATATGAAATTGGAGGGGGGTAGATTAAGAGGTAATGTGAGAAGTTTTTTTACACAGAAAGGGTAGTTGACACCTGGAATAGTCTGCCACAGGAGGTAGTGGGGTCAAGCACAGTGGAGGGGTTTAAGCATGCCTGGGACAGGCACAAGGGAACCTTGAGAGGGGAGGAAGTGATGAAAAGCCACTGATCACATAGGGTCAGTGGCCAAATATAATGTAAAGGGCCTACAGGCAGATCGGATGGGCCTGGCGGTCTTTAGTTGCTGACAGTTTCTATGTTTCTAGAGGTATGCCCCACTGGGAGAACAGGTGGTTCACTGCCTCCTGATACAGGAACCACTCATACGACATCTTTCCCACCTGGCTGAGAGCACCTGCCAGCTAACTGTTCACTCTGGTGACATGAATTGTCAGTAGATCTGCACCCAGGCTGTGCACGAAAGTCCGGGTGCGATGGCCTCCCAACACAAGGGAAGGAAGTGCGTGCCACCCTGCTTGTTCAGGTAGAACATGGTCATGGTGTCATCCATCTGGACTTGCACAACCTGACCCTGCATTAAAGGAGTTAATTCCATCAGAGCTAGCCACACTGCCTGGAGCTCTAGTAGATTGATGTGGTGATGGGACTCCCTGGGTGACCAGAACCCATGGGCTCTCTGGTCCCCCAGGTGCACTCCCCACTCCACCAGAGATGTGTCCATCGTGAGAGTGACGGTCAACTCTGTGTGGACAAATGGAACTGCTTCCTCCAGATGTTCTGGGACCAGCCACCACTGGATGGCATCCCACATCAGTTGGGTCAATGACTGGCTGGTCCAAGTGTCCCAGGTGCTAGGACTACTGAGGGCCCAACTTCCGCTGCAGGTGCCACATCCACCAGTGGGCCCACTGGACTACGCTGGTGCAAGATGCTATGTACCTCTGCAGTTGCAGGAAGTCTTGGGCAGGCGCGAGTATCCAACCTGAAATAATTGGGCAGAGGAGGTGAGATCCAGTGTTCAGTCTGCAGGGAGGTAGGCCACGCAAGAAGTCTAGCTCTGCCCCAATGAAGTGAATCACCTGCAAGGGTAGCAGTTTGGACTTGACTGGATTGACCAAGAAGCCCAAGTCTCTGCAGGTCTGGAGGATCAGATCCCAGGACAACTCAACGGCCTCCTTGCATAGCTCGGCAATCAGTCAGTCATCCAGGTAGGGGTACACCCTGATGCTCTTGTGCTGCAGAAAAGCTGCCACCCACTGCCATGCATTTGGTGAAGACTTGGGCGTAGATGACAGGCCGAAGTGTATGACCTGGAACTGATACAGAACTCCTTCTGCGTGGAACTGAAGATACCACCAGTGGGATGTATGGACTGGGATGTGGAAGAACATGTCCTGGAGGTCCAAGAAACAGAAGCACATGCCTTGCTCTAGGGATGGTATGATCTGGTTCAGGGTTACCATCCAGAACTTGCGCTTCCACATGTACCGATTTGAGATTGTTCAGATCCAGTATGTGGCACCAGCCCCAATCCGTTTTGGGATCAGGAAGTACCTGGACATGTACCCCTGACTTGCCAGGGCATCTGAGCAACATCCTCCCATAAGGCAGACAGTGTGTCCTGTGACACAGAGGACTCCCATGGAGCATGGGATCAGTAAGGCAGGAGAGCCTTGAAGTCTAGTGGCAGCCCTCTGCCTGCCAACTTGAGAACCCCCTAGTCCATAGTAATAATGAACCAGTATGAACAGCAGTAGCGAATCTGACCTCCCATCCCCCCACAGGGAGCTGGGGCAGGGACTGGGTAGGCAAGAGGTAGTCACCCCCAACCTATCACTGGGCAGCTTTGGAAGGATCACTGGCTGCTGGGGCCAGGGGGCACCACTTCCCCTACCCCTGCCTCTTTTAGGTTCCTGAACAGAGAACCTGCCATGGGGCATCAGGATTAATATTGTCCCTGATAGGGCTGTTGCCAAGGCTACTGTGTCTGAAAGGATTGAAAGTGAAAACTTTCTTTTTCAGTTTCTGGGCTTTTGGGTGCTCCTGGGATGAAGCTACAGAGTCCAGGGTGGCATTGGACTTATCAATCCTGTTGAGATGACCCTGCACCCAGGCCAAAAGGGTCAGTGCCCAAGAAAGAGACATCAGCCAGCTTGTGCTGAATGTCCACTGTAAAGGTGGAGAGCTCCAGCCAAGCCCTAAAATGCATTGCAACGGATGCTGCTATGGCAAGGGCACAGGAGTCACCCATGCCTAAGGCCATCTGGAGCTGGTGTTTAGCCAGTGCTTAAGCCTGGTCTCTGACCAATTTCACCAGCAGCTGCATGTCAGCAGGTAGGTGAGGGAAGACATTATCTAGCACTTCCAGCAGGGAGTGACCAAAGTTAGGCCTCATCAAGGCATCGCTCACCTGATGGAGACAGAGAGAGGAGGCGGCCTAGACCTTCTTGGCCATGTGGTCAAGCTTTTTTGATTCTTTATTGGGGCATAAAGTCCATGTGCCCTTGGTTTCTGGACTTCCAGAAAGCTGAGTCTGAGACCATACCCTTGGCTGAAGGATGATCTGAGATCCTGAAAAAAAGTGACCCAGTAAGGAGCACAAACTTGTGGACCATACGAGCGAAGGGTGATAGGCAAGATGCTGGATGGTACCAAAGCTCCAGTAATGGTCTCCAAATGGTCTCAACCATGGGAAAGACAACCCCACGGATTCTTTCCTATGGAGGATGTCTGTGAAAGGGTACTTGGCCCTTTTCTGAACAGGCTCCAGAGGGACAGACATGGACTCTGAAATGAGTCATAGTAGAGCCCTGAATGACACCAGCCCATGATCAGTAGTCAGTTTCTTGACAGACATGCAGTCAAAGGTATGTGTCCTTGATGTCTGTATGGACAAATCAACTGAATCATCCAAGAACTCCTCAAAAATGGCCCACGACCATTTGCCCACGTGGAGCACCCAAGAGTCATCCAACTGGGTGATTTCCACTGACAGTTGGCCTGGCATGCATGCTACAGCACGGGAGTCCTTCAATGGAGCTCCCACCAAGGGCTGTAATAGAGGTGGCTGCACCCACAAGGGTGGTGAGATAGGTGCTGGGGAGATCTGTCAAGGATGGACTGGCATGGGCATGACCGGCACCTGCCAGTCAACTGCAGGTGTCAGGGTAGAGCCCTCCCCTGCCCTGCTATGGCCCACTGCTGCCAGACGAGTTCCTCATAGTGCTGCCGTATTCAGTGGCAGAGCCTCTCCTCTTCTCTTCTGAGGATGAGGAGGTTGAGGAACATTGACAACAATGTTTCCCTGTCAGATGAGAACATGAGTGGCACCTTGACCTAGATCTCGACCTCAACTGTGGACCCAAGAGCCAATGCTAAGGAGAAGCCACTGGTGGTGCAGTATAGATCACATGCACCAGCTTCGGTGGAACAACCTCTGGTATAGTCTGTTCCCAAGTGGAGCCAGTTGGGGATACCGAATGATCCACATCCTCCTGAGTGAGGACTGGGAAAATTGGAGTCTTGAAAACTGACTCCTCATCGATCTCTGATGACAACTGGTCAACAGGGTCGAGAAAAAAATCTTGACTGCCTGATCAGCTGATGTCAAAAAGCCTGATAATGGGCACCGTGGAACTTGTGACCAGGCCCTTGACCGCAGCAGGCTCAACTAAAGTCAAGCACTTGAGCCGAGTTGAGCAGTTTGGGGAGTCGAGGAAGTGGGAGAACTATGATTTCTCCCATTCCAATGACCATGCCAGTGGCACTTGTGTTTCTTACCATGGTGGGCAGGGCTCCCTCTGAAGGCCTGGAGGGCCTGACACATCTCCTGGAAGGATGCCCCAATGCTGGCCCCAGTCAGGAGCAACTCTGGGGCAGAAGATGTGTCAGCAGCAGCAGTGGTTACTGATTCTTCCAAGGCCATAAGCTGGGCTGGAGAGCCCACCACAGCAGGGGCCTTCTTGCAGTCCTTCAACCAAAGTTTTGGGTCCCAATCATCTGGCCCGCTGAGAAGACGCCAGGCTACGTGATCCTCCAGATAGGAAGAGAGCATTGTCTGGCACAAGCCGCAGCCTGAAACGTTGTGTGCAGCCCCCATACAAAAGAGACAAGACACGTGTATGTCTGTCTGTGACAGTTTCTAGTGGTACATGATACAGAATTTGAAGTCGGTAGCAGGCTTTGCTTCCTTGTGTTCCATCTTTTGTCCATAAGACTGGATCTCAATCAAGGAAGTCGAAAATATTGAAGAAACTGTTTAGAAAAAATTGCCATTGGTGCACTTGATACCCTACAATGCACAGAGCTGCGAAGGAGATCAAACCCTTCCAGCAGAAAGAAAGCTCTGACATCACAGGGCAGAGTCAGAGGCTATACCATCTGGTGGTGGGAGGAGCTTAGCTTGAAGACATTCCAACAAATCAACACTTTCAGTGGAACTGTCAGTGTATGGATAATGAAGTATATCCATGCACCTAGAAATGATGTTTCCCATCAAAGGAAAACAAGACAAAATGTGGCATCAATGTTTATTTAGGCACAGTTGAATATGGATGATCTTGAGATATACGTTTTATTCCTGTACTTAGGAACATCATAAACAGCTGCTAGTCAGCATAGATTTGCAGTCAGTTTTAAAGTTCATAGGAGGAAGAGTAAGAGGAAATTACAGGAAATATTTTTTTTGCTCAAAGGGTAAGATTGTGTGGTACAAACTGCAAGAGAGTACAGATGGATAAAGTAAGAGACTTTATAGCTAAGTTAAGTTTGAGTACTTTCTTTTTTAACGAGTATAACATTGCAGGTTATGAGAGGGTGTAGTCTTTATTGACACACAAAGCAATAATGCAGAACATCTAGGAGGAACAGGCAGATTCACTGAGCCTTGGGCCCCCCAGAGGTTTCTAGCATCAATGGTTTTCTCTTCCTCCTCCTCCACGCCAGGATCATAATAAAAATGTTTTAGCTTACCAGCAACGGTACATCTTTGAGAGAATTTCCTCCATTGAGCCACAGCTGTGGAACTGTACGCTGTGTCAGGACCACTCGAAAATGTTTGCCCAGCTTGGGATACCCATGTTGACGTACCTCAGAGCCACCTATATAATGTGGGCAGCCCCATACCTCCTCAGTTTGCTGCCGGAGACAAGCTTGGAGTTGTACTTTAATGACAGGAGTGGGGAGACCAGAACCCTGACCTGGCTGATAGGATATGAAGTGGCAGTTCTGTAAGGAAAAATCTAATAGAATAGATCACAGAAAAGGAGAAGACCAAGGATGCAGTAACGGGCACGTCTTCCAGAGTATGTCACCTAACATACAGAAGGGGGCAGGTGAGAAGGTGAGTTGTGGCTCCACTGAAAGTTTCTCAAAGATATCGAGGTTACTTATGTAACCATAGTTTTTCTACAGTCCAAGTTCACATTTAGACGTTATGCTGGGTGTAGCTCCATAACTGGAACAGTCTTGAAGCTTAACTCCTCCCACCACCTGTGGTGTCATCCTCTGGCTCTGCACTGCTTGATATCAGATCTGTACACTGGAAGCAAGAATCTTGCTAGGGGCGGTTGTGCAGGTTATGTGGATGTAAACTGAACACCGGTAGTAGAGTTTTAATTACTGTTACAGGTAAGTAACCTCTGTTTCTAACAACCAGGATTCAGTTCACTAACCACACTTTAGCAGGCACCTAGCAGTCTTCCATAAGGAGGGGTAAAGATGTTAGCCCCAAGTTAGGTGAAAAGAGACTGAAGGACTGAGGTCCCAAATGCAGCTTTGTGAGGACTGAGCATGTTGATGCTATAGCAGGATATAATTGTATGTGTACTGGACAAGGTAGCAGCCCTGCAGATCACTGGGATGTACCTAGCAGCAGCAACAGAGGCAGCAATATGTCTGGTAGAGTGAACCTTCAACTTCATGGCTGGCTCCTTCCAGGCCAGCCTTTAACACATATCGAGGCAGGAGATTATCCATCTGCAAATTGTCTGCTTGGCTGCTGGTATACCCTGAGTGGCTTCAGCATAGATAATGAACAGCCGGCAAGCTCGACTGCAAACTCATGCAGTCCCTATAATACAGGAGCACCCAGCATATGTCCTGAGTATGGAATGCATGCTTTATATCCAAAG